>CM053770.1:200446101-200603601 GCA_028658325.1 Potorous gilbertii | reverse complement strand
GTTAGAAAGAGTTAAATGTAGGAGATTTCATTAGATTCTAGAAGAAAATGGAGCCAGTGGAGCTTATGCCAGACCTGGAAATTAGGAAAAATCTTGGGCAGATGTGCAGGAGGATGAATTGGAGAAGGAAGACAGAGGGAGACTAGTGATACAACAGAAATGACGGTTGACAGAGGCCAGTAGAATATAAGCCATTAGAACATTAGCTCCTCGAGGGCAGAGTAAGATTTTTTCTTATCCCCACTTCCTAGAACAGTGATTAATAAATAAATCCTTGTTGAATGAATGAATGTTTCATACACATGCATATGTACATACATAATACCTTCAAGTATTGCTGATGCATCACATTTTTAAAATATTGAAATACCTTAAAATTTGTAGTGTCATTTTCAGTTTTTAAACATCTTATTCATGGATTTAATTTCATTTTCACAAACATTAAGTGTTATGCTAGGTGATGTTCTAGGTTCTGAGAATGAGAAGATAAAAATAGAATACTCTCTTTCTTAAAGGCACTCATAGTCTATTGGGAGAGACATGTATGCAGGTACCTATAATACTAGATGTGAGGAAGAAGGTTAAAACATGACTTAAGTCCTGCTCTCAAGGAACTTACGTCTACTGGGGGGGGATGTAAGATAAATATAATAACATTATCAATAGCAATAGTTATAACACTAAGAGAAATGGGAAAGGTTCAAAATGTATGAAATATTCAAGAAGAGAGAGATCAGAAATAGCTGGAGGTGAAAGAAGGGAATGGAAGGTGGGCATGAAATGGGAGGGAAGGAACAATCACTTTTATGAGGAAAGTAGTTCCTGAGCTGAACCTTGAGGAAAGAAAGGATTTTAAACTAGAAATATTCACAAAGACCCTTCTAGGCATGATGGAAGGTGAGTTCAAGGAGACAGAAACAGGCAAGAGCAGGACAATATCAAGAAATACCTATTCTCTGATGTTGTCTTGATCTTTCCTGTAGTCTAGTTCAGTTGAAATGTAGAATGTTTCTAGGGGGGTGGTGAATTAAGTCTGGAAAGATATGTTGGGATGAGAACATGGAGGGCATTGAATGTCCAGCTAAAATAATCTTTATCTCATCTGGTAAGCAATGGAGACATACCAAAGATTTTTAATCAAGGAGGTGATGTGATCTGAGCTCTACTTTCGAAATATTAGTCTGTGAAGAATGGATTGGAGGTTGTTGTGGTAATTCAGGCAAAAAATAATGAAGCAAGGGGAATTAATATGAAAGATGCCACAGAAGTAGGGAAAAATGAAGGTGAGGGCAGGACTTAAGTCAAAAGTGCCCAGAGTTTCTAGCCTGGGTGACTGGGAGTTTGGTGGTGTTAAGAAAAGAAACATAGGCATTAAAAGGAAGGGTATGGTTTTAGGGGGAAAGATGAGTTCAATTCTGGACATGTTCTGAATCACAAAACATCTGGCATTTGGTATTGTAGAATATGAGTACAGAGGACATATCAGGTTTTGAAACAAAGGCTCATTTACCTAAAGGGCTAAGTAGATATAAATCTATGGTAGTATTTAATTTCTGAACCATCACAAAAGTCAACATACATTTATTAAACATTAGCTAGGTGGCAGCTGTTCAGCTAATACTGGCAATGATGAGGAAGGTGGACCCCCTCTCCAAAATGTTTTTCCCCTTAAAAATAGCTTTGGGAGTGAGGTTAGAAGCAAGTCAGGTGGTTTGGGAGGCACCGCTCTTCCCAAGCCTTGGGTTCAAAGGGTTGTCTCCATCAGAGTCTAAGGGAAAATGTGCTCAAGGTGATGGTGGTGCTCTAACCTATCTGGCATTTGCTGCCTCCTGTCTCTATCTCCAGGTGCCTTGTCTAAGAGAGTCAGGACTGCAGTCTGGAGAGGAATTACAGTATGGCTGCCTGGAGCTTCCTCTTTAAAGTGATATTAATTTGCTAAAATCTTTTTTTAAGAGGAGGGTCCTTTCTAACAACTATCTTTTTTGTATATTTATTTATCCTTCAACCTTGTAAGGAGAATATGTTGGTCAGTATATAATAGAGCCTAAACCTCAGATTGCTCTGTTCTGAAAGTTACATAGAACTTTGCAATTATTATAATTATATATCATATAATATTTATAATTATGTGTAGTATATAACATAAATATATAGTATATAATATATAGTATATGATATAATATAAATATGTGATAATATATGATAATATAGCTCTCATTACATAATACTATTATATAATATATTAATTATATAGTATGTATTATGTTAACATTATTCATTAATGTTAATTAACATTATATGTTAATATATGATTTATAACATATTATATAATATTATCATAATTATTATATTGCAGAATGGAAGACTTGTAGAATTAAGGGAGTACCTATATTGATAAGATCCATTATATTGATAGCGATAGATCCATTAAAGTATTATAAAAAATATTAACTGAATCATAGAATTTTGGAGTTGGGTACTCAGAGGTCATTAAGTTCAAACAGTGCATGAAAAGGGATCTGTAGCAAGTAATCAGTCAACCAAAAAAATATTCTTTGAGTATCTCCTCTGTACCAGACACTACAGCAGGCACTAGGGATGCAAGTACTAAGAATGAAATAGTCTCTTCTCAGGAAGAGCTCACATTCTAACAGAGGAGACAAGTACATATAAAAATATATAAAACATAAATATAAAGTGAACAAAAGTAGTTAAGTGCAAGGGAATTTAGGGGACAAGTCACTGTCAGTTTAGAGGAATCATAAAAAGCTTCATGCTGAAGATAATGCTTAAATTCTTAGAGGAGAGAGACCTTCAGAGGCAGAGATTAAGAAGGAAATAGAACAATCTTGGCAACTGGTCTTGCAGCCTCCACATAAAGACAGAATGAGGGAGTAACCCAGCAAGGGAGCCTATTTCATTTCTAGATAGCTCCTACTCTTATAAAGTTTATCCTTACATTGAATCTAAAATCTACCACTCTGAAACTTTCACTCAGTATGCCTAAATCTTTCCCCCAGGGTCAAGAACATCCCAAATGCCTCTCAGAGAGGAAAATATCTTAAATAACTGAAGAAAGTTATGGATCCCTAACTCATCTTCTCTTCTACAGGCTAAATATCAGCACCTCAAATCAATTGTGACATTGTTCCTGAGTGGGTTCATGTCAATCTACTCCCCTATTACCTCATTCACCAACTCTCTTTTTTTAAAAAAAAAAAGTCTCCTTTCCTGATCACAACTTTCCTATGTCCATTGTCTCCCCAATCCAAACATAAGAAGCTCTATGAAAGCATGAACTGTTTTTGCTTCTTTGTTTGTATCCCCAGCTCTCACTTCAATATTTGATACTCTACATAATCATCACATAATAAATGCCTTTTTATTGACACAACATAATCTCCAGTTCTGCTCACCCTCTCCTGGATGTAGTCTAGTTTGTCTTTCTTCCCAAATTGTAACATATAGAAAGAAATTTACTATTCTAGATATATTCTGGCCAAGACAAAGCAGGGTGAAATCCTTATCACCTTTCTCATTCTAGACGAGACATCTTAGTTAACATTGTCTAAGACCTGGCTGCCATGTTACACCATTGACTTACACTGAACTTCTATGGACTACAATCCGTGTCATACTATTGAATTATATTGAGCCCAGATGTAGAATCTTATTTATCTTTGTCACATTTAATTTTATTAGAATTGACTCCTCGTTTTCTCTCATTAAATCCTAACTCAAGTTGACCTACAAGTTAGCTATCCCTACAAACTTTATATTATTTGCAAATGTAAGCATTATAGCTATCTCTTCATGAAAGTAATAGATTAAAATGCTGAGCAGTACGGGGCCAAGAAAAACTTCCTTCTTGACTGACATTAATTCATTAATTACTATTACTATTCTCTAGGTCTGGTTATTCAACTGTTTCTCCATTTGATGGAGAAACTTCTTCCTCCACCATGTTTATAAAGAGATTTTGTGCACAGAAATATTTTTTTCCCAAATAACTGCTGAAATTCTAGTTTATAAATGTTCTAAAGAATTCCTCCCCGTCTACTGGAGTGTTGTGAAAGAAATGAAGCATGGAAAGACTTCCTGAAAAATAGAAGCTCCCCAGAGCCTCTTAGAAGGTGCCAAATTTGAATGAACAGAGGGATGGGTAGAGGTAGCTTGGGCAGGGAAAGTTAAATGACTGGGCTTGGTGGATTAATTTTAAGAAAAGAGTCAAAAGCTTAGTTCTGATTTAGTTTGTGACAGTGTTTTAAGCTAAAAATGGAGCAATAAGTACAAGTCAGTAATTCATTTCAGCAAGCATTTATTAAGTGCTTTCTATATGAAAGGTATTTTGCCCTTAGTGAGTATAGAGGGCATGAAATCATAACCTTAGGTACAGCACAGAAAAACAGTAGGAAAAGGGAGAAAACAGAAATCATTACAGACTTCTATCAGTGGTAATTTGCACTGTACAATTACAAAGAGATATAATATTGTATAAATAGCATCATAGGCTTGGTAAAGTAACTGAATTCTCTTGGCAGAGGGGAGACATGGGAAGTATTGTTTGGTAAATGCAAATGAACCAGTTGGAGAGGGAGGCAAGCAATACAAGATTTTCCTGGAAACTTATGGTAACTTAAAATTAAACTCTGTGGGATTTAATGACTCCAAATGTTAGAAAGATATGTGTGTGCAATCTCAGATCTAGCTGCAGATAAAAAAAGAGCAAAGAGCTTGTGCAAGATAAATGTGCATATTACTTATTGAAGAGATGAAAAGAAGGAATAAGACAACTTTCCCAAATAGAATTAAATCTATTTCACTTTTTTGAAATTTTCTGCTCTCCTTCAAATTAAGAACTGTTACTGTACACAATGTAGGATCAAGTGAGCATGGCATATTTAATTTTTTAAAATAGAATACTTCCTTTCCTCTCCATTTAGCAACTTCAAGTCTTTTTAACTCTTGGAAATGACGATCTGAAACGTGCTATAGTTGCTACAATGATATCTAAAGGAAGTGATAATAAATTATTAAAGGTGTGGGTCATACTTTGGCTGTTATCTACATAGAATTCATTTTGTTTGTTCCTTGAGAATCAGGAAACTTCTGTATATTGTTAGTCCTAGAGTCATTCAAGGACCCGGAGGTACGTTGTGTCAAGGGAACAATTAAGTAAGGAAAACTGAGGGAAATATGCTTATAATACTCCCCCTGAGGTATCCCTGAAATTATGAAGGACTTACATACTTTAGTTTGTGTGGTAATGAAAAGAGATTTTTAGATTCTTAGAGCTGGGAGTGTCTTGAATAAATTTTTATTCAGTAATACGACACGAAATGTAGTTTAGATGGCTTTGTTTAGTCGATGGATATTTAGTTAAGAATTAATGATGAAAATGACTTGTGACTTTGTTATCTCTTGCTGAGCAAAATAGTATTAAGATAACTTGAAAGAAACGGGTACAACTTCAATGGATAAAATCCAAGCAAACTATTGCATTCTTTGATCGCTGTGTCCTCATAAATGGCATTTTGAAGTAGTTTTTAGCCCACAGAAAGAAATCAAAATCTTTATAGGAGAAAATAGAAAGTGTATAGTCAGAAGAGGAAAGATTGCCTCCTGATTAGCCATGGGCAAAGAAGGACTTTTGCTGGTGAGGGGGAGGAGACCACGAGAACTGAGCAAATTCTTTGAAGTGAGGAGAGGAAAGTGTGGGATAAGAACATTTTAATAAAGTTCCAGGAAAGAGGTTTCGAGACGTAGGGAAATCTGTTCTGGTATATGATTGGTCAGGCATAATCTTGGGAAAAGAGCCCCTGGAGAAAGCAGATGAGGGAGGACGATAGGAAGGAAGATGGGGAGGGGGAAAGGGGAGGTGAAGGGTGTGGAGAAAGGAAAGGGGGGGCTGGAAAGTGAGAGGGAGGGAGGGAGGCAAGTAATGCTTATTGCCCAGAGGTCTGGAGAGCGGAGGGAAAAGTGTGGAAAAGTGAAAGTCCGTGCGGCCAAGTGCAGCGGGGCCGGGACCCCGGAGGCTAGCGGAGTGGGGCACTAGGCGGGCAGCTGGGCTCGCTCCAGACTCCCTTGGCAGCCTCAGGCGTTGACTCCTCGAAGCGCCCTCCCTCCCCGGAGCATTGTTCCTCTGCCTGGAGACGAGGAAATTGCCTTTTGATTGCGGAAGTCCGTGGAAAGGGCTCGGGCTAGCGGCAGCGCGGGTCAGTATGGCAGCGTGGGAAGGGCTGCGAGCTGCCTGCCCCCGCCGCCTCCCGCGTCCGCAGCCCGCCGAGGGCTGCAGCAGCAGCAATAGCGGCCCCTGTCCTGGCACGTCTCGGTTCCCCTCCCGGAGAAAACCTCAAGGAGCCAGCAGGGAGCCCTGAAGCTCCCGCAACAAGTGTCTTGCGGGCTGTCCGGGGAGACTCCTCTCTCTCTCCTTGCCATCCCTCGCTTTACCTCGCCTTCCCTCCCTCCCCAGCGGGGATTCCTTTCTCATCCCGCCCGACTAGGATAACCTTGTTCTTAAGCACTGATGGCAATGCCGAGCTATGGAGCCAGGTTGGCCTTATGGATGGCACTGAACCTGATGCAGGTGAGTGAGTGGCAGGAGAAAGGGGGACTTGGGCATGAAGAAAGCGCCTTCCCACTCTCAGCAAGCGAGCTCCCTCTCCAGCTTCTGCGCCCGGTCATTCTGTGCCCCTAGACGGCCACCTTTCTCCCGGGAATCTGCCTGGGTCTGAAGAAAGGCGCTGGGAGCTAAGCAGAGATGCGCTCTGCCAACCGACCCATCCTCCTGCTAGCTACTCCTGAGCGGGCTGAGTTCAACGCCAGTCGCGCCTCGCTCCAGGTCTCCCACATCCCTACCTCCAAGGTCCCCTCAGAGAGGCCGGTACAGGGAGATGTGTTCTTGCTCTGCTTGGGTTTTTTGTTTGTTATGGAACTGTTTGGGGCGCTTGCTTTGGAGAGGAAGGGAAGGGAACCAGAACGTCCCTAGGGAAAGCTTCAGTGAGGAGACTTCAGCATTTGTCTCTTCCTTTTGCAGAGTGGCCTAGGGGAGCAGCGGAGGTGCGACATCAACCTGACGCAAGCCAAGATCTCCAGCAGCTCTGCCAGTCTCAGGTGGAGCACAGAGGGGTCACCCTGTAACTTCAGCCTCATCTACAATTCTGACACCTCTAGGAGCGCCCTGTGCTACCCTCTGCAGATTGCCAACCACACCTATGAATGTAACCCCGAGGATTTACAAGCTGGAACAACCTATCATTTCAATATTGTGTCTCAGGATGGAGATATGAGAGCCATCTCCTTGCAAACAGGTAATGGAATGACAGGTGCAGCTGTCATGGAATATTCTGAGACGGGGGAAGTGGGCTCCTTTCGTCTGCACTCTTATTAAACCCCTCAAAGAAAGAAAGAAAAAGTGAAGATCAACCATAGAATCAACTGACAGATTTCTAAATACATAGTGTATGATTTTAAAAGGATTGAAGTGGCCCAAATTCTGCCCTTTTAATGCCAAAAGACTGGATCTCTGAGCCTGTAGGACATACTTAGAAGGAAGCATATTCAAATGATGGAGACTGGCAACTCAGACCCACTAAAATAATAAAACATCAAAATAATTTAAGTGAATATTTTAAAAGTAAATAATGAAAATACACAGGTTGAGAGATGTGCCTTTCCTCAAACTAGCATTATTTTTGGCAGGGGGCATAGAATCTTCAGGAATAGAGCAAGGTGGTGGGGAGTGAATACTGAGATTGGAGTTCCATGGAAAGAGGCTTTTAAAAAGGATGCACACAGTCACAGCTAAAAATTCATTTTTTATCACTTGTCACTAAAGATCTGACTACAATTTTACCCCTTGCTTTAATCTTTTCTTAAACTATATCTGAGTGTATGCACATATTTGTATGCTACTGGTTCCTCCTGACCATTTTTAGCATGGCTTTCATTTGCAGTAATAATGAAGTTATATTTTTTTTCAGATTTAACTTATCTTATCAATTCCAGAGGATAAATACAAAGATTATTGATATTTCCACTTGTATAAAATTTAGTTCCTAAACTGCAATCCCTGAAACAGATACCAAAAAAAAAAAATCAGTTGAAAAGACCTTTGAAGCAGTAATGGAAATTTTAACCTTGCTCAATGTATTGTGTCATTTTTTTAAATTAGCATTCAAATCCATTTTAGTTTTAAAAGTGAAACTCCACACTTTATTATTTTTACTTCATTTAAGTTCATTTCAAATAAACCTGTTAGACAGCTGTGGAGATTCCTAAAAAGGTTAATAAAAGAGAAATATTGAGAACTGGACAGTATCTGCACACAGAATTAATAGATACTACCCAAATAGTTGATAAAATTAAACTAGATAATTCGAACTACTGTATTTTCAGTCAGTCAAAGGAGCTGTTCAATGTTTAAGGAGAGTTCCTTGAAACTTAAAACTTTCAGACATTGAGAAGTCTATTAAATAGAATCTCTAGATATGTGAAAATTTAATGTGTTTGGAAAATTTTTGTATCTGAGATATAGGGGGAAAGTCTGGAAATATGAGAGTCTTCAGACCCTTGTTTGCAGAAGGAAAGGGTAAAGAAAGTAACTCATTTATGATTATTATTAACTCAATCAGTTTTTTTCAAGATTATTTTTGGAAAATAAACAAAAGGAATGTGATAAGCTTACAAATATTTTGAATTAAACTTTTAAAATTTCTTTATCTCTCTCAGCTAATGATGTAGTTCTTAAAGAAAGACTGCAAGTTTCTTTTAAAAAAATTATGAAAAATTTTAGAATAAGTTTTCTCTCTCTCTCTCTCTGTCTGCCTCTGTCTCACCTCCCCTCCCCCTCTTCTTCTCTCTTTCTGACTCTGTCTCTTTCTCAGTCTCTCTGCCTCTCTGACTATTTCTTTCTCTGTCTGTCTCTCTTTCTCTCTCTCACTCTCTGTCTCTTTCTCTTTGTGTGTCTTTGTCTCTCTGTGTCTGTCTGACTCTATCTGTCTCTCTTTCTCTTCAAGACACGTGAGGTCTGGAACTCCCAGTGAAAGGCAGCTGCTCTGCAATCTGTGACTGTCTTAAGAAAGCAAAATTGAGATGTTAAGTGACTTGCGCATCTTCAGAGCTCTGATTCTGATTGGTTTTCTATACTATACTTCCTCTCTATTTGGACTCAGGACAATGATAATATTTTGACACTGTTGCTAAATTTGAGTGAATTGCATCATAAATCATATTTTTATTACAATTAAAACAAGAAAAAACTATACTAATCTTTTTTAAAAAATTATCCCACAGATCTTTAAGGGGACAGAACTAAATTTAAGATTATTAATTACATCATATTTTGTGTTAAGCAAGGAAGGCAGAATGTTAGAGTGGAAAGAATACTGGCTATGGCGCTAGAACCTAAGTTCGAATTCTGCTCCCTGACACTTGTGACCTGTGTAACCTTGGACATTTACATCTGTAAAACTAGGTGACTCTTCTAGTTGGCTTCTGGGGTACATTTCAACTCTTGATCTGTATTTATAGATTTAAAACATGGGTCTAGGCACACTGTGGGATTTTCTCAAGGACACTGTTCCTCCCCGTCCCAGTTTACTTGCTTTACTATATCTATATCAAAAGGAAACCAAAGTAAATACATGCTTCGAGTAAATATATTTAGTATGGGAGTTTGGGTGGAGAGCTATACCTGGAACATGCTTTTTTCTTTTAAATTTTTTTTTTTTTTGGAGGGGAGAAGCAATCAAGGTTGAATGACTTGCCCAGGGTTATACAGCTAGTAAGTGTTGGAAGTCTGATTGGAACTCAGATCCTAACTCCAGGGCTTGTACTCTCTCCACCGCGCCACCTAGCTGCCACAATATGCTCATTTCTATGACTCATGGAAAGCTCTAAAGGCTCTTCAGCATTCTACTTTCCCTACTCTGGAGGTTCTCCAGCTTATCACCGTCCTTCCCAAAAGGTAGTATCCAGCACTAAACACAATTCTCCAGAGGTGGTCATAAATGTGAAATCAGAACCAAAGGATTTGTGTGGAATGGAAAGAGAAGGTGAATGGATGAGAAGAAGAAGAGTTTTAATAAGTTTCTGTCTCTTAGAGTTGCTGTTACTTGTTCAGTCATTTCAGTCATGTCCAATTCTTCGTGACCTCATTTGAGGTTTTCTTGGCAAGGACACTGAAGTGATTGCCATTTCCTTCTCTAGCTCATCTTACAGATGAGGAAACTGAGGCACACAGGGTGCCGTGACTTGCCCTCCTTAGTGTCTGAAGCTAGATTTGAATTCCTGAAGTCTTCCTGACTCCAGGACTGGTGTTCTATCAATTAAGTGTGTACAAGTCATTCTGGGTACTGGAGATACACACACACACACACACACACACACACACACACACACACACTAGCAGTTCCTGCCCTTGAGGAGTTTCTATATGGATATGGGACATGTGCACAGATAAATATAATGCATGAAAGCATGCAAAGGGTCAAAAGGGAGACTCCAACCAAGTTCTTAAGGAGAATTTGAGGAAAGAGAGAAAGATCAAAGAATCCAAAATAGGGAGGAGGCTTAAATATCATGGAAACCTTACATTTATAGGTGAGCGGAGACCCAAAAACATGATGGCAAGCCAACCAGTCAGTCAACAAGCATTCATTAAGCAACTACTGCCAGGCACTGTGTGAAGCTCTAGGAGATATAAGCACAAGGAAGGCAAAAAACATGGTCCCTGCCCTCAAGCACCATTCATTCTAATAGGGGAGACAACATGAAAACAAATACATATATATATATATATATATATATATATATATATGTATGTATGTATGTATATGTATATGCAAGTACAAACCAATATAGACACTTATGTTATATATACATATGTATGTATACAGATATTATATATACATGCATAATACATATAATGTGTATATATGTACACACATGCACACACAAATATATCCACATATAGATACATGTATTAAATATGTATCCTACCAATTTCATTAAAATCAATTTCATAGCAATAAATTTTTTATCAAATGCTCACACATATGTATGTATATATATTTACACATATATGTTAATATACGTATATTTGTGAATGTTTATCTATAGAGATAGGTAGATAGACAGATAGATAGATAGATAGATAGATAGATAGATAGATACTGGGGTAAATCTCTCTGATCCTAAATTTCTGGGAATTCTACTTTGGTATGGAGATTGACATGCTGGAGAATATCCAGAGGCAGGTTACTAAAAGGACTTGAGGGCGTGTTATAGAAGGGTCATTGAAAAAAATTAAACCAAGACCATGCACGGAGTTCATGATAGCTATATTCCAGTATTCAGAGCAGAATTAGACTCATTCTGCTTAGCCCCAGGGGGCAGAAGTGTGAACAACAAGTAGGTCTGATATAAGGGATAGCAAAAATGGGGTCTGGGCTTGGGATTTGATTGGTACAGAGAATTCTCTGGTAAGAGGATTACCTCAGGTCCCTCAGCTCCTCTTCCCCAACTTAGAGTCATGGAGAGTTGCCTAGAGCACAGAAGCTAAGTGACTTTTCCAGGGTCACACAGTAAAATATATGTAAAGGGAGAGACTCAAGTCATCCTTCTACTTCCTCCTTTATGTGTTATCTTCCAGCTTCTTGGGGTCAAGAATTAACTTGCATGCTTTAATTTGTATTTAATTAGCATAGTACTTGGTACATAATAGGCATTTGTGAGCCTTATTTCCTATCTCCCTCATTTATGTCTTATCTGTCTGTCTTTCTATATATATGCAACCACCCAACCTTCTGTCTATCCATCCATCTATCTTATTTATCTCTGTATAGTTTATATATCCATCTACTCACCTATCCCTCTATCTATCCATCTATCCATCCATTTATCTATCTACCTAACTTTCTATATATCCACACACCAAACCATCTATCCATCTATCTAACTAGTCAGGTAGTTATCTTTCTATCTACCTTCCTGACTTCCTCTCTGCCTACTTACCTTGTCTCCAAGGTTGTTCTCTATCCCTTTATCACATTCCCTCTCATACCTGGCATAGAAAGTATATTTGCCTTGTACCTAGGACCATACAGTCGAGGAATGGACTATTCCGAAAAAGAATGGATTCTTCTCATTGAAGTCTTCCAGAAAACACTGGATGAGCACTTTCCAGGTTGGATATAAAGGAGCTTCTCCTTTAGATGAGGATTGGATTAGATGATCTCCTGGATTACTTCCAACTGTGAGATTCTGTAATTCTGAGAATAGGAAAAAATTAACAAACCAATCTAATTTGTATTGTTCGTATATACATATATATAATACATATATACACATATATGTATGCATATATATGTACATACATACACACATATATATATATATATATAATGTTCATATAGATAGATAGATAGATAGATAGATATAAAACATAAGAGATATCCAGGATAGAGAAATAAATTCCCTGGAATACATTTAGATTAATCTGCATAGATCAATCTAAATAAAATATTGTTCCTGAAATGCACTGACAAGGGAGTTGAGCTATATCCATGGGCCTTGAACCTTCTTTTCTAGAATAGGAGCATTTCCTTACATTTTCTTCGATGCCTTCATAGCCTTGGTGAATTAACAGATTGGCAACCATCTGGTTACTTTGGTCAGTGTAAATAGAATTTAGATATTCATGTCTAAAAACAAATCTAATTTAAGAGCTGAATTATAAAGTGTGGCTGTCTGCTTTGACCAGGTTAACCAGATAATTAATAAGTATGCAATCTATTAAGTCTATGTCTACACAAAAGCAATGACTCAAATATTTTGATAAAGTGCCTTTTTTGGTGCTCTTTATCTACTAAGAACAAAAATGTTTTCAGGGGCAAATAAATGTTGTTGAGAGAAAAAACACCTACACATTGATGAAAATAGTTCACATCTATAATATGTTTTGCATTTTACAAACTGTTGCCTCCTAACCAAACTATGAGATAGTTATCACTACAAGAAAATAGTGCATGTGCACCATGGATAAAATTTGAATCCTTCATTATTGGCTTAGGAGGTCGGTACATTATCTATCAGACTAACACAGCAAACACTATCATGGCTCACATTTATTTAATGCTTTTCAGTTTACAAAATTTTTCCCTTATAATGACCCTGTGAGGTAGTTTGTGAAAAATATCATTATCCCTGTAACCCAAATTGCAACATTTTTTGGTAGATGATAATACAAAGGCTCATGAGGCTAACTGCTTAAGTCAGATAGCTAGTGAGTGTCCAAGCTAGGAAGGGCAGCTAGATGGTGCCATAGTGCATAGAGAGCCAGGGCTGGAGTCAGGAAGACTCATCTTCCTGAGTTCAAATCTGACCTCAGACACTTAGTAGTTGTGTGTCCCTAGGCAAGTCATTTAACACTGTGTGCCTCACTTTCCTCATTTGTAAAATAATCTAAGGAAGAAAATTGGAAACCAGTTCATTATCTTTGCCAAGAAGGTCCCAAATTGGATCATTAAGAGTCAGACATGACTGAAACAACTGAACAACAGACAGTGTTAGGAATTGAGACCAGGTCTAGTGATCTCATAGGCACTGTGATTTTCACTGTACTCTACTGCCTCCACTTCAGAGTCTAGCCTTCATGGGCTGAGAAAGTTGTAAATATTAAAGGACTAACCCATAGCATTCCACTATGTAACCACAATATAGAAGTGATCTGTTCTCCTTATTCAATCAACTGATCAACAAGCACTTGTTCAGCATTTCCTACCTGCCTTGCACTGTCCTGGTACTGACGATAAAATGATAAAAGTGAAACATCCCCTGCCTTCATGGAATTTATGTTCTATTGGGAAGACAGCAGGTATATCAGTAGTGTCAAACTCATGTAGAAAGCATCCCTATGGGACACATATCAACTTAGAGAACTACAGGTTAATATTATCCATGTTGTATGGTATTTTTATTTATTTTGGGAAGTTTTGCAGGCTACAAATTTGATACCTTTTATGCATATATGTTAATATATAAAAAATAAATACAAAATGGAAGAAGAAAACACTAAGTAGCTGGGGGTATCCAGAAAGGTCCCAGGTAGAAATTGGAATGGCATATGGTTTAGCACATTTGTCAATCTATATCAACCAATAGCCAATATGCTTATCTAGAACAAATTTAGCATGGGGAAGCTAGGTGACTCAATGGATAGAATGCCAGATCTGGAGTCAGGAAGATTCATCTTCAGATTTGGACTCAGACACTTACTAGTTGTGGGCAAGTCACTTAACCATGTTTGCCTCAGTTTCTTCATCTGTAAAATGAGCTGGAGAAAGAAACAGCAAATAACTCCGGTATCTTTGCCAAGAGAAAACCCCAAATGGGGTCATGAAGAGTCAGATACAACTAAAATGTCTGAACAGAAACATGATCAAAAATAAGTCATGTCAGATTGATCTTGTTTCCTTTTTTCATGAGGATTAGATAGCAGGTGTAGGGAATGCTATAGATCTAGCTTAACTAGATTTCAAGAAGGCATCTGACAAAGTCTCTAATACTATTTGAGGTGGGGGGGCAGGATTGAGCCATGTAGGATTGATTATAGTACAGTTGTGGGAACTACTTGAATAGCTGAACTTAGCAAATTATTGATGTCTCAAAAGGAGGTCTCCAATGGATTGTCCCAGGGATCTGCACTCAATCCTGTGCTATTTAACATTTTTATCAATGACTTGAATAAAGATACAGATTACCTGTTTTATCATATTTGAAGATGACAGGGAGGATAGCAGAGTCAAGATTTGAAAAGATCTTGATAAGAGGGAAAATTGGACCAAATTAAGTAACATTTAAAAGAGATCAAGGTAAAACACATTTGTTAAAAAAAAAAAAATTTAAGTGCAGGTGAAGGTTTTGCTGTGGTTCAGTCATTCACTTGTGTCCGATTCTTCATGACCCCATGGACCACAGCATGCTAGGTCTTTCTATTTATTCTCCACTATCTCTAGAAGTCTAAGTTCATGTCTATTGTTTCCATGACACTATTCATCTCATGCTCTGCCATCCCTTTTTCCTTTTAATCTTTCCCAGTTTGGGAGCCTTTTTCAATGAGCCTCTCTTCTCATTATGTGGCCAAAGTATTTAAGCTTCAGCTTCAGTATTTAACCTTTGAATGAACAGTCTGAATTAATTTCTTTAAGACCTGAAGGTATGCCTAACCATTGGTAAAGTCAACAGTGTGAGATGGTATCCATGAAATCTTATATAATCTTGGTTAGCTTTAAGAGCCAACATATTCAGGGATAAGAATATGAAAACCCACTGTGGTTTGCCCACGTCTTGAACTTTGTATTCATCTCTAAGTGCCATACTTTAAGAAGGACATTGATAAGCCAGAAAGTGTCCAGAGTGGGGCAACAAGGTTGGTAAAGGTCCTCAAGTGCATCTCACGTGATGAGCAATTCATTATATCATAATTTCATAAACCTAGAGTGTGAAGGGACCTTAGAGTCCAACTTCCTCATGTTACAGATAAGGACACTAGCATCCAGCAAGTTTGATATTTAAGCACATGGCACATCGAAGGTATTTAATGAATTCTTGTTCTCTTCTGCCTTCTCTTTTCCACTTGTCCAAGGTCACATTGGCAGAGTTGGAATTCAAACGGAGGTTTTATGATTCCAACGAAAGTATTTCAACCACAGCACTCTTTCCACTATGCCTACAGCTTGAAGAATCTGGTGGTTAGTTTTGAAGAAAAAGAGTTAAAAAGTGAAACCATAGCTGGCTTCCAAGTATTTAGGGCTATTACATGGAAAAGGAGTCAGAATTATTCATTTTGGTACCAAGAGCAGATCGGACCAGACTAGAACTAGAAAAATAAATGCACTTGGCAAAGCAGCAAATTTAGACTTGATAGAAGGAAGGACTTTCTAATGATTAGAGCTACTCAAAAGTACAATGTGCAACCTTTTAGGAGGTAGGATTTTTTTCTCTCATTGAAGATCTTTAGGATAAATCTGTTTGACTGTCTGTTGAATATGTTGTAGAGGGAATTTTTTCTCAGGTATGGGTTTGATTGGGTGGTCAAAGACATCCATTTTGATTCAAACTCTGAATCCTCTGAACGAGTGGATAAAAAAGGTCAAATTAGTTCAGTTTTCTCAAAATACCTGACTCCATTTTTAATTTGAAAACTCGGGGCAGGGAAGAGCTTAATTACCAAGTATGTCTGTCGACACTCTCTCTCTCTCTCTTTCTCTCTCTCATTAAGGACTTGATATCAACCTATTAATATATCTAAGATTTCGATTCTAATAGCCAACAAGAGCCAGATCTAACTTGGTTAGAATGCTTTCATAATCAACATTGGACTGTCAAAATTGCTTTCTAATTATTTGTTGTTTTAAAATTGCATTTAAAAAGACAAAGAGAGAAACATAATTACATACATTTTGTGTTGTTATTCAGTTGTGTCTGGTTCTTAATTTGGGGTTTTCCTGGCAAAGATGCTGGAGGAGTTTGCCATTTTCTTCTCCAGCTCGTTTAGTGACTCACCTAGCATCACACAACTCCTAAGTGTCTGAGGCTGGATTTAAACCCACGGCTTCTTGGCCCCAGTCCCAATGCTCTATCTACTACGCCATGTAGCTGCCCACATAAAACCTTAAACTTGTTCTAAGTTTGCATCTACTAAGTCTAGATTAATCTAAAAGTCATAGGAATGTCCTTGAAGATCAAAAACTTATAGCAATATTTGGAATTATATTGATCATAAAAGCATATGATGACACATATAATCATCAGATCATAGATGTAGAGCTAGAAGGCATTGTAGAGGTCATAGAGTCCAAAAACCCCATTACAGAGGTAAGGAAATGGAGAAACAGGGGAGTTATTTGACTAACTTAGGGTCACACAGCTAGTTAATGCCTGAGGCAGGATTTGAAACCAGGTCTGTCTAGTCTACACCATGCTGCTTCTATGATTGCTCATTCAATTTGCTCCTTGGTGTTTGAATATTCAAATCAATTCCACTTCGAAATCTATGAAATGTTCTTAGTCACTTACACAGTTTAGTCATTCTTTTGGAATCTTCCCTTTTTTGAGATATTTGAAAAACTGGTCCTTGAGTACCTTTAAAATTGTGTTGACTCAAATGTGGATTTTTTTTCCTGCTTCTATGTGATTATATCTATCTGTTCTTCCTTACTTCATCATATTAACTGTTTCTACTTTCACAGTGCACTCACTGAGGCATTGTATCCAAATGTGGTGGTTTCACTGCTGTCAGTGATGAAAATAGATCACTACAGACATACAGATACATCCGTTCCATTTCATACCTATTTGTTGTCCTTCCAGTGCATCTCCAAATGTTGTCAGGACGATCTAGCTTAGTTGGATCTTATATGTGCCCGGCTTTCTGCAGGCTTGTTTTTTTCCTTTCATTGAATTTCATTGTTTATAACCTTCAACCATTTTATTCTGCAATACTGTGAAAATCAGCTTCTACACTAAAAAAAGTGTTTCCTTTTGCTATTGTGCCTTTGTATTTGACAAGAGGCTAAATATTTGTGAAATGAAGTTGTTTCTGGGCTTTTTTTTTTTGGCCTCTGCAAGGCAGATGGTAATAAGGGTTCATGCTGGGATAATGGCCATTGGGACAGAGGGAACAGATAGAAATGTGAGAGATACAGCAGAAGTAGAATCAATGGTACTTTGGTAATTCATTGGGTGTGAGGGGTGAGTTAAAGAGAAAAGTCAGAGATAGCAACAAGATCTAGCAAGTGAGAGAGTGGGTAAAAGTGGTCAGATTAAAAATATTAGTAAAATCAAAATGGGCATCAGGTTTAGGTGAAAACACAATAAGCCCAATTTTTAACATGGTGAGCTGAGATGTTGATGGCACATATGAGTGAAGTTATCTTGTAAGGAGTTAGAGATGTAGGGAATAGACCTAAGATGAAAGGTTGTGATTCAGGGGTGTGCTGGTACACGTTTAACCACCAGTTCTCCCCACCCCCACACCCAAATATATTCAGGATATACTTTTATGTTGAATTTGCATTAATATTTTTTCTAAGTCTTTCTTTCTTAAGTCTAGAAATCATAAAAGCAATAAATCAAGCCCTGATTTGTAGCCTTTGTGGATTTTCAAAGCATAAATGATCACACTGAAAATAAATAATTAGTGCTTGGGAACTGCTTTGAGCTGACTCCAGCACACCTCTGCCAGGATTGGAGATTGTGATGAGATAAAAGAATTGTGCCACCAAAAGCATTTGGAGGCACACCCGTGTTAAAGAGATAAGATGAGAGAAAAATAGAGAGAAATAGTAAAGTTAGTAAAAGAACAAGGAGAATTTAGTGTCTTCAGAGTAATGGGATAGGAAAAAGCATAGCTGCTGCCGCAGGGACATCAAGGATTAGGACTGAAAAAAGACCATTGGATTTGGTGATTAGCTCTTTGGTGACTTTTGAGAAAATGACTTCAGTGGAAGGGGGGATGAAGAAAGAATGTGTTGACTAGAATTTTTCCAGAAATTTTACTGTAAAGGGGAAGTGAGAAATGTATGGTAGAAATGCTCTAGAAGAAAAAGTTTCTCAGTTTTGTTTTGATTTTAAAATTAGAAAATTCTGAATATCTTTGCAGAAAAAAGTCAATGGATGAAGATTCATGAGAGAAAAAGGATGATTTTCTAGAAGGGATAGAAAAGAATGGTATTATGTATATAAATGGAACAATTTGATTTAGTGAGGAGTAGGGATACCTCTATCTCTGCGTGATGAAAGGATGAGATGACAAAAAAATGCAGTAGTAGTCAAGCTAATTAAGTCAACAAGACTGTTAAAATCATGAATTACAATCATCTTAATGATGAAATTGAACTGACCATTGGATCATCCAATCTATCATTCTATATTAAACTTGCGCAAAGTTGCTCCCATAAACACTTGATCTTTATGTATAAGAGGATTCTCTTTTTCTATGTCTTCCCATGTTATGCAAGATATTTTACATTAGCCAAGAATAAAGAGTTTGCCTGAAAAATAAGAGTTTGCCACCCACCTACTCCTCAGTACTGGCAAATTTTGCCCTTAGAATATGAAAATCAAGCACATCCTAGTTGTGAGTTTGTAGAGATATTGATTCACAACATCTTTTCAAATATTGAATCGGAAACTACATGGCAAGTGAATCAGGTTTTTGTGTTGCACGCTTCAGCTAATTAGTTGTCCTTGTGAACATGTTTCTGTTTTTTCTTTCTCTTTCTCTTGTTTATAATAAAGTTTCCTATTCGCCCTATTACCATTACAACATTCATCATACTGATATGCCAGGCCGTTATGGAGAGTTTCCCTAGAAAGAGGGACATTTATTATAAACTATATAATTCAAAACGTCATAAGATATGATCCCGTCAAAGAGTTAACAACAAATGTTTATGGAGTATCTACTCTACAGAAAGCACTATCTTGGACAGTAGGGATACAAAGAGATTTCTGTGCAATGTAGCTTTAAAATCTAGCTGGATAACTAAGACACAAATGTAAAGGACAATTTTAAAAATATACTAAGTGCAAAATCAATGGTATAGACCAAGGTGTGGTCAGGATTTCAGAGGACAAAGTGATCACTGAGATCTGGGAAAATCCCTCGGAATTAAGGGACAGTTTGCAAAAGAGGTAAAAATTTAACTGAGCTTTGAAAAAAAAAAGATTGGTATTATATAATAAAGGGAATGAAGTGTATATCCTAGGTAAAAGTAAAGATTCAAAGAATGTACATAATTCATATGGGAAGCAATGAGTAGAGCAAATGTAGATAAGCAAAGTGAATGGGAGAGAGACCAGAAGAGATTGAATTCCAGTTAAATTTATGTTGTCAAAAATGAGAAACTCAAAATTTTTTGAACAGGTACAAAGTAGCACTGTGGGATGATTATTTTGGTAGCACTATCTTGGGAGGAGGACTAGATACAAATCACTTTAAAAAATCAATGGATTTAGAACTGAATCATTTTGTATCCCCTTGGGATTTGAAAAGGGATAAAATAGAAAGAAGATAAAAAGAGATTCTGAAGGTAGATTCATTAAGATTTTTGAAGTTATATTGCTGTTCAATTGTTTTCAGTCATGTCAGACTCTTTGTGACTCCTTTTGGGATTTTCTTAGCAAAGATACATTTCCGGCTTGCCATTTCCTTCTCCAACTCATTTTACAGATGGAGAAACTGAAACAAAGTTAAGTGATTTGCCCAGGGTCACACAGCTAGCAAGTGTCTGAGGTTGGATTTGAACTCACAAAGATAAGTCTTCCTGACTCCAGACCTGGCACTCTATTCATTGTGCCACCTCGCTGATCTTTTTTTGAAGCCATAGGATTTGGTTTGTTGGCAATGTCTTCTTCTTGTAGGCTATGTTGATCTGATACCCACAAAACTAAGTGAAAAGTAAGCAATTCATTTAAGTTCATCAGCCTTTTTGACTACATCAGTCCAACCAATTTGATATTTTTTAACTAGATAGACATACTTTTTTTTGTTATATAAAAGAGATCATCTCATACACAAATCCTCCATAAGTATAAGAAGCATTTTTTTTTTTTGAGAATGAGTAAGGGATATTGGATCATGATACTTTTGGGGAGAAAAAACTTTTGGTACAAAAATGCGCATGATTGCATTTTCCTCAGGATGGTGGGGCATATTTTCAAAATAAATATTGGTCATTTTACATTCAAAATGTCCTTGAAATTCTCTTATCTACCAATCTTGATATTTTCAAAATCAATTCTATGGCAAAAAAGGAAATAAATATTTCATTATGTGACTTCCTTTTTTTAAAAGCGTGGCTTAAGGCGAGTTCATTTTGGAGCTGGACTTTCACCAAACGTCTTTTCCTCTTAAGACAGGAAAATTGGATGACCAAGCTTACTTGTGAGATTTTTGGTACTTCCTTTTTACCACTATAGTAAATATCAAAGGATCTGGTATGATTGGCATCACTGTTTCCTGTTGTGTCTGGAAGCAAAGATGCACAAAATTGCTGGCTAATGAATCATGTACATATTTTGTTCGAGATAAAAGTTTCAATTTATGGACTTTGACAGTTCTTTTATCCTGAAATATTTCACTGGTTATGATGCACAGAGGTGTGTTATGATGGAACTAAAAGAGGTACAAATATGTGATGTTAACCCATATCTATCCATCCATCCATATGAATTACATAGGTAGAGTGGGGCTTTTCCAATTTTGTGTGATCGGTCTTTTGAGTATATCTCAAACATGGAACTATCTTTTAAAATAACATTAATTTATATTGAATAAAGTAAATGATCATTTCTAAATAGAAAGAAAAGTAACAGCCCCATGAAACACATTACTGAAGTGTTTATAGATCTTAAGTAGATTTCACATTAAAAAATGCTTGTCCAAAAAATATTTGCCTTCTTTACTGTACCAGACTTGGGTGGTTGCCAGCAGAGAATTTTATCTCAATATAAATGGTTTTTTAAGTGTTTGTTTCCAGCCAGGCTTCTCTCTGCTCAGGCACCTCCCAGTCCCATTGTTTCTTTGTTCCAGCGGATATACAAAGGACTTAGTGTTTTGTTTTTTGGCCCAGATCGATTAGATAAAGTCTGCATATTTGAACTTCACCTTCTAAGCACGCAACCCATTTTGGTCTAAAACACCTTAAAACTTAATGACAGAATCTCATATTTTGCAGATCAGGCAGAAAATGTTGTCTGGGTACCAAGTCTTTTCTCAAGTTATCTTTGGTTAGAATTTTACTTATTCCCTTTGAAATGCTGATGAAAATCAACTCATCCTGGTCTTGAGGCAAGAATGAGAATTCAGGGGACTATCAGAATTTAAACACAAATTCAAAATTTGTATTCTTCCTTATTTTTTCCCTTCTATTTCTTTTAAAAATCTTTGTTAGGAGGGATGGTTAGGTGAGAAAGAGATATGTGTAATTTGCAAAGGAAAACGATATAAAAACAAAAGTTACCAACAAAAATGAGTGAAAATTATGTGTTTCTTGATGAATTTTGGCATCGATAATTTGGGTTCTGGGTGATTATTTATGATAAGGTAAATGGCAATGTGTCACAGTGAGTGACTAGAAAGCCAACCAGGAAGCTAGGAATACTTAGTTTCCAGCCTCTTCTGACACAGACTAGCTGGGTGACCCTAGACAAATCACTTAACCTGTTTGCCTCAGTTTCCTCCTCTGTAAAACAGAATGATCTCCCAGGGTTGCTGTGAGGATCAAAGGAAACAGTATTTATAAAGTACCTGGCACATAGTAATAGTAGGAGAGCCTGTAATACTACGATCCATGGGGTCATGAAGAACCAGAAACGACAAAAACAACAAAATAGCACCTAAGAGGTGCCATATAATATTTTTGTTGTGTTGTTGATGTTAGAATCTCCTATCTTAAAAGTAAATGGGATCATAGACTTAAAGTTGGAAGACATCTCAGAAGCCAGCCACTCCAACCTCCTCCTTTTATAGATAAGGAATAGTGTAGATGCCTATAGAAATCTGATGGCTTATCCCAGATTCCATAAGGAGTAAGTAAGTAGCAGACCCAAGTTACGAACCCAAGTCCTTGAAGTCTAGATCCAACAATGTTCCCACTGCCCCTCAATGCTACTAAAGAAAATCACTTATTTACAAAGAGAATGAAGAATCCTCTCAGAAGCTTCTGGTTTAGTTCTATCAGTTAGAAAACTTTCCCCTGGGAATGAGCTGATCATATTTTATTTAGGCTTCTCAAAAAAAAGGAAATGGGATGGGAAAAACTGAAACAGTCCTCAAGATAATTCAAAATGATGTAGAGAGGAGGATTGAATGTTTTGATCTGAAATATCTCAGTGATTCAGAGGAAAGTTTTTGGGTTTCTTTTTTTTTATTATTCACTTAATGAGTTTTTGCTGTCTTGGATGGGGAATTAGAGTAATACGGCCGATGAAATGGGACAGGGACCAGCTTGAGCAGAGCCTTCAAAATCCATCTAAAGTCAGTTCATTTTGCTATTGCTTTGAGAATGTCAGTTCATTTCTTTAGGCTTGGGTTCATCCATTATCAACCTCTTGACACTTTTGTAGCTAATTTTCAGAGATTGACAACAACGAAATGCTATGTAACTTTACTTGTCGACCAAGTGTTATCTACTCATAAGGACAGAGTATGAAATGTCTTACAGCTGAATGCGTTAGCTATAAATTCAGCAGTGAGGTAGATCTGATCATAAAATTATCTGGGTGTTTTTCTCTGAGGGTTCAGGGGATGTAGGGGAGAGTAAACATTAAAAAAAAATTCCCAAATTAACTACAAAGGACATATGAAGGAAGAGGCTATCTGCTGCTAGAAAAAGAACTGATAAATAGAAGTATGCATAGAATGGTTTTACATATGTATGTATACATTATATATGTATGTGTGTATCTATGCACATATTTGGGTCTAGTGGTAGCCTGTGTCAGAAGGGGAAGGAGAGAAGAAAAAAGGGGAAAAAAAGAAAGTTACATGAAATCTTTATTATATATTTACAAGGAATAGTAAGTTATACAAAGTAGATTTCCAGTTTCATGTACAATTATCTTTTTTTTATTTTCCCATGTTATGGAAATGCTTGTTTTATTTCTTAAGTTTGAGATAAAATAAATACAATTTAAGAAATTAAACAAATAAAAAATTTTTAAAGCTAAACAAAAACTTAGTAGACTAGGGACAGGAGAAAAACCTGTGGTTTCATTAATAAAGGACCATCCCTCTACCTACCCCTGCTCCACACCTTAGAAACTTAGAAGATTGCCTACAGCTCACAAATGAAAGGACCTACCCAGGGTCATACAGCCTGTACGTGTCAAAGGCAAGATGTGAAACTATACATTCTTGCCTTTGAGGTCAACTCTCTAGCCACTGTCACACTTCCATTTGCTTTATCATTCAAAAACCGCAGGGATAGATTCTAGACCTCTAATTTCACTAATAAAGCAAACCTCCCCCAATGTAGGTTAATACCAGCTCTGTAACTTATAGTCTTAAAGATTCCCTGAGAGTACTAAGACCTTAATTGTTTTGCCCAGAAAGAGAGGCAAGACTTGAACTCAGTTCTTTATAAATCTAAGGACAGTTACCTATCTAGTACACCATGTTGCCTTTCCAAAAAAAAAATCCTTAAATATAAAATACAATTATTTTGAACACAATGTCACTTTAACTTTAGTTATCTTTAGACTGAAGCAGACTTTTTCCAAGATTCCTAGAATTTCCTTGGGGATAGGCTGTAATTCCAATTCACACTGTATTCTAAGAACTAAGATAGACCCTTTTCTATCTCAATAGAAAAAGATAGCTACATCTGTGCTAGTGGACCCTTCATGACTAGGATACCCTTATCAAGTGCTCTCCAAACTTTTGGAATCCCAAAACTGTGGGAGAATGTGGTTTTATATATCTCTGTCCTGCTTTGACTAGCATAATTTATTTCTCTGACATCTCCACAGCATCACTTAGAGTGCTCTTTTATGGAAAGTGCTCACTAAATGTCATTGAACAACTATTAAAGCTTCCACAGAACCAATCCATATTGAGTTAACATTAAACCTCTTGGGAGTTCCATAATAGTTCAGTCAACTCACTTAGACTGCCTACAGGCCAATCTGGGGACTCCACTCTATAGAATAGGGGGCCAGGGCTCCCAAAATTGTTTCAGAGCTCTGGAACCTTGGACTAAATGAAAAACATTCATGCTTTGCTACACTATTTCCCTATTCTGTCTCTCACTGTTCTTTTCCAACCTTCCTCTTGTATTAAGGTACTTAAGGACAGGGTTGAAAGTCCCTTATATCTCATTCCCTGGACAAAAATTCAGAGTTTATATGTTGGATAACCTGGATCATATGTTGTTGGTGTATGAATGCAGATTGGGCTTGTGGCCAGGTGATGAAGATTCTTTAGCTGCAGTATTGCTCTCTTTGGCTATGTTTACATGACACCAAATGCTGAGATAAAAACTGGCTGCAGTGATGGGAGAAATTCTATTTAAAACATACATAAATTTCTTAATGTTGAATGTTTCTCATTAAGTAAGCAAAAAAAAAATCAAACTTTTAACCAAGTTTTTCAGGGCTTATCGAGATATTTGGCCTTGTATGGACAGTCTTGGACTTGAGTGAAAATCATTTAAGATAATCAACAAACATTTAATAAGTATTTACTATACTTCAAGCACTGTGTTAAACACTAGGAAGGAATGGGGGAAATACAGAGAGAGAGAGAGACAGAGAGAGAGAGAAAGTGAGAGAGATGGAGAGGAAGAGACAAGAAACAAAGATTATATTATTCTTCAGAACAAAGAAATATAAAATTTTTTCATCAGTTGGAAGTCCAAAGGCATAGCTACAAAGAGCCAGATAAAATATTTTATTATACCAATTTATGTCTTCTACTAACACCCCTATTCTGAGTACCACATCATGGTGTGGAAGTGACCTTGAGTTTTTCCAGGCTATGCCAACAATTTGTAAGATTTGCCAGGTCTAAGAAAAATGGAAAGACTCCAAGTATCAGCCTGTATATCTTTTTACTGAGACCCATACTTGCTAAGTTTAGAGAGGCATATCACCAAAGGGCTGATCACCAGGTAATTAATGTTTGGGAACATAGGTGAGCATAGAACTTGTGTTTTTAGAGGAATTGCTGTCACTGATGATTGCATAGAGTTTTTTGAATATTTGCAGAAATATATATTTACATGATGGATGTTTATACCAATGTTTTAATAAAGTGGCAGATTTGTTCTGGTTACTGAATTTGAAAGGTAGCATAGGAGTTGATAAAATTTAACAATCTAAGGAACCTTAGAGATTATCTAGCCCAAACAGCTTGTTTCATAGAAGAAATTGAGGACCAGTGTGGTGAAAGTGGATTTGCCCAAATTTTCACAGATAAGCCAGTTTTCAACACAAGGCTTCTATCACCAAATTCTCCCCATCTTCATCACCAAAGCTCTTTCTACCATATTATAATGCCCATTGTAAATAAATCTCAATTGTAAGGCAGAGAGTTCCTGCAATGCAGGAATCCTTAATCTTTTTGGTGTCATGGAACCTTCTGGCATTCTGGCAAAACCTATTTCTTCTCAGAATGTGTGTGTGTGTGTGTGTGTGTGTGTGTGTGTGTGTGTGTTCAGTTGTTTTTCAGTCATGTCCAAATCTGCACGACCCCATTTAAGGTTTTCTTAGCAAAGATGACTGGAATGATTTACCATTTCCTTCTCTTCTTGCTCATTTTACAGATGAAGAAACTGAGGCAAGAATGAAGTGATTTGACCAAGGTCACCAGCTAATAAGGGTCTGTGGCCAGATTTGATCACAGGAAGATGAGTCTTATTGATTTTGGGACTCACTAAATGTCATTGAACAACTATTAAAACTTCCACAGAACCAATCCATATTGAGTTAACATTAAACCTCCACATGCACTCCACTGCAGTACCTGGTTGCCCATGTTTTCAGATGCATAAAATAAAATACATAGAGTTACAAAGGAAACCAATTATACTGAAATATAAATATTAAGATATTGTTTTAAAAGCCTATTCACAGACCCCAGGGTAAGAACCCTGATTATATTGGCACAACCCTCTGAATTTCAGTCTCTTCTTTGCCACTTTCTTCACAGCACCTTTACCTCCCACAAAGTTTGAAGTTAATATGGACAAGAGCACTTCCACAAGCTTGCACGTTTGGTGGACCCCATCTTTGGGAAAGGTTGATTCATATGAGCTACAGTTATTCAATGACAAGAACCAGAAGATCCAGGGGACTGTAATTCCAGAAAGTACTCTACAAAATGAAAACACATTTGTCAACCTTACGGCTGGTAGCAAATACTCTTTTGCCATTCAAGCTATTTCTGGAAATAAAAGCAGCTCTGCAGTTCATATCAATGGATCCACTGGTAAGATTTCTCTACATATTATTAAATATTAAATAAATTATTATATTATAAATATTAAATATTTAAAAAATTAAATAAATGGAACATTAGAGTTGGTAGGAGTGAGAGAGGTCATCTAAGCCATTCCCATTATTTACAGAAGAGGTAGCTGAGGCAAAAGGAAATTTAAATGTGTTGTACATGGTCACCCTTCCACTTAGTATGACCTATTACCCTAGCGCTGACCTTTCTCTCAAAATCCAACCTTTTATCTCCAACTGCCTAGGGAACCTTCACTGATGCTTCAAATTTAACATCTCCAAAATCCTAGTTGGTTATCTTTTTCCCCAAAACACCTGCTCTTTGTTACAATATCCAATCTCATATGTTTGAAAAGTCAATATTATCTTGGCTTCTGGTCCAAGCAAAACTTTGGGAGGAAGGTGCTATTTTTAATCCCATTTTACAAATGAGGAAATTGAGGCAGAGGTTAAGTGACTTCCCCCCCAATATCACTTGGAAAGCAGTTTGGGGTCATGAAAAATAATCTCTGAGTTGAAAGGCATGAGTTCTAGTCTCATTTTACTCTATGACCTCATCCAAATCTAGTAACTTCTCTGGAGTTATAATTGTTTTTCATCTATAAAATGGATTTAAATGAACAATCTCTAAGTTGCTGACCAACTCTATCATCTTATATAAAAAAAGGAATTTTGTTGATCAACATTACTTTCTGAATTTTTACTCTGGAATACATTTATTTTAAATTATTTTCTTCCTTTACTCATTTTTGCCTGACATTAACTTGGTGTGAGGTTCCCTGAATTTCATCCTTTCCCCTGTTATTTGATTAGTAGTTGGGAAACTTGAGGAAGTCATTGTTGGTATTCTTGTACTTTCTATTGTAGTGACATTTTTCTTTTTTTCTCTTCATTTATTTTTCCCTTATTCCACTTTTGTTCTTCTCTAATCTCCCTACTTTATTCCTTCTTCCCCTTTCTTCCAGTTCCTATTTCTTCCTGCCTTCCATAACTGTTCCTCAGCTAGATCTTTCCTATAAAAATAATTTCTTACTACATTTATGATTGTGACTTCAGAAGACTTCTTGTAGTACTTGCTGTGTTTTAAATAAAAGTTTTTGGCATGTTCACACGTAACACACAAAAAAAATTTCAGCCATCACCATAAAGACCTAAATTGATGCTATTAAAATGATAGAAAAATAATTTATATGAAAGGTTAGTCTAGCTGAGTGATAGTTATAGTGGGCATAAGTAGGAACCATCTATCTAGCACATTAACACAAAGTCTTAGTATGATGCTTCTGTCAATTTCCTGGAAGTGATCATGGATTTTTAATGGTTATACCAGCAGGGCATAATCTCTGGCAGGTTCTACAATCCTAAGAATACTTCAAGTATGGCCTCATCATTAAGAGGAATCTTTATTCTGCAGACTAACTAAGCAACTAAGGAAAGGTATATTACCAATAAACCAATCATTTATCGATGAATTCTTTGACCATGGCAACCCATAAAACAAAGAAAAATTACAAAATGACCTTTAGTCCTAGATGACCCTTTCCACTTCTAGATGTCTTGCACCATCCATAAACAATTTGCCTCGTGGTATGCTAAATGCCAGCCTTTTGTCCAATAGACATACTGTAAGAAGAGGTGAATCCTATCAATCTTATTATTTTACCATAAATGAAACCTAAAGAAAGAAGTAAGTGGAAGCTAAATGGAAAGGTGAGGTGCTCCTTGGAGAGACAAAGGAGTTGGCAGAGGTTGTTGATGTTCTCCAAAGAGCTGACTTCCAAGGGCTCCCAGAAGCTTTTAAGAGCTAGAATTTGGTCATTTAAGTCTCCAAGTTCTTTTAAGTCATTTCCTCAACATTTTGGGGCCACTTTATTTTTCCAGCTTTATCTCAAATTAACCAGCTCTGTACTGTCTACCTGGCCAAACTGGACTAATTGATACCTACCCAAAGCCCTTATCCCAATGCATTTCCATCCATACATCCATCACTCTACATACTCTTCCACCTATGTTTTTTTAATCATAAACTTAATGGCAACAAGAAACATTTTTTCATGGGATATTTGGTCATCATAAATTGCAAAATTAATGATTGATATTTGCAAGAATCTTATGCATCTACAAGATCACTACAAGATACTTCAAATTAAACCAACAAATCCCAACAATTTTGTTACTTTAATGCAAGGGAGGAAAAAGATAAAGATGGGGAGAAATATATGGGAAAGCAGGATTCAGGAAGATGAGAGACACCAAGGACTTATAGTTTCTACAGATACCTCATCTCTTTGAATCATCCGTGTTTTCTTTAGGAAAACAACTAGTAGGCTTTGGACATGATAAATACCAAATAATACCATAAAGAGTGAAATGGATTATATTTTGACAGTTGGGAAAGGACTTGTTGCTGATGTAGGAGACATCCTTGAATTACTTGCTTGGGTGCAGTCAGACCATCATCTTGTCAGATAATATCACAGTTAGTAAAAAGGAAGAAAAATATATAAATGAGAAAAATACATGGCATACAATTGAAATAACTCAATCTAGAACTATTAAAACAAATCATTGACCATCAAAACTGGGAATTGGAAACATAATCAAATTGACAATAATTATAAAGTCTTATTTTTAAAAATTAGCCAGTATAAACTAATTGCAATAATAGAGGAGATCAAAAGATCTCAGAAAGAACCTCAGTAAGCAAACATTTTGACGCTTTGACTTACTTGCCAAAAAGAGATGGCTGCCAAGGGCAACACCAAGACAGAATGTAAATTCATCTGCAAAATCTTGTGAAGGAGGAGAACAGATGATTCTGAGCAGTATCATCTCACAGAGCAGTGAGAAGTGGCGTAAAATCAGTTCAGGAAATCTTGGCAATACATCCAACTGAAAAAAGACTTAAAAGATGAAGATGAATGGACAATGAACAGAAGAAAAACAGAATATATTTGGAAAATCATAAAAATAAATTGTTTTCTCCATCAAGAATTGATGAAGCCCCCGTATTTGATTCCTCTATCACAGTCCTGGATGTCCTTAAAGGGCAAATAGAAAATGTACTTTAAAGGAACAAAGCATATATACAAGAGATTTGAGTTGGACACAAAACAATTATAAAGTCCTTGAGAGATTGAGATACAGAGTATTAAAAAGAGAGGAGAATAAAAAATGTGTAAAATAAAAAAAGATCTCTGACCCTGTTAATACCATCAAAAAATCAACTGAGAGAATATCAATAATTACTCACTGACACACGCCTACTTCCCATTTGCACAAAATATTTATGAAATTTATTTATACCAAATCAGAGGCATCCTCTCTGAGGAGAAAAGGTGCTTTTATGAGCAATACTCACTAGTAGGCCACATCTGTTACATTTCACAATTTAGTGAAACAGTAAAGAATATAACATTATAATTATCATTTATTGAGTGAAATTAACATGATTTGCTAGAGTAAAATGCCAGTCTAAAGATCATTTTTTTTCAGCAAGGTAGCTCCCATAAAAACATACATTAAAATCATCTAAGAACCCTTAGAAGACATAAAATGTAAATGACCTTGTTCAATGACTTCCTAATCATAAATAGTGAGACAAGTCATAAAATGGGGAAGTGTCCAAGTATTTGCCACTTTGATGGAAGAGTTTCAGTACAGAATCCAAGCTGAAGAAGAATTTCTAATAGATTTGGAGGTCCTCCAGATATTTGTGTTTCAGTTTGGCATTGATCTGATTACATCAAGTCCACAAACTTTGCAGAGGCTCCTAGAAGACATCTCTAACCACTCAAGAGATTGACCTGCTCATCCACACAGGAGACACCAAGTAGATGAAGTCGAATTATTACCTAGAGTACAAAATTCCTTTGGGTGGTTAACCTATAGAGCTTGTCCATCAATATGTAAATCTGGAGTAAAAAGTATAGATGGACAAAGTGCTGTTCACAGATTTGAACAAGAAGAGGAGCTAGGACTGAACTGCCCTTGAAAAACTGCAAATCCACTCGACTGACTCCAAACTTCCCAAGAAAGCAAAGTCCCATGTTTTTTCATACCAACATTCCAATAGTATTACTGTATGGCTCTAAGATATAGAATTTAATAGTCTTTGAAGAATGATAAGTGAATATCCACAGATGGTAGTGGGAGGGCACACAGCAGGCTGAAATACATGAACAATGAATAACTTTGAAGGAAAACAGGAGTAAACCATGTCATCAAGGAATTAATGGTATGACAGGAAGAAAAGGTAGACTGGTCATGTAGCAAGTATGAGGGATGAAAAATAGACAGCAGGATACCCCATTGGTATGCTTGCAATGTAAGGAAAAATCAAGGAAAGCCTCTAGCATGGCACATTAATGGGAAGACAGACAAGAATTACAGAAAATGAATCGGCATGAATGAGGTATAATCCATTTTGTTGGAAGGAACTTTCAAATCAACCAGATCATAAATCCATTTGAGTACTTGAGTATATATTAACACAATTTTATATAGAAAAGATTTCAATGTAAGGCAGATCTTTTCTGGACCTCATCCAAGAGTTAGCTCTTGATAAACCTACATAAGGAGGTGGTTTCATTTATAAAGTAGTTTCATGTCTTATTATAGCAAGGTTTATTAACCATATGATTAATTCACATTTCTATAGTTCTTGAAGATTCACAAAATGAATTCCACTGAATAACTATGAAGTGTGTAGTGCAAATATTGTTACCCCTACTTTGCAGATGTGGAAACTGAAGCTCCACAGGCATAAAGCTAGTGTTACAGATGCGACTCTTAAGTGCTGCTTTCTCACTGAAATTGCTAAATTATTCAGTTACTCTACAACGTTGCACAGTTGAGATCACAGGCAAGCACAGATGAATGCATGTTCTGTATGTATGTGTGTGTGTGTGTGTGTGTGTGTGTGTGTGTGTGTGTGTATATATATATATATATATATATATATATATTTTGTACTTGGAGATGATGACTTCTGACCCCTTGTCTTTTATTCCACCAGTACCATTCCCAGTGAAAGCTATCCAAGCCTCCACCAAGACTGATACTCTCCAGGTTTCCTGGTCCTCAGGTTCTGGGAATGTGGATCAATACAGGGTGATGTTACTGGATAAGGGGAGAACAGTGCATGACATCACTGTAGAAAAGCATGTTACTACACACACTTTTCATGGACTGACCCCAGGCCATGTCTACAACCTCACCATTGTAACTGAAGCAGCGGGGCTTTGGGACTATAAATCTAAATTAATCAGGACAGGTAAGTCCACCCAGGCTACTCAAAAACTCATACCAAGAAGGGGAGATGACATTCTCTGATAAATCAGCTTAGGAAGGATACCACAGGACAGAATGAAATTGACTAATGCTACTAGAGGACCCCAAATTCTCTCAATCAACAAATATTTTAAGTGCCACTCTTTCATTAAGTTCCCCCAATGCTCCAGTCTCTCTCCTTTCTCATCTATCCTCCACATACTTGCCAAATTAGTATTTCTGAAGCACAGAACGAATTCCCATTATTCTTCCTCATCTGAAAGTTAGCTTATTGCTGTTTCCTATACGTTATATCCCCCTTCCAAACTCCTAGACTTTGTCTTCTCCCTTCTCACCTCAGTCTTTCAGAATATCCAGATCCCTTCAAAATTCTAATCAAAACCCTTTGTGAACTGTTAAGACAGACTTTGAGCATATTGTTGTGACCAAAAAAAAATTATCACAGTGTGTACTACCTGGTTATGAGCCTGTGGGAATTTAAGAGGGATGGTTTTCAGATGACAGGCTTAGAGTTCATGGCCAAACTCATGCTTGAACTTTCAGATTGGAAGGACCAGCCAAAGCTTGTGCTTTCTTGACATAGTCTTGGATTCAGAGTACACAAACTCAAGACATCAAAGTTAATGATCTCTATATAAAATGTAACACAAGTCTATACATCAAGAGGACCAGGTAGCTGGAAATCCCTGTCCATTTGGCAAACCATGATGAAATTATTCTTCTAATTTGTATCTGTTTTGATTTTAAGACATTAGTTAGGTCCAAAAGTATACCAGAGATTAAAAATAGAGGAAAGAGCAACTGTGAAATTTCACCATATTTCTCTGGTAAAATGACATCATAGTTGTCAGACCCACGAATGAATTCAAAAATACATAGTTTATTTTTGAAACCTAACTCTCAGTAGATTAAGTAAGATTTTCTCTATAAGAATGAAGCATTAGCAGATATTTATTAAATGCATCCCACATGTGCAAGCATGAGAACAAAGTATATCTCTTTGACTGTCATATAATCATGTGTCATTTTTGTTTTTATAATAAAATAATTAGACAGATAACTGCTAATTAGATAGAGAAAATATAAACCATAAAAAACAAACTTAAAACATTTTGGTTTTCTTCATTCTTGCTAGCCCCAGTGGAAGTTTCAAATCTGTTGGTGACTAATGAAGACAGCTGTAATTCTCTCAAAGTCAAATGGAAAAGACCGCCAGGAAACCTGGATTATTATAATATCACATTGTCTCATCAAGGGAATGTTCAAGAACTCAGAACTATAGAAGCCTGGGTGACTGAAGCCCGCTTCAAGGGCTTGACTCCAGGACGCCTGTATCAGGTTACTGTCTCTACCATCAGTGGTGAACTCTCTGCTCAGAAAACAGCAATGGGAAGAACAGGTAAACTTTGAACTTCAAAAATGGAATTTGATTACCCATTTTTTCAGTCAGACCAGGTTGTTATTTTGAAATATAAGTTCATTTTCCATGCCACAAAAAGAATATATTTAAGCTAGGTCTTATTGCTCAGAGAAAAGTGGAAGATTATATCATCTAGCTGAATAATTTAAGAAAACTGGTTTGGATATGGAATTATCAAGGTAATTTCTTGTTCCTTCTGGTTGTGAAGATGTGGCCTTTGTATAATTAATTGGTTATTTTTTAATTGTACACTTTTAACAATGTCAACTCCTCACTACTGGAGATGAGATAATGAACAGGGACGTCAAGGTTGACTGCTGCAGTGTTTTCAATAAATTATTGAATAGCCCTGGGAGTCAAGAAGGAAAGAACTTTTAATGGCCACAAGCATTCAGCATCTCCCCTATAAGATGCCATCTTTAACAATGTACCCATGCTAGAAATGTTGGTATGGTTTCAGGGGCCAACATTTGATCTGTAATAAACATTGTCCATTTCACTATATTCACATAAGCAATGTTGCAGTAATATTCTCCTAGAGTTTAGGACTTAGAATTAGGTAGAAATGAGTTCAGATCTGTCTTCAGACATGATCTGACCAAGCCACTACTAACCTTTGTGTGCCTCAGTCAACTCCCTAGTACTTACCTATTAAGTCAGAGATCTGTATGGATAAAAGGAGTCACTACAGACTCCACTCCTAAATAATACCGATCATTTGCGTATTCAGTTACTAGAGTTGATAACGAATAAGTTTCTTAAGCATTAAATTTTCCAAAATGAGGAATTTTCTGTATGGAGAGCTCTTCTACATTGGCTTACAAACCAGTAATAGGAGGAAAGCACGTTAAAAGTCAGATTTTATATTATTTCTCTAATGTTTTCTACCTTTCTCCCTCTCCCAAATGGATTCCCTACTTATTTTTTTTCTCCTTTCATATTTCAGTTCCTGAGAAAGTTACAAAGTTGAAGCCAATCAGTAATGGTTGGATGAGATCCCTAAGAGTGGGTTGGTTGCCTCCTACTGGAGACTGGGAGTTGTATCGCATCGTGCTGTTCAATGGTTCTTCAGTGCTACTCAATACTACTGCGGGGAAAGATGCAAAGGTCTTTGACTTCCATGACCTAGGGCTCATACCTGGAAGACAGTATGAGGTAGAGGTCACTGTCGAGAGTGGAGGCTTAAAGAACACTGCTCGCTGCCAAGGTCGAACAAGTAAGCAATGATAGGGAAGTTCTCCAAACATTGAACACAATGAAAAATTATCAGATTTCCTAAATCAGAACCAGGCAAAAGGAAAGAAGTGGAAAAAGTTCATTGATTTAATACGCTTCTGAAAAGAGTGGCAAGATGACAGGGGTAACTACTTGGGTGCCCATCATCCTTTCTGATGCCCACTATGAAAGGCTGTTCAGTTATTTCCAATATTTCGCAGGACAAGGATCAATACAGTTTGGGGTACCCTATCCCCCCCCCACCTCTAACCAGATGACTTAGAAATCCAAAGGATAAAAAGAACATTTTAGCATATTGACTTACTTCACAGATTTTTCCTAAAGGCCATATCCAAATATATAATGTAGGTTGAAGTAACCTAGTTATATTTGGATAACAAATGTGTGTGACTTAGGTATAAATTCTGTATTTCTATCTATATGTAGTATAGTGGATAGAGTGTCAACACTGGAATTAAGCAGAATCATCTTCCTGTGTTCAAGTCTGACTTCAGATAGTAACTTGCTGTGTGACCCTGGACAAGTCACTTAACCCTGTTTGCCTCAGTTTCCTCTTCGATAAAATGAACTAGGGAAGGAAATGGCAAACCACTCCAGCTTCTCTGCTAAGAAAACCTGAAATGGGGTCACAAGTGTACAAAATGACAAGTGACTGAAGAACAACAAAAGTTGTTTTAAAACACTTCATCTTAGCTTGCTGAATTGGAATATTCTTGTAGATGGAAGAGAACAGTGTACAGGTTTGGGTATCCTGTCATGTTCTCATCAGTCATTGAGTATACTCATCATTTCATGCATGCCACTCACCAATGTGGTTCTCCTTTGCTTTTTCCACAGCCCCCCAGCCGGTTGTGCAGCTCCGAGTAAAGCATGCCAATGAATCTTCTCTGAGCATCATGTGGATGACCCCTGTAGCAGAATGGGACAAATACGCCATTTCACTAGCAGACAGGGATCTCATACTCATCCACAAACCATTATCCAAAGAAGCCAAAGAATTTACTTTCACAGACCTGGTGCCTGGAAGAAAGTATGTTGCTACAGTCACCAGCATCAGTGGAGATTTGAGAAATTCAACCTGGGTAGAAGGAAGAACAGGTATTTTTCTCCAATATATTTTAGTTTAATTCAGAAGAAACAAAAGAACCCACATTTTTTTGCCTTTGAGGAATCTAAAGCCCAGTGATGTATGTGCTATATGCCAATTAGACATCCTGTTTGTGAAGCAATACAAGGCAGAAGTTCATCTTATAAAGATTTGGGGGTTTTCATGGATTGCAGGTCAATGTCAGTCAATGGAGCGATATCATAGCCAGTGTCTGGGTCCAAGAAAGTGACATTACTATAGCCTATCCTGATCAGAACTCTTTTGCCAAAGTGCTGGGTTCCAGGTGCCATATTTTAGGAGAGTATTAATTAGCTAGAGGGCAGCAATCAGGGTGGTGAAGAGACTTTAAACTGTGTCATGTGACAATTAGTTGAAGGAACCTGGGTTGTTTAACCTGAAAAGAGAAGATTTAGGGGGCATTACAGTTTTCATGTGGAATAGACACTAGATTTTTATTTGGTTCCAAAGGTAATTACCGGGCAGCTAGGTGGAGCAGTGGGTACAGCACCAGATCTGGAATTAGAAGACTCATCTTCCTAAGTTCAGATCCAACCTCAGACACTTACGAGCTGTGTGACCCTGGACAAGTCACTTAATTGCGTTTGCCTCAGTTTCCTCATCTGTAAAATCAACTGGAGAAGGAAATGGCAAACCACTCCAGTATCTCTGCCAAGAAAACCCCAAATGGAATAACAAAGAGACAGACATGACTGAAAAAATGACTGAATCCCAACAAATGTCATTATCAGGAACTACTAATAGAAGTTGCAAAAAGGCAAATTTGGTCTTTTTTTAATTTTTTAATTTAATTCGGTTTTATTTGATTTTTAGATCTGCATTCTCTCCCTTCCATCTTCCCCGTCTCCCCCCAAACACTCAGTGAGAAAACAAGAAAATCAAAACCCATTACAAACATGTGTGGTAAAGCAAAACTAGCTCCTGAATTGGTTATGTCATACATGTATATATTATATGTGTGTATACATCTCAATATGCATCTCTCCTCCAAGAGGCAGATGTCATGTTCCCTCATTAGCCCTCTGAAATCCTGATTGGTTATTGATATTGATCAGAGTTCTTAAGTAGTTTGTCTTTTGTATAAATTGTTCCCCTAATTCTGGTCACCCCACTTTACCTCAGTCAAATTTAGTCTTGATGTAAAATTTTTTTCTAGGAATTATAGCTATTCAATAGTGAAATAAATTGCCTCAAGAGGCAATGAGTTTCCCCTCACTGGAGGTCTTCAGGTAAAACTTGGATGATCACTTGTTGGAAATGATGTAGAAGGCATTGTCAATCAATGACAAGAGGACTGGACAGTGCCAATAAAGTTCTTTCTAATTCTGTGGTTCTATGTTCTATGTTCATCATCTCTAGCAGTGGCTTTGTTACAAAATAACTGTATTACATGAAATAAATAATTTATTCTCTACAGGACCCAGTATCCTCATCTATTCAATGAAAGAGTTGTACTATCCAATGTAAAAAGTTCATTCTTGCTCAAAAACTTTCAAGAGCCTAAGGTAGACTCTACCTTGGAGTTGAACTGTAGTTGCTTGAGCCAAAAAAAGAAATTCATCAAGATTCCTTCCATCTTTAGTTCATAGGATCACAGATTTAGCACTATAAGGGTCCTTGGAGATCCTCTACTTCAAGCCTTTTATTTTTACAGATGGGGAAACAAACTCAGAGAGGCTAAGTGATTGTCAGTATCACACAGCTGTGATTATCTGGGACAGGATTTGAATTCAGGTCTTGCTGTTATATAAATTAAATAGGTTAATTCTATCAAATGTGTAGATATTTACTTTGGAAGTATAGGTCCAGATCACCTACTTGAGGAAGAGTCTGGGATTTTTAAGAAATCTTTTTGCCACAGTACCATTACACAGTGGTAATACTCTCATAAACATTTCTACCAAGGCTCCTTATTTTTGGAAAGGAGTGTGCCAAGATGCCATTCCCTTTCCATCCCATGTGGGAAGAGTATTTATTGATAGGTGTTAATTAATAGAATGGGGACACAGAATTGGGGATGTTATGAGCCCATGATAACTGTCAGCTCTCTTTGAGATATCGCCTAGTATGGCAGCAAACATGCCAAAGAAATATTTGCCATCGCACCATCAGTTGTTGATGTAAACAATAATTCCTGGGGTCAGCAAGATGACTCAATGAATGGAGCTTTGGCCCTGGAGTGAGGAGGACCTGAGTTCAAATTTGACCTCAAACACTTACTGTGTGACCCTAGGCAAGTCACTTCACCTCAATTGTTTAAAAAAAAAAAACAAAATACAATAATCTTTTAAATGAAGAGAGTTCTCCCACTTTCAGATAGGGAGAACCTCATTCACTTTGGTTCATAACCATTATAATGTGCGATTATAATATGAAAAGAAATGGGAATCCATTAAATCCTCATGTCTATATTTAGCTGTTTATGTGTTGTATCCTGTCAAGAAGATTATATTAATTATTCTATTAATTCCTGGAGAGTCAGGATTATTTTCTGTTTTATCTTTGTGTCTTCTACAATGCTTTGTAGATAGCAAGTTCCTAATAAATGCTTCTTTAGATTGGATTGATTGCTGGAGCATGGAGGTTTTGCTCCAAGGGGGTAGCCTTTCATTACTTGAGTTCTCTTGTAATTTAAGATCACTCCTAAGACATGTGCATTCTAGCTTTTGAATCTTAAATCATTTTGATTTCACCTAATATAAGCAACATTCAGAAGTAGAAGAGCCTTCTGTGCCAGATCTGGCTTTCCATATGCCACAGGAAGTGAAGCTAGGAGTCTAGAGCAAAGAATTTATTTTTAGCACTTTTAAGTTTGTCTCCAATTTTGACTCATTTTTTTTTTTGCTGCTCGATTTCCTTGGGGATGTCTAACATTTATTTTGTCTTCTCTTTGTTTTGTGGAATATTTTCTTTTGTTTCAGTGCCTGCTCAGGTGACTGGCTTGAATGTGTTCAATCAAGGCACAACCAATAGCTTATTCACCAACTGGACCAAAGCACAAGGAGATGTTGAATTCTACCAAGTCCTACTTATTCATGAAAATGTTGTTATTAAAAATGAGAGTGTGTCCAGTGAGACCAGTGGCTACAGTTTCCACTCCCTCAAGTCTGGTGGCCTCTATTCAGTGGTGGTTACAACATATAGTGGAGGGATCTCTTCCCGACAAATGGTGGGAGAGGGACAGACAGGTAAGGGAAGGGGAAAAAAAAGATATTTGAGACTTATATAAAGCTGAGTTCACAGGATCTGAGAGAAACTATCACAGTAAAGAAATGTACTGTTGATCTTGAAATTCATCAAAAATACTACTGTTGTCCCACAGTCTCTGCAAAATAACGATGAGGACAACTATGATAATAGCAATGATGATGAAGATGATGAAGATGATGATGATGATATCCTTGATGTAGTACCAGAACTATCCAAGAGAGATCTATGGACCTTAAAACAGCTAGTTGTCAGTGAGGTGGTACAGTAGATAGAATTCTGACCCTAGAGTCAAGAAGACCTGAGTTTCAATCCAGCCTTAGATATTTATTAGCTGTGTGACTTTGAGCAAGTCATTTGAGCTCTGTTTAACTCAGTTTCCTCAACTGTAAAATGGGGATGATATCATAGCACCTACCTCCCAGGGTTGCTAGAAGGATCTAATAAGATATTTGTGAAGAGTTTAGCAAATAGTAAGTGGTATATAATTGTGCTACATAAGTGCTTTTAATATTATTTTTATTAAAAGAAACTATAAAGGTGGAGAGGCAGCTAGATGACTCAGTGGATAGAGCGCCAAGCTTGGATCCAGAAAGACTCCTCTTCCTGAGTTCAAATATGGCCTCAGACACTTACTAGCTTTGTGGGCAAGTCATTTAATCCTGTTTGCCTCAGTTTCCTCATCTGTAAAATGAAGTGGAGGAGGAAATGGCAAACTATTTTAGTATCTCTATAGTATTCCTAGCGTCTCTGCCAAGAAAACCCCAAGTGGGATCCTAAATAGTCAGAAATGACCCCAAACAACTGAACAGACACATAAGGGAGGAAGAGGGTGGAGAGCAAGGGGAGAGGAATACAGAATAAATTGTCTAAAGCCCTTAAGAAAAGTGTCAGAAACCTTTTGTGAGGATTTGATAACCACTTGATGTAAATAATTCACACCCACCTTCTTTTCTTTGAACTGCTTATGTTCCAACTGTCAGGAGAGTTGGATTTAAATACCCCCCTCCAATTGCCAAAGTTACACATGTAATGAGAGAAAAAGCCCACTCTTAGGAAAAGTATCTCCCTGGTTGTTTGGTATTCTTCCATGGTAATGATGTAGAAAGGGAGATTATTTCCATCATATTTGGCCAGAAGTATATCAGTAAAATTCAAAAATTGCACACATTTACATATATTTTTCTGCACTATTCATAGATTGGAACCAATCTTATAGATGCTAAACAATGCTTGAATAAGTTAGAAATTTGTGTTCTGGGTTATTTAGTATAAAAATAAAAACAATGCCCCTTGTGGAGAATTAATATGCTTAGATTTTAATAATGTATCATATCCAGCTATACTGCATAGTCCCCCCTTCCCCCAACTCCATCTCTGCTTCTCAATAAAAGTTGGGATATTTTAGGTTTATACAACTTTAATCACCATTCTTCAGTCTTCCAACCATTCTTACAGTCAGTCACCAGCAACAAAGATGACCAATTGCTTTGTGAAGGTCTTGTCTCTCATTGACCAGATTCATTTCTAAAGTCTCCTCAACAATAATAGGTTAAGCCCTTAGAACATTCAGAGGTGGCTCATTTTAAATTTGGTACTAGACATTTCATTACCCCTCCAAGCATTAGGTTACCAATAAGCATTAAACACAGAGCAAGCTCATTAAAGTAGATAGAGTGCCAGGTTTGGAGTCAGGAAGGCTCATCTTCTTGAGTTCAAATTTGTCCTCAGACACTTAGTAGCTGGGTGACCCTGAGCAAGTCATTTAACCTTGTTTGCCTCAGTTTCTCCATCTGTAAAATGAACTGGAGAAGGAAATGGTAAACCACTCCAGTGTCTTTGCCAAGAAAACCCCAAATGGGGTCACGGAGAGTGAGACTTGACTGAAATAACTGAACAACAATGAAATACAAAAAATAAACTCTTATTCAAGCACCTTTAGGAAATCACTAGTTATAACCCCCCTTTCTGGTAAACTCTAAATTCCCCATCCTACTGCTCAGAGGGTCAGCTCAAGTTCCTGCCAACTCACAGTACCAATCAGGTGAGTTTTTTTTCATTAAGCACTACCGTTAGGAACCCCAGTACTGATTTTACATATTTGCCTCCCTGACACTTAATTGTGTCCCATTGTGAATCTGCATGTTTCTTTCCTCCTACACTATGAAGTCTTTGTCCTCATCTCTCATCCTGACTCTTCCATACTCTACATGGTTCCCACAGTGTTGGCCATGGATGGGGAACCTCCAGCCTTGAGGCCACATGTGATGCTCCAGGTCTTCAAGTTGACTGAACCTAAAGCACAGAACAAATCCCCTTAATAAAAGGATTTATTCTGTAAAACTTGGACTCAGTCAGAAGGCCACAAATGGCCTCAAGGTTGTAGCTTTCCCATCCTTGTTACTCTGGACAATCCCTTTGCTCCAGTCCATACCTGGTATCCACCTCTGGTGTCTCTGTCTTTCAGTACAGCTCTCCACAAGCCTTGCCCCTTGTCCAAAATGGCAACAAAGACCACATTCCTTCTGCACAGTCACAGTACAGAAGCATGACCTGCCCTCTCTTGTAGCTGTCTCTCATAGCAATCACTTCTCAGAACTATTCATGGGTACACACCCTAGTATCTGCTTTTTCATCAGTCCCTTATGTGGGAGAAATGAAGATAAGCCAAATCATTTCATAACTGTTAGAGTCAATCTTGGCATGACAGCAACATATACGTTGAAACTATATCCCAGTCCTGAAAATATAAACAACATTTTTTTTAATTTCATGTTTTATTTTTCCCCAATTACATGAGAAAACAATTTTTAACTTTCATTTAAAAATTTTGCCTTGCAGATTCTTTCCCTTGCTCCCTCCCCCTCCCAACTCATTGACAAGCCAAGCAATTTGATATAGATTATACATGTGCAGTCATGCAAAACACATTTCCATGTTAGTCATGTTGTGAAAGATAACACAGAACAAAAAAAAAACCCAAGAAAAATAAAGTTTTTAAAAGTATGTTTTGATCTGCACCAATTATTTTTATGGAGGTGGATAACATCTTTCATCATAAATCCTTCAAAACTGTCTTGAATCATCGCATTGCTAAGAACAGCTAAGTCATTCACAGCTGATCATCACACAATATTGCTGTTACTGTATACAGTGTTTTCCTGGTTGTGTTCATCTCGCTTAAGCAACATATTTTTGATGAATCAAATGAGTAACCATTGACGCTCTCAAGAGATTAAACTAAGCCAATTCAATATACTTTGTCTCTAGTAAGAAGTAGACCCATTCTTTTACACCCAGGCATCTAATCCAATGGTCTTTACACATTTTACAATACACGGAACCATAGATTCCACCCCTTTTCTTGAAAGCCTCTCCCCTTAGCTTCAATGATATCATACTTTGCTAAGTGCAAAAAAAGACCAACCTGTGATTCAGAAGACTAACCTTCTAATTCCAGCTTTCTGATTAATTAACTCTATGATCTTAGACAAGTCAATTCTAAAGCTAGATTCAGAATACCCTGCCTTGTCCTAAATTCTATATATCTACTGAAGTATTTGCGAATATTTTATTTGCTTTTTTTGGTAAGGTGTCATAGTATTGACGTATTGAGATTTCAATTAACAGAAACCTTCAGGCTTGTTTCATAGCAACTATTTTAAGCCAGGAGCCCCTACTTCATACTAGTGTGAATGATTATTTAAAGCTTTATTGATGAACTTCACATTTATCCCTATTAAAATTCACCTTGTCGCTTTAGTTCCATCTTCATCCTTTTAGGACCTTTACATATTTTGATTCTGTTACTCAACATATTTTCTGTTCCTCCCATCTTTCTGTCATTGGCAAGTCATTCATGAGATCATACAGTCAAGGACTTCAAATTCGAAGGGAGCTTAGAGGCCGCTTACTCCAGCCCCATCATATTATAGAAAAGGAAACTGAGGAACACAATGGTGATGTCACTTGCACGGGGGCATAGAGGTAGCTATCCCTATATCACACAACCTATTAGATCCACCTCATTTTTCATTCACAATTGTTCTTAATAATGTCTTTTATGATACTTCTTGTGCACAAATTGCCAGTGGTAAGAGTATATAACCTACTTGTACCTACTATGTATCTTTCCACTTATGAGGAAGACAAAATGATGAAATAAAATCCAATTGTGCTACCTTAGAGTAAAAGAAGACAAATCAGGATGTGACATATGAAAAAGAGTCCCAGAGTGTTAGGAAAAGTTGTTTATACAAAAATTGACATAGAAATAGATATTGACATCATTGATGACATTTCATGTATAAACACCTTCCTGCATCCCAAGAGAAGATAAGAGGACACTATTATCTATTTAAGTTATAAAACTATGTTCATTTTCCAGCGTCTCATAATTCAAAGCAGTTCAAACAACTATCTGTATGTGTTGATATTACCCTAAAGAGCAAAGTAGACTAATTTCTCTAAAAGCAAACAACTCCTAGAAAAATCATTAATAATAAGGATCTCATCTGTAACTTTTTGGGGAAAATGTAAACATTTGTTAGATAGGTAACTTAGTATAGTCAATAGACAGCTGAGCTTTGAATCAAAGACCCGTGTTCAAGTCGTACCTAGGCAATGCTTATAAATGTTGAACAGCCAGCTCTCTCTGGGGGATACGTTCAACACATTTTAAAGCTTAATCTTCATTATTAATGTTTTCTCCATCACTTTCTCAAATTTGGATGATCAAAAAAAAACCCCAGTAAATCAAGCCCTGATTTTCCTTAGCTGATTTCTGAGGTATAAATGCTCATGCTGGAAATTTAGCCATGGGTACTCTCAAAATGGTACCAGCTAACCCCAGCTGATGCTTGTACATAGGGCACATACTGGCTGTGTGACCCTGGGAAAGTCACTTAACCTCTCTAGGCTTCAGTGTTCTCATCTATAAAATGAAAGAGTTGGAATTTGTGATGTCTTTCAAGTTCTCTTCCAGCTCTAAATATGGTAATATGGCCTTCAATACTGACTGAGTTACCTTGGACAAGTCTCTTAGCCTCTTGGTGCTTTGGGCAGTTCTCTAAGACTATAAACTGCAGAGAAGGCTGCTGACCTATATAGGCAGAGGGAGTTTTCTCATCTAGAAATTCTACATATTAATGAAATTAGAAATCCAGTTCCTATTTCTATAAATACTTGTTGGTTAAATTGACACCTTGTACTATGGTAAAAAACTGTTTCATTTTTTGTAAATACTGAAAACATCTAGATTCTCTCTGAAAAATACAAGTCTATTATTTAAATATGCTTGTGGAAATTGAAGCTGAGTTAGAAATTTCTGACAGTCAATGATGACTGTAATAAACTAGGGATACTCTGCTGAAATAAACTATTGACAATATTCTGTCAATATCTGTTGACAATAGGAATATAACTGGGACTATAATGACTTCATCTGATAAGAATTGGCCCTTATTTATAAATACAGTTAGCCACAAATAAAGGAAGTTATCATGCACTAGTATCCTATGGGTAACCTGCTTAAGATTTTTGACTTTCTTCCTACCACTAGGGGGCAGGAAATGCTTTGGGGATGGGTCTCCCCGGGCTCCAGAGCAGTGAGGATTACTGATAAGCTCCTTGAGGATAAATAACCAAAGGGCATGAACTTCACAGTGCACTAATGTGGAAGGATTTGAGAAAAAGCCATTCAGTTCTTCACATTTTACCACAGACATCTTCATTTTATCGATTATTTTGATTTGCTAAACGGTCCCCTTAGTAACAAAGCACATTTCTAAACAATTAAAATTTTAAAAAAATTTAAAATTTAAAATATTTTTAAAAAATTAAAATTAAGAAAACATCCATTCTTAGAATACTCTAAAGCAGACGCAGAAAAGCATCCACTCCATTTTTTTAAAATGGCAGGAGTGACAGTATTTTACTTACACTGTGGGGTTATGTCAAACCAAGGGCAGACAGAGACACCTAGATGTCCCTATAGATAATGTTCTATATGTAGAGTCAGAAAGATTTTAGTTCAAATCCCATCTCAGACACTTAATTAGCTATGTAACTGTGCAAACCACTTAACCTCTGTCTGCCTCAGTTTCCTCATCTGTCAAATGGGGAAAATAATAGTACCCACCTCTCAGGATTGTCATGAAGGTCAAATGAGAGGATATCTGTTAAGAGTTTGGCAAACCTTAAGGTGCTATATAAATGTGGTGTTAATGTAAATATATAAATATATTTATGTATATTAATTATATTATTATATTAATAGTATACTACTTATTTAATATATATTTATATATTAACTATAAATAAATATAGTTATGTATATGAATTATATTACTATATTAATAGTATACTATTTATTTAATATATATTTATATATTAACTATAAATAAATATATTAAATATATATATAGATATAAATAAGGTGCTATTATTAAGTATCCCTGAGTTGACCTTGTGATTGATATAAATAACTCTAATATTCTAAAAGATATGTGGGATCTTAACTTTTCCTTTAATTCTTGTGTGATCAGATTAGATACCAGGAATTCCTGTGTTTGATGACAATGACATATCACTAATCCTGCTCACGTTTTATCTCTCTCTTTTTGTCCCAGTCCCTTCTAGTGTGAGTGGAGTAACATTGAATAATTCTGGTCGCAGTGATTACCTCAGCATTTCCTGGCTACCAGCTCCTGGAGATGTAGATAGCTACTCTGTGATTCTCTCTCACGGTGATAAGATTGTCCAGTCTCTTGCTGTTGCAAAATCCACCAGCGAGTGCTCCTTCAGCTCCCTTACTCCTGGCCGACTGTTCAACGTGACTATAATCACGAGAAGTGGCAAGTATGAGAACTACTCCTTCGGCCAGGAGCGCACAGGTGAGAATGTGTGGGGAGACAGGGAATCCACCTGAGTCTGGTTGTTCAAGTCGCTCCTAGGACGCTGATCTTGGAACAGCTCTGTGGCAGTGTCACTGTGGAAGTAACAGCAGCTGAAGCCACAAAGGTGTGATGAAGCCGGGTGAAGGATGGTTATTCTGGAGGGGAAAATCCATTCTCGATTTTAAGAGCAGCCATGTAGAAGCAGCGTTATTGTTACTTTGCTTATTCTCATGGGGAAAGAAGTAGGCGCAACGAAGGGACCTTGGACAGCGGATGATTTAGGTTTGCTATAAGGAAAAAGTTCTAGCAGTTTTGCTAGATGGTCTCTGAGGTCCTCTCCAGCTCTAAGCTGTGGTGATTCTGAAAATCCTTTTGACCTCTGAAACTCCTTATGTGGGCAAACATCTATTACTCTGCCACTTATAAGGATCACAGACACAAAGTGGTGCCAAGTACTGTGTCTCCTTTCAAGTGTATAAACTTCCATTATCACTAAGAGGTATTCAGGGATTTTTTTCTGAAGTTCTGAAGCCTTTTACACTTCCCTTTACGAAGAGATGGGAAGGGGGGAGGGATGAGGATAAGGATGGGAATGGAGTTGGACATAGGGATAGGGCTAAGTATGGGGATGGAGGTGGGGATAGCTATACGATAAGGATGGGAATAGGGATGAGGATGGGCATAGAAATGGGGGCAGATGTAAGGATGGGGATGAGGATGGGCATAGAAATGGGGGCAGAAGTAGGGATAGGGATGGGAACTGGATAAGTTGTCTTATTGCAGAGTTGGAAGGTCATATGGAACTCCCAGATTAGGAAACTCTCAACGTAGGTAGGCACCTTCTTGGAAGCTCCTAGTTTTACACTTGCCTAGAGCACAAAATTTTTAAGTCACTTCCATAGGGTCACACAACTAATATATAGCAGTCAAGTCACATAGATGTCAAGATGAAATTTTGACAAAAATATTTTGTAGTCTGGCAACAAAAGCAACTTGGTGGAACTCATGATTCACTGAAAAGAAAACTGGATTTGGAGAACTGAAGAGCTGAGTGACTGCCACTTACTACCTAGGCAACCTTGAGCAAACAAGTTAACCACTTTGTGCCTCCGCTTCCTGATTTGTAAAATGAAGAAGTTGGGCTAAATGACCTCTAAGGTCTCTTCCAGTTCTAAATCTGTAACAATATTGTGGTCTCCAACACAATGAGAAAAGAATATTAAAAGCATCATTTTATACAACATGCTAACTCTCTAGGATACAGAGATGCAAAACAACACAGTCCCTGACTTCAAGAAATTTACTATTTATGAAAGTGATACATGACATCTACACATACATTTTGAAGGGATATTTGTCCCTTTACACCAAATATAGATAGAGAAGAAGATTCAGACTGTTAATATGGCCACATTTAGCCAAGAGCTTGGTATGCCAAATCTGGGCTCCTTCTCCCTGGCAATGTGGCTTTGCTTTAATCATCTGTAATTAGTACATTGCATAAATGATCTTCCTAAGTTGGCATCAACTTTGCACAAAATCCTGAAATGTAGGTCAATGTTTCATAAAACAAATATCTTGCTTTCTCCATATGATCAAGAGCCCTAGAACTCTTTCATAATCTTTATTGAGCACCTACAATGTGCAACACGCACTGACTTTACAAAAAATGTGGTACTGAACTTACGATATATAAAATTAATTAAAGAATAATAAGTAATTAAATAAAATAAAAATAACAATTTTAATGTATTAATGGTTACTATAAATATATAATACATAATATAAAATAATTGAAATAAATTCAAGTTAAATTATAAATTATTTTTATTCACACATATATTCCTATTATCTTCTTCATTAGTTCCTTGAAGGCAAGTCCTGTTTTGATTTTGTCTTTGTAACTCCAGCACAGTGCTTGGCAGATGGTAGACACTTAATAAATACTTACTGATCGATTGATTGACATCATATGTTAAGTGTTAATTGGATACTATGGGTGCTACAGGTATTCAAAAGGGGAGGTGACAGGATCTATATTATAGAGTTCAAATTTTTTGTTTTTTTAAAGATATCTTTCATCAAAAAGAGCCTACAAGCTGTCAACCCTTTCACTCACCAACTCATCTCAGCCTGGCTCATACTTCAAGGTCTTCTGATTTCTAATTTATCACTATTTTCCACCCCACAGGCACAGGATGGTCAGATACTATCTTAGATGTTGAGGTTGCAAGGCAGGCAGTTGATAAACATTCACTAAGTGCTTATTATGTGCCAGGCACTGGGATATGTGCAGGGGATAAAAATACAAGCAAAACAAAACAAAAACAAACCAGTTCCTGCTCCCAAGGAGCTTATATTCTAATGGGAGAAGAAACATGGGGTGGAGGGCAGGGAGGGACAGAATGATTCAGCCCTTTCCCTTTCACAGTCTAAGAGGGAATATGATATGTACCCAAATATTCAGAGGAAAGGATGCTTATCCTTGCTCTAAATGCTTAATACACACTCAACACTCAGCCAGATGACAAATGGTTAAATGCCCTCACATGATTTAGAGCTTAGTGCACTCAATCTGCCTTCATACTACATGGTGCTCTTACCTCCTTTTAACCATTTGTAATGACCATATTTTAAAAATATTCATTTATAATGGTCTGACTGAATCTTTTTTTGTAGTTTCAAACATAAAATTATAATAGCTTTAATATTGTAACAACATGTCTCAGCTAGACAGATGCCCTATTGTAATGCAATAGAGTCTAGTAACCATGAGTTACCAGTTAACCAGATTTAGATCCATTGAGATCTAGAGTTTTCATTACCATCATTTTCATTAATATTAATCACCAGTTAGGAATTTCAATATTCATTCATATGCATGGTGTTGTGATAGGTATCCTTTGGGAACTAGTGAAACAAACAGTGTGGTCAAACAAACAATTAAACTGACTTGGTACATTAGAAAGAGTCAGAGGGTCTGGGTTCAGACCCTGACTCTACCCCTTACTACTGCCGCACCTCAAGAGTTGCCAAGATCATAAAATGGTTAAGTCACTTCCTCAGAGTCACACAACTAATATACATCAGTCAAGTCACACAGATGTCAAGATGAAATTTTGACGAGAGAAACTCATGGTTCATTGAAAAGAGAACTGGATTTGGAGCACTGCTAACTCAAAATTCAACACTTGGGAAATAAATTTCAGGGTCTTAGGGAGAAAGCAGAATTTCCTTGCTGCCCCCTGTTTTCCACTAGGGTCAACTTTGTTGTCCCACAGCCACCATGGTGGCCCAAGGTGCCCTAACTATTCACAATCCCCACTCATTCCTAGCTCAGCTCTCTGCTGTCTCTCTGTCACTTTGGGTAAGTCACTTAACCTCTCTAAGTTTGTTTTCTCACCTATCCAATGAAGATTATACACAAAAAGTTTCCTTCTCTAAATCTATGATCCTCACTAATTTTGTTCGTGTCACTATGCCTGTATCAAGGAGTCACAGAAACAATCCATATCTTTTAGTTGTCTAAGTTTAATTAATAGGAAATTAATGGCTGAAAGCTACCTAGTAAAGGGAGCCTATCTTAGCCTCTTTGTCTTATGGATTGAAAGACCTGGGATGGAAATGTACAATTGGACAAATCTAGACTCTTGTCTGTAATCTGTTTCTTTTCAGAATCCTTAAACTTCTAATGACTCTCCCTCTCTTTCAGTGCCCTCGAAAGTTCAAGGACTTACTATTAGCAACTCTGCCATGAGTGACCATTTGAAAGTGTCTTGGCTGCATGCCACTGGAGACTTTGACCATTATGTGGTTGCTATCACCAACAAGAACAATTCCGTCCAAACCAAAATTATCCCCAAGACTGAAAATGAATGTTTCTTTGAAAATCTTGTTCCTGGGCGTCTATACAGTGTCACTGTTAGTACCAAAAGTGGAAATTATGAAGCCAGTGAGCGGATAAACAAGAGAACAAGTAAGTTCATGAACTAGGTAATCTCTGGCTCAGAGTTTTCATTCTAAGCTCATGGACCGGATTCAATCTTTGGGGACCTCTCAGCACTTATAACCTTTAACTCATCTCCCCAGCAGAGTTCCCTCCGGGAATATCATAAATGTCACTTGTGCCAAATGAAATAATACTTACAAAGCTCTTATCACAGTACCTGGCACATTGTTGATGCTCCATAAATACTTGTTTTCACGCCTTCCCTTCCTTCTCTAAGGATCCCAATCCCTTCTATCCTGCTATCCCTACGAGCTGAGGCTTAGAGCATAAGATAAGATAATCTATACAAAGCATTCTGCAAACCTTAGTGTGCTATGTAAATTTTAGCTATGGTTTTTGTTGTTGTTACCATTGTTCAGTCATTTCAGTCATGCCTGACTCTTAGTGACTCCTTTTGGGGTTTTCTTGGCAAAGATACTGGAATCTTGGCAAAGATATTGGAATGGTTTGCCATTTCCTTCTCCACCTTATTTTACAGATGAGGAAACTGAGGCAAACAGGGCTAAATGACTTGCTGAGGGTCACACAGCCAGTCAGTATCTGAGGCTGGATTTGATCTCAGGAAGATGAGTCTTCCTGACTCCAGGCCCAGTGCCCTAACCACTGTGCTACCTAGCTATCCCTAGTTTAATTACTTTCTTGTTACAGTTAATATTCAGTTTTTAAACCCATAAATGGTGGGATTTTGTCATTTCACATACAGTGGTTATAAGATCGCAGAAGCACAGTCCCCATGGTGTTACCAGGTGCCTTAATTCTGCAGTCACAATGTCTACAAGTTCCTAGCTCAGCTCTCTTCCTCTTATCTAACTCCTCTCTCTCTCTAACTGTTACCTTTCTGTCTGTTATAGCTAAAACTATTGTCTCTCTGCCTGTTGCTCTCTTTTCTATCCCTCTGACTGCTGTCTCTCTCTGCTGTCTCTGTGTGCTATCTCTCTGACTGCCATGTCTCTGACTTCTGTCCCCTACTGCTCTTTCTCTGTTGTCTTTCTGTCTTCCATTTCTCTGATTGCTGTCTCTGCTATTTTAGAAGGTTAGTCTCTCCCCAGTGACTGACTCCTGTTTCTCCTTGTGGCTATGCAAACCACTACCAAGCATTTATTAAGCACTTGCTGTGTGACGGGCAACTCTTAGGAGTTTCAGAAGTGGCCCAGCCCCTAAACACTTCCTATGCCTGTCAAACAGTTATATTCTTCTCATTAACATCCAGCCTGGCTCACATGATCGTATTTTACAATTCTATGATGCTAAAAAATTAAGCACATAAGATCTCCTTTCATGAAAATCAGCGTATTTTTAATAACACCTTACAGATTGCTGTGTTTAATTGTACATGAAGAATTTTAAGTGGTAGTTGGAGGCAATCTGGATTTATTTTGGCAAGCACACTTAAGAGGATGCATGGATTATTGGAGAAAGTGCTAGGTCTGAATTCAGAAGACCTAGTTTCGAATTCTACCTTGTCACTAACTAGCCTCACCTTGCCTCAGCCTCAGTTCACTCTGGGCAATGTATTTTGCAGAACTGCTAAGAAGGTCAGATGAGATAATGCATGTAAAGTTCTGTGTAAACTCTTTTAGACCAAATTTGTGATTTCCTTGGTGCAGGGATATCTCAAGGGTGTTAATTCCCACCACAAATGCAGATGGCAACTGTTCTGCAAATGCTTGTCCTTGAGAGTTGCCCCAGCCCTGAGGTCAGTGACTTGCCCAAAGTTACATAACCTTGTGTGAAAGACCGCACTCGAACCCAGCTCTTCTTGACTCCAGGCTAGTTCTCTCCACTATTTCACTGATCCTCTCTAAGAGTTAGTTCTTACTACCATCATACTTGTGTGAATACAGTTCTTAAATAAATTTTCTAATAACCATGACAACTATCATCTCTGTTGAGCTTTGAGGATTGCAAGGCACTTCCTAAATTTTATGTCATTTGATTTTCACAACAACCCTGAGAGGTAGGCAATATTATTGTCCCCACTTTACAGATGAGGAAACTGAGGCATGGAGATTTTTTTAAGTGACTTGCCCTGGGTTGCACAGCTAAAAAGCGTCTAAGACAGGATTCCAACTCAGGTTTTCCTGACTCCAAGGCATTCTGTGTACTGAGTCACTCGGCTGAGGAGCTACAACCATGATGGATCACTTTTTTTTGATAGGTCTGTGGTTTCATCCGCTTGACTATATCCTCCCCTAAGCTGGTTGGTTTAATGCTTCCATTTCTCATTGAGTTGTTCTGAAATACTCCATTCTCTCCAGTTCCAGAGTCTGTGAAGGAGTTAGCACTTCGTAATAGGAGTACAGAAGAACTTCATGTCACCTGGGTGCGAGCTGATGGAGATGTTGATCAGTATGAGATTCAGCTTTGCTTCAATGACGTGAAGGTCCTTCCTTCCCTTCACCTTGTAAATACCGCAACTGAGTATCGCTTCACATCCCTAACTCCTGGCCGCCTGTACAAGATTCTTGTTTTGACAATCAGTGGAGATGCACAAAAGTCAGCCTTCATTGAGGGCCTAACAGGTAACTAAAAATGCAGTTCTTCAATGTGAACAGACCAAGAGAATAGATGTGACAGAATTAAAGAAAGCTAAGGCCACTTGGTTCCACCTATGAAGAAGAGAAGGAAATATTTGAGCAGCAAATCTAGCCCTTAGGGCCCAAATGAGAGAAATTTCAATTTTTAATCCATTTTATCTCTTTCGCTCCAATTCAATACAATAAACTAAAAAAGACCTTCATGAAACACAATATTGAATGGGGTTTCCATGGAAATAGTTAATAATGTCATCATCTACTAAGAAGCCTTACCTCAAGTTTAGTAACCTTACTCCATGCTCTAATTGTGCTATGACCTTGGATGGCTGCTTAACTTGGGATGCATCACTTTGTCTGACTATAAAGCAAATATGAAAATAGGCAATTTAACTATTGTAGTAAAATGTTTTAATAGCCTAGGAGAAAAACTGGGTTGTGTGTGAAATGCACTATTATCTCCCATATGGAAGAAAGGGTAATTCAAGGTCAGATTTCATCAACTGGGGTATAGACAAAATGCCTGAGTCTGGTAGCTGCTAGGTTTGGGAGGTAAGAATGTTCTAAGAAGGAGCAGAGATACATAGTGAAATGTTCCGTCGCTTGCTCACCCTTTCCACCATATGTCCTGTCCTAATCCCCTACCACCACAAGCTTTCCCTAGCCATAAAATCATCCCTTCTACATGGGGCACAGTGCCCCCATGATCTGGAAAATCTGTGTAAAATTTTTTGTTGCTCCCTTCATACCAGAGAAGTCTGAATTTTTTCTTTTTCTTTTATTGAGTGTTTATAGTACCTTGTAAAATTTGGGTTAAGCATTTGGTCATAGGTTCTATGTCTGCTGGCCTCCACATGTCATCTGTGGCTTCCCCAAAAATTCTCATTTAATTTTTTATGCCAACCCTAGATATATTGAAACCACAATGGAGAAAGTTGCAATATGGAAGGAATAACGATACAGTTCATTAGATCATTTATTTTAAATAAGCCTTCTATGTGCACTGGCATGGTACTTCTGCATTTCCACCAAAGTCCATGCCAGAACTAATGGCCCTATGATCAGAAGATTGAAAAAATATAATTTTAAAAGAAAGGATAGAGATCATGGTCTAGGTCAACTAAGGGGCATCAATCAAAAAGAGATCAAATAGAGAGGGGAGATGATGTCTGCCCTTGATCTGACTTTGAGGAAAATTCTATGATTCTATAAAGAGAAAGTGGACAAGTCAGTGGAGATCAGGGAATGAATGGAAAAACAGGGTGAAGTATTTTATTTCAATTAATTATAAAAACAGTTTTCAACATTCATTTAAAAAATTGTTCCAAATTTTTTCCCTTCTGTTTTCCCTTCTGCCCTTCTCTCTGTCTAAGATGGTAAGCAATTTTATACAGGTTATATATGTGCAATCATGTAAAACATATTTCCCTATCAGTCATCTTGTGTAAGGAAAGAAAAGGGTGAAGTTTTAGGAAGAAAATAACTGATCAAAGAATAGTCTTCTTGTTTTTTAAATGTGCCAGAATTCTTTTTTAAGCCATGAAAAAAGACTATTTCATTTCAAAGTTCTGGTCTCTCTGAGCATCAGTTTGAAACCTGGTAGGGAAAACAATGTCCTCAGCCTACTCCCTTTTTGTAATCCAACCTGAGTAATACAAGCAAAGAGTAAAATGCCATGATACATCTTGCTAGACAACACAGACATTGGCCTTGGTCTGGAATAAATGGATGGGGTCCTGGGAGGTCTAAAAATAAAGGAAATAAATGTCTCTTCCAGGTAGCTTCCCTTGCTTTCAGTACACCCCAAATCCCCCTGAACTGGTCGAAGGAACGTGATTTCTCTCGCTATTAAAAATCTGAGCCCCTGATCTCGGAGTCTCCCTTCCTTCCCACCTACTCTTTGTGCCTGATCTTAACCTGAAAATTCACTGCCAGAGGGAGCATGGCACGAAAAAGAGTATTTGTCTACGTAGAACAGTGGATAGTGGGCTGGATGTAGAGTCAGGAAAACCTGGGTCAGATCCTCTCCTAGAGTTCTCCTAGACCCTAGGCAAGTTGGTGCAAGGGTCAAATGATTTAATTAGTTTAAAGAACCCTGCAAACATTACAGTGATTTAATTGGTTTAAAGAACCGTACAAACATTAGAGTGCCATATAATGCATCTTGTTATTGCTGCGGTTGTTATCTGGGTTCAAACCCCAGCTTTGCCAATCACTACCTGCATGACCTGGGAGAACCATGACACAGTGTGAATGGAGATCTGGCCTTGGAGACAGGAAGACGTGGGTTCAAGTCCCACCTGGGAAATATATGTATAATCTTGGACAAAACATTTAACCTCTCAGTGTTCTAGGCTACACTAAGATGATAAGTTGCAGAGAAGGTTTCGATCTAAATGGGTAGAGAGAATTTCTCGATCTGGAAGTTCTCTTTTTTTTCTTTTCTTTTCAAGGGATTAACAATCACTTTAATCAAGCACATGTATATTCCTTTAACCAAGCACATATATCATTCACCTAGTTCAGGGGAGTTAGCACTCTGAACTTCAAAGAAAATATAAAGAAATCAAAGATCAACAGACATGGTTTCCCCTGCCTGAATTCAGCAGACAGGTCCAACCGTCTGACCATTTTACCAGAGATGGAAGCACTGACATCTGGGTTTTCAAAGCAAGGGGGCTCCTTAGCAGCTTCCCAGAGTCCAAACAGACACTTCCAGTCATTAAGCTCCAAAGTAAAACCTCACCCTCAGAGTATTTAAACCTTTTTTAGAGTCAGAGGGCATCCCAACTCTTGAGAACCAGTGCCTCATTAACAAAAGGTGTGGGCATTCCTACAAATCTTCCCTAATCAAACTCCCCATATTGGGCATGCCCATTAATGGGTGGGGAAGATCTTTAATCACATTAACAATATAAATATATATACTGTTTCGAGTTAAAGAAACTCTTGTTTCTGTTCTTTACTCCTAGTAATGACCCTTGGTTGATAAAGGCAAGATTCATTCAGAGGCACTCCATAATACTGATAATACTAAAACAAAAACAGCAAAAGATCCTACTTTGCTTGCCATCACACTCCACCCTTCCAGGTCCTTGGCCTCATAATTTAAACAGTCGTAGATCCTGGAACAAACAGAGGCATTATATTTTGTGAAACCAAATCCAGGTGATTTAAGTAGTTCACATAGGCAACTAGTATCTGAATAGGCATTAAAATTTCTCTAGTAAATACAATATAGTTCCTACAAAATAAACACACCATGAACTTAACATTTGCAGAATACATAACATAGTCACTCATTACCATGGTGGCCATATGGTTTTAAATAAACACAAGGGTATTATGTATAACATAACATCATTCTTTGAGGAGAGAGCAACCAGCTCCTCCTTCCTCAATTGCAAACAGAAATGTCTAAGCAAAGTCCTCTGGGATGCGTGTCCTCCCCACCCTGCACTCTCAGATATAGGATCTAATGAGCCAAGTCAGTCTTAACAATGTTAAAGTCCCCACTTCCAAGTCCTGAGGGGAAGCTGGGCAACAAAGCCATCAGGGTGGAGTACTTGTGGGTACAGGGCATGGAAGTTCTCTTTATCAATGAATTCACAGGCCCTGTTATTATTCCTATGTCACTTCTCTTTGGAGCTCAGTGTCTTCATCCCTAAAATTAAGGGATTGGACTAAATGATCTCTAAGTTCTCCTCCATCTCTAAATCGATGATGTTATGAAGTCAAGCAGAAAAGCCAGATCAAGCCCACCAGAGCTGCTATCTTTATTTGGGATCCTACAATGAACTTACTTGAGAATCTCAGATCAAACAACAACATGTAAAAACTTTGAGTTAAAAATATTCCCAGTGGATTATTGAAGTGGTCTCAATATTTTCTTCTTTTTCTTTTTTTTTGTTATAGCTCCTAGTCCTGTTAAAAATATACATGTTTCTCCTAATGGGATGACAGACAGACTGAAAGTGAATTGGACACCTGGTGCAGGAGATGTGGATTCGTACACAGTGACAGCATTTAGACAGAACCATAAAATTGATTCACAGACCATCCCCAAGCGTATTAATGAACACACATTTCACAAATTAGAAGCAGGGGAACTGTACCAAATTGTGGTCGAGTCTATCAGTGGTTCCTTGAGTAACCAGGTAGAAACCCTTGGTCGAACAGGTAAGTATTAAAATGAACAAAAATTCAAAGACAATATTAGTGAAACCTATGCTGAGAAACTGGTCCACAAAGCATTCTTTAACAATCTCAAAATTTAATAAAGTCACAAAATGTCTAAATTCACAGAAAGTAAATTTTGCTATTTAAAAATGGATTTCAAATTTATCGCAATAATAATTATTATTCATATAGTTTCCCTTTGTGTTTTTCTTTGTTATTGATAATTGTATAGAAGAAATGGAAATTTAAATGTAAGAATCATGTGGTTCAATGAATAAATGAATGAATTAGTAGTGGCCAAATGAATTCTGGTTATATTTTTACCTGTGAAAGAAGACAGAAATTTAGATTCTGATAATAATTCATATTGTATAAATGTAGGTGTTTTAAAATACTCTCCTTAGTTGAAGAATGAGTTTCATGAAGGTGAAAGTGTATATCTATTATACACATATATCACAGCTAAAGATAAATTAGCTAACAGCTACAATAAAGGAAGAAGAAATCCCCAGTTCTAGGAATTATACATCTATTTCATAGTATGGTGGAGAATAGCATAGCAAGCTATATTATATTATACTATACCATATTATATTATTTATATTATATCATTATATATATTATAGTTCTATTTTCAAGTCCTTCAATTTGCACTAAATGGTTTCTGAGATCCATTTCAATGCTAATATTCAATGATTAGTTAAACCTTTTCTTATTACTGATTTGTTAAAACAGATTTGTGCCTTGATTAGTACCTTGCTTAAATAGAAATGTATTTGCATTTCACAAGTTTTACTTACCTTTCACATCTAGACATGTCATGAAATACTGAGTTCACTTGTACAACTTACCTTGACAATAGAAGTGTAACAAGTTGCACAATTCATTCATTCCATTGATAAACTTTAAACATTAACTTACCAATTATTCATAACTAGCATTAAACTTCAATTAAAACTTAGAGATTGGGTAGAATTCTACTCTCAAAAACCTTCAGGACCTGATTTTTTTCACCAATTCTCCAGTTTTTATCAGCACCATTCTCTTCTTTTTTTCTCCTCTGTATATCAGTGGTCTAGGCACAGAGTGAAATGGAGAATTGAAGTAGTTATCCAGGTAATTTGGGCCCAGAACCACTTTCTCTAAAGCCCTTCTCATTTGTAGATACTTCCCAGGATTGTTTATGGGGGAAAATGATTTATAATTTTGAAGTACCATGTGAGCAGACATACTGCTTTTGGTTTCCTTGTTCATCTACCCAGTCAAAAATATTTTCTATTATACCCTAGAAATTCTAACCTGATCTGGTTCCCTTCCCTTTTGGTGTTGATATTTGCAGTGCCTGCATCTGTCCTGGGATTGTATGCAGATAATGCATATAGTAGTCACTCATTGATAGTGAATTGGCAAAGAGCCGTTGGCATGGCGGAGAGATACGATATCCTGCTTCTAAATGAGGAAGGGACCCTCCTCAGCAACAAATCAGAGCTGGCTTCAGTAAAGCAACATAAATTTGAAGATTTAATACCAGGGAAGAAGTACAAGATACAAATTCTAACTGTCAGTGGTGGCCTCTTCAGTGCTAGGGCTGAAACTGAAGGCCGAACAGGTAATTAAAATGGGGCAGCAATGTGAACCTGGAGACAGGAAGACTCACTTCCTGAGTTCAAATCTGACCTCGGACACTTACTAGTTGTGTGACCCTGTGCAAGACATTTTCCCTGTTTATCTCAGTTTCCCTTTCTGTAAAATGAGCTGGAGAAGGAAATGGTAAACCATTCCAGCATCTTTGCTGAGAAAACCCCAAATGGAGTCACAAAGAGTCATACACAACTGAATGATAACAACCTTTCTTCATCCTAACCTGAGAGTCAGGAAGACCAGAGTTTAAGTTCCGAAATGTTATATTTCTAAAATTAAAATTGCTTACGGGAGGGAGTGTTGAGTAGTGACTAGAGAGTCGGTCATCATGCCAAAAAGATCCGAGTTCAAGTGTAGCCTCTGACACATACTGGTTGTATGACCCAGAGGATGTTAACCTCTCAAAGCTCTAGACAATTCTCCAAGACTGTAAGTTGCAGAAAATGCATTTGTGGAGGGAGATTCCTTATCCAGCACTTCTCTCCCTCATTGAAAATTCAGAGAACCAGTGTCTATCCCCTCTTAAACAAAGCTTGGTTACAATGGATTGATATTTTGGACCCTGGCAACTCTTGAAGACCACCAAGGAAGGTGTAAAAGTGTGACATGGGAAAGCCATGAATGAGTGTCTGCAACAATCTTGTAACTTAGGATGCATATGCAATTGAAGAGCTTTAGGAGACATAAATGTGCAGGATTTCTCATATTGTATCAATGAAGGAAATGCCCACACCTACAAGGCCATTGTATGTATATTCAATGATTTCCACTCACTATTAATTGATATTAGGGTTAGGTGTAGGTCTTCCTGGCTTCAAAACCCACTTTCTCTTCACTATCACTCCCCTGCTTCCCAATGAGTATTTATGACTTTGGTATTCTAATAATCTTTTCAACTTATGATTCCAGTCCCAGCAGCTGTGACCAATTTGAGGATCACAGAGAATTCCACCAGTCACCTAGCATTCACCTGGAAGACCTCTGAGGGAGAACTAAACTGGTATAACATCTTCCTGTACAACCCAGACAAGACACTTCAGGAGAGAGCCAAGGTGGACCCTGGCATTCAGTCCTGTGCTTTTCAGAATCTGATGCAAGGCAGGATGTACAAAATGGTGATTGTGACTCATAGTGGGGAGCTTTCAAATGAATCATTTATATTTGGTAGAACAGGTAAGCACCCCCTCCCGCCTCCCTGCCAACAGCAACACACAATGAGCAAAGTGCTACTGAATTGATCATTTCTTCACTGGTATATGCTTTAGGACTCAGAGAATATCTATTTGATGAAATTATAGTATATATACATATACATGTATATTGTATATGTATGTGTGTATACACATATATAATACACATGTATGTGTGTGTACATATATGCGTGTATATGTATGTATATGTATATATATGTATATATATAGTCTGTGTGTATGTGTTTAAAGAAAAAGACAAATGACTCTTTTCCTCAACCCTGAATATAGATATAATGTGGCCTTTGGAGTTTTGGGGTGGGCAGAGCTGTGATTTTATTAGCAGAAAGTGAAGAAACTTTACCAATGCACATTTGTAAATGTTCTGCCCTGTCTTTCACAGCCAACACGTGTCTGTGGCTGTTGCAGCTGTTCAATTGTTTTTCAGTCATGTCCAACTCTGGGGTTTTCTTGGCAAAGACACTGGAGTGTTTGCCATTTCCTTCTCCAGCTCATTTTACACACGAGGAAACTGAGGCCAACAATGACTTGCCCAGGGTCACACAGCTAACAAGTGTCTGAGGCCACATTGGAACCCAGGAAGATGAGTCTTCCTGACTCTTGGCCCAAAGTTCTATCCACTGCACTGTCTAGTTGCTCTGTAAACCCAGGTCTTCCTGGCTCTGAGGCCAGAGCTCTATCAATTATCTCATGGTGTGGTAGCCCTCATTTATATACTCTTTGACTGTCTGTCTCTGTCTCCATATATACACACACACATATACATACACATACATATATACACATGCATACATACAGGCACAATATGCATGTACACAAATGTACGTACACATGCATAAAATGTATAATGCATATATGTATACATGTCTAATATGTGTACATAAACCCAAATATATATACATATACACAGGCATAGAGACATATAAATATATGTCTATATATCAGTATTTAGCTAGTTTGCTACATCTCTGTATGTGTGTATATATATCACATAAAGACTGACTATATCATATATAGTATATCTATAGTATTTGTGTATATGTGTGTTTATCTACATATAAACATATACATATGTGTATACATGTGTGTGTATGTTTATGTGTGTATATCCCTTTTGCAGAGCACTTTCCCAGTCTTTCTGACTGTAGCTGGTTGCCCCTCCAGTATTTTAGTTTAAAATGAATCAACATTTACTGATATTTCTCAGGGACTCTCTGATACACTATTACCAGACTCCTCCCCTCCTTCCCATGTATCTTCTTTTCTGTTTCCCATCAGCATAGACACTGTGGAAAATAGGCAGAGAGGAGGGAAACCAAGGGAAGGTAGGATTCAACATGGGAAGGCCAGAGATAAGTGTCTAAAACAACCTTATGACTAAGGATGCTTACATAATTAAAGACCTTTAGGAGATAGGGATGTATAGGATATCTTTTCATGTTTTACTGGAGGATCTGTATATTTTGTGATATACCAACTAACAAAGACTGTCTCCACTCATATGTCGCAATTGGGGGTATCATGCTGACTCATTTTTTCATCTGCTACCTCTATCTCCCCTCTATTCGGGAATATGAAAGTAGGAGATGGGTCTCATCTTAGAAGCAGCTAGGTGGTACAGTGGATAGAACTAGCACTGGAGTCAGAAAGACATTGGTTCAAATCCAACCTCAGACATTTACTAGCTATATAATTCTGCACAAGTCATAACCTTTCTGTGCCTCGGTTTCCTCAACTGTAAAATAAGGGTAATAACTGTATCTATCTCCCAGGGTTGTGGTGAGAATCAAAGATAATATTTGTAAATTTCTTAGCATAGTGCCAAGAGCACAGTAAGGTCTATAAAGAAGCTTATTTCCTCATCCTTCAGTTATGTAGGCAATAGTTTATATGTTGTAATTTCAGATGCTTGTAAAAGCGCCCCCCCCCCAAAAAAAGAAATTCTCCCTTTGGACATTTCTCTTCTAAATTTGACAAGGATGTGGAAGTGGGTAGGAAATCATTGTGTTCCTTTGCTGAAAGAAATGGTGGGGCTATTTTTAATTTCTAATTTCATTCAGTTGATATATGGTTTTTATTTCACTGAATTAACCAGATGTTTTGCTCAAAAAGAGGGAAAACCTTTCGTTTCTGCAATTGGTGAAAATTATGAAATGTAAATGCCCCTGGGAAAGGTGACACATTCTCACTAGGGTATAAATGGTTGATAATAAGCCCTGTCCTGACTGTTGAGCTGCTAAAAGGTTTTGATAAGGGATAAAGAATAAAGAAGGGAGTTCAGTGATCCCTGAGTGTCTGAAGAGTAGCTATTAGAAGGGAGGCCAGACAGGGAAGACTGAAGAAATAAAGACAAATTTCACTTGCATACTTCTCTCTTGGGTAGACCCTGTCTGAAAATTCGGCTTGATGGGATTAAATAGTCTATATGCAGAGTAAAGTCAGTGAACTTGTAGTATGTTTAGAGGTCATGATTCTTCTCTCAATACACCAATATGTACCTAAACTCCAAGATGAGGAGGAAAGATATGGATGTCTGCCACTCAAGCTAAACATGTTGCATGTGGTCCCAGAAGCCTTTGTTCCTCACTGTCATGCACTCATTTTTCCTTTTTGCTCCAGTCCCAGCCCCAGTGAACAATCTCAAGGGATCTAACCAGAACATGACAGACAGCCTCTGGTTTACGTGGAGTCCTGCTCCTGGAGATCTAGATTCTTATGAACTGATTCTTTACAACCCCAATGGCACACAGAAGGAAACTTCAAAAGCCAAAGACCTTACAGAGAAGCATTTCCATAGCCTTGTTCCTGGGAGAAAGTATACACTGAGTGTGGTTACTCATAGTGGTGACCTCACCAATGCCATCAATGCTGAGAGCAGAACAGGTAAGGTGCTCAGCCACCATGGTCCAGGCATCCAGCTGTCCAAATGAAACCACCACATGAGACATTTGGGGGTTCTTTGGAGATAGGATTGTGATCATCTGAACAATTAGAGAGACAAGGACCAAACCTGTGATTTCATTGGCATAGGAAACCCCTAAATCAAAAAATTCCCTTTCCTAAGACAGACTGGCTTCTTGTCTTCTGATCTTAGAGGGTTGTTTGGGGCACTGAAAATTTAAATGATTTACCAAGAGTGGCAGCAGTATGTATGAAACACTCAACTTGAATCCAGGTCTCCCTGACACTGAGTCTATCTACACATTATTCCCTACAGTCTCTCGTTAAATTTTAATTTAATCAACAAACAAGAAAATCATAGATGCAATACTCAGAATCAACCTGGTTTACATTTTGATGCTAACAGTACTACACAGTCTAGTGGCAGCTTACCTTTCTAGACTTTTTTCTCATTACTTCCTATAATTAGACACTATTTTTCAGAAGAATTGGCCACTTTGCTGAGGTGGGGATTACATCCCACATCTTACTACCTTTGCGCAAGCTACATCCCATGATGTAAATATCAGTTGGGTTTTTTTTGACCAGAAACTCTGAGGGTCTTCACCTTCCAGATTGATTTTGTTTCTTTTTTTAAGAGGCCAATTCTCTGCCTCATTTTTTATTAAGTCTTAATCACTGAATGGGTGTTGCCTCATTCAATCTGAGACCTATTAAAGACCTTAACTTGAAAAGGTCAAGGTCTCCACTGCCTCCTGGGTCATTTCCAATCATCCTGATCTATATCTAGCCACTGGACTCAGATGGCTCCAGAGGAGAAGGTGAGGCAATGGCATCACCTCCCTGATGTCATTCATGGTCCTCTTTGAGAATAAAGGACAGACAACAACCCTATACCTAGAACAATCAGCTTCTTCCTCACCTCTACCTCTTGCAATCTTTAGCTTTTTCAAGATTCAGTTCAAATGCCACCTCCTCCAGGAAGCCTTTCCTGGTTCCCCCTACTAGCTAGTATTTTTTTCCTCCTAAGATTTTCTTGCACTCATTCACCTGTGTTAAGTATAAAATATAAGCCACTAAAGGCCATGGTTCAATTTCTGGTCCCATAGCACTTTTCAATAGGAGAATCAAGTCAATAAACATTTATCAGGTACCTACTATGTGCCAGGTATTGTGTGAAGTGCTGATGATATAAAGTAAAGAATGAGACAATCCTGCCTTTGAGGAGCTTCCAATGGGGGAGACAATACATAAAAAGAAGCTGAAATGTTATTATTAATTAACATGAAGAACTGCTTATGGAAATAAATTAAATGTTCACTTCTTTGTCAGAATAAGATTGTAAATAGGAGGCGTAATAAGAGACCTACAAGAAAAGTCATATTTTGTGTCATTTAGATCTAACATGTACTTATAAAACCCATGCAATTCTTCACTTTCTTTTCTATACAGCACCAAGGCCTCCCAGTACTTTGTCCTTTGCTGATGTGGCAAATACCTCCCTGGCCATCACATGGCTAGGTCCACCAGATTGGACAGACTATGATGACTTTGAACTGCAATGGTTTCCAAGAGACCAACTCACTGTCTTCAACCCCTACAGTAACAGAAAATCAAAGGGGCGCATTGTATACGGTCTTCATCCAGGACGCTTCTATCAATTCAATGTCAGAACTGTCAGTGGTGAATCCTGGAAAACCTACAGCCAACCAATTTCTGGAACAGTGAGGACAAGTATGTCTTTTGGGGGACCAGAGGTGCTCAGGAGTTGGGAGTAGATGGTAGAGGCGCCATTTGAGCATTTCAGTGGTACTTACTCTAAATCTCCTGTTTGGCTTATGGAGGATTGGCTTTGAATCCATATAGATAACAATGTGAGTTATAGACCAGTCTCTTTTTATCTCTACCATGATACTAAAAATAATCTACTCTGTGATCAGAATCCTTGAAAGACTGGTATGGGCTTTGCTGAACATTTCTTTAAGAGAAATTTTTCTCAAATGCTTTCTTCCTTCCTTTCTTTCTTTTGATCTTTTCTTCCTTCCCTCCTTCCTTTTTCCCTCCCTCCCTTCCTTCTTCCTTCCTCCCTCCATTCTTTCCTTCCTTCCTTTCTTTCTTTTCAACAAAATGCTTTGTTTTATCTTTGTTTCTTGGAGTAGTGGTTAATTTCATAGAGAGCAATGGATTCATGAGACATATTCGACATCATGACCCAATGAATAAGAAAGAGGCCACTCAATTTAGGGAAAAGAGGACTCTGAGTCAGAGGACCTGAGTTCAAATTCCAGCATTTACTAACTGCTTGCCCCTGGGCAACGTTGCTTAACCTCTCTGGGTTTTAGTTTCCTCATCTATAAAATGAAGAAGTTGGCATCAGTAACCACCAAGGTTCCTTTCAATTCTAAATATAATGTTTCACTTAGTAGGGAACTTCCTGACTCTGGGAGGATAGAGGGAAAGAGAGGAAGAGAGAGAGAGACAGAGACAGAGACAGAGAGGGAACAAGAGAGAATCAGCCCCTAGAAAAAGTAAGTAGTCACCTATATAATGTGTCTTCTGGGAAACTAAAAACTCCTCTAATCACAGTGCCCAAGTTCAACCACCACTATTATTACTTATGGTCTTTTTGCATCATCCATTCATTCATGTCAACGGGGAAAATAGAGACATGGTAATGAAAGCCCTTTTATTTGCTTCCTACTCTGTGCCCTTGAGGTCAGTGACTGTGTCTTATATATCTACTGTATCTCCAGACTATATTGCTTGAGAGGTATTGATTGTCTGGTTGGTTGAGAAGTTAAGAACGGGATGTGGGAATTGTTAGGGGCAGGGAGGAGTATTGAGCACATTTTCATAGAAACAAAGCTTCTGCTCTTTTGGCTTAGACATTTTCAAGACCTGGGATCCAGGAAGCATATTGTAAAGTAATTTGTACAGTCAGTCAGTTAGTGGACTGGTAACTGGAAGGTCTTCAGATCTGATGGGGAATGACTTTCAATGCTTCCTGGGGTTGAAGGATATGGCCAAAAGGCAGGAAGAAGAAGCTAAAAGAGAGTATTTTCCAACAGTGGTTTCAAATTCAAATAGAAATGGAAGCTAAACTGTACATAAGGATTACTGTAGGCTAGGCATATTGACATAGAAACCTGTATATTAATGTTATCTACATTTTATTATATTTTTAATTCTTTCTGTTAAATATTTTCCATTTACATTTTAGTCTGGTTTCGGTGGCACTTTAGAGTATTACAGGCTGCACACTGCCCCCAGGCAGTGTGTTTGACACCTCTGTGTTTTATAGAATTGGTCCCAGACCCAGTGTTTTTTTTAATCAGTCACCTGGATACTGGAAGAGAAAACATTCTCTTTTCAAATAGTATTGTTTGCAGGGGATGCGAATCTAGGGGAAATGTTTTACTCCTTTGAGATTGTTCTAATAGATGCAGGATGACTGAACATGTACAGGGATGGGGAGAGAGGAAAAGGATTATAAGGTCATAGGTCTAGGGTTAGAAGGGACCAAAAAGGTTATTGAACCCAACTCTCCCATTTTACACATGACGAAACTGAGGAACAGGGAGGTAAAAGTGACTTATCCAGGCTAACGCTGACAGGAAGTTCCTAAGGCAGGAGTTAAACTTAGATGTTCCTAACTCTGAATCCAGACCTCTATCTACTGTGTCACCCTGAGTGGGTGCTGGTAGGGCAGCTAAGTGGCACAGTGGATAGAGTGTTAGGCTTGGAATCAGGAAGACTCATCTTCCTGAGTTCAAATTCCACCTCATGTGTAAACCTGGGCAAGTCATCTAACCCTATTTGCCTCAGTTTCCTTATCTATACAAATGAATTGTAGAAGGAAATGGCATACCACTCTAATATCTTTGCCAAGAAAACCTTGAATCCGGTCATGAAGAATTGGACAGGATTAAACAACAGCGACATTGCCAGTGGCACTCATCTGCTGCCTACACAGATTGATTATTCAGTTCAACAATTCAGGAACTGTATACCAATAAAGAAGTACAAAATGACATTTCCAGGGGATCTAAAGACTGAGGGAGTCAGGAAGGCTTGCTCCTCAAAGGCAGTTGCAATTGAAGTGACTTTTGAGTGGAGCCTAACATTTCAAGAGATGAAAGCAAAAAGATCAAGATAGGATGTCATGTATGGAGAACAAATAAGCCAGTTTGCCTGGAAAAGAGGGTGTGTGAGAGCAATTCACTTGTAACCAGTGAACCATATCATGAGAGGCTTTAAATGTCAATAGAAGAGTTTGTATTTTATCTTTGAGTCAAGTCAGCAAATATTTTATATTAAATTTCTACTATGTACCAGGCAGCATGGGAATCACTAAGGGGCCTTTAGCAGGAGCAAAGACATGGTGGTACCTGACTTTAGGATTATAACCTTTCTCTCTTCCTAGACCCTGACATATAAACATATTCATTTTCATGGGTAGATGTATGCCCATTCAAAATGAACACTAGTAGTCTTATACACATAGAAGCAGCAGACCACAAATTTTGAAATGGAAGGAACCCTTAAAACCCACCAGATTTAGACCCCTCCTTCTATAGATGAGGAAACTGAGCCAAAATAGGTTAAGTGATTTTTTCTGGGTCCCACAGCTAATAAATATTTGAGGTGGGATTTGAACCCAGTTTCCTGACTTCAAGTTCAATATACTGTCCATTCAATTCACCAGGTTACCTCTCACATGTTACTGGAACACTTACATTCACACTGGACTTCTCTTCACTGCTCAACTACCTGACCAGAGCTGAGAAAATTAAGCCTGATTGGTAGAAAGTAGCAGAAAATACCTGTAGGTGGACATAGTGTCATCAATCCTAGCAGTCATAGAAGTCACAGCAATTTAGAACTCCATGACCTGGTCTCCATAGTTGTTCCATTTGGGAAGCAGAGACAGATCTAACCTTAGCCACCTGGAGCTCTGTTAAGCCAGAAGCCCAGATAAGATGTCAAAAAAATGGTGTTAGACTAGTTTTGCTTTTCTGTCTCATGGCTCCTAATATAAACAATAAAATTATCCTATCTTCTTGATGAAGGGGCTGGAAATCAGTTATGGTTTCTTCCCCCACATCCCCCCAAAAAACCACATGTAATGAATTTGGAGGAGAAATAAAAAAACCTCACACATATTTAGTCACCATTGATGTCCATAGACCACATTGTTTTAGCATCTACCCATAACGGTTAACAAGCTGTCAGAAAGTCAGCAGGATGGCCCTGTATTTATCTCTGTCTTTGTCACACAGGTCACCAAACCTAAAGGCAGAGCACAGTGGTGACTGGGGTAATGGACAGCATCAAATTAGCTGCCTAGTTAATTGCTTGGACCCATGGATAGGATTGCTTTCTAATATCAATCTTATGATACATACACCCATACACACACATACACATACACACATGATACACACGTATCATTTTGCAATACAATAGCTGCAGTTAAAAAATATGTACTATGAATGTCATTTGTTTTTAAGTAATATCCTACATCAGCAATTCTCATTTTTTTTTTGGTCTCAGGATCCCTTGACACAATTAAAAATTATGGAGGACCCCAAAGAGTCTTGGTATGGATTAGATTTAGTTATATTTTCTGTATTAGAAACTACAATGTCTTAGTATTGTTATGAATATTGTTTTGACCTCAGGAAACCCCTGAAAGGGTCTCAGGTACTTCGAGGGTGGTTCTTAATCAACAGCCTCTGGATCGTTAAAAATATTTTCCTAACTATATATCAAGTCAACAAAAATGAATTAAATTCTTATCATGTATCAGACATAGTACTAAGTACTAAGGATACAAAGAAAGGCAAAAAACAGTCCCTGTTCCCAAAAAGTTTATAGACTAATGGGGAGAAAATACATGAACATCTGGGTAGAAACAAGGTAGAGAGAGGGGAAAGTGGAGTTAATCTCAGAGGGAAGGCATTAAGGTCAAGAAGGACCAGAAAAGGGGGCACCTAGGTGGCACAGTGGATAGAGCACCAGCCTCAGAGTGAGGAGGACCTGAGTTCAAATCAGACCTCAGATTCTTACTAGCTGTATGACCCTGGACAAGTCACTTAACCCTATTGCGAGAGAGAGAGAGAGAAAGAGAGAGAGAGAGAGAGAAGTGAATGAATGAGTAAACAAATAAATAAAGGACCAGGAGGTTACATGATATAGAAACTGAGACTTGAAGGAAACCAGAAAAACCTGGAGGTGGAGATGAGGAGGGAAAGTGTTCGGGGGCAACCAATGAAAATTCCTAGAAATGGAGTGTTCTGTGCAGGAGGAGCAAAGAGGCTAGTGTTACTGGGTCACAGAACACTTCAGGGAAGGTAGAGAGTAAGGGGTTGATTCCTTTGTAATCCTATGCACTAATTTCATTTCATTTAAAAACAGTATTTTGAAAGGGGTCTATAGTCTTCACTAGACTGACAAAGGGGTCCGTGACACCAAAAAGGGTTAAGAACTCCAAGCCTAGCAGTCTGTTGAGGTATAGGAGAGGCAGCTATTATTTGAATGATGAAGTCAGAGTTACTTTTGCCCAGATGGACTGAAAGGACAACAGGGAGCACCCACTGCCAAGTTCTGAATCCATTCTATTCCTCCCCACTCCAGGGCCGGACAAGATCCAAAACCTCCATTGCCGTCCACAGAATTCCACAGCCATTGCGTGTTCCTGGATTCCTCCTGATTCTGACTTTGATGGCTACAGCATTGAATGCAGGAAAGTGGACACGGAGGAGGTGGAATTCTCCCGAAGGCTGGACAAAGATAAATCCGTGCTCAGTATCATGACCCTCGTCCCCCACAAGCAGTACCGTGTGTCCATCAAGGTGCAGTCGGAGGGCATGACCAGTGAGGTGGTGGAAGAGACCACAATCACTATGATTGATCGTAAGTGCTCATCTCCACATCCCCACCCTGTCCCCCAAAATCAAAGGGGAGAACTTTGCTGTCGTCCATTAGTTTTGGAATTGACTGTTGTTCCTTGTTCTCAGAGGATCAAAATGACATTATGATGTTGGGGTCAAAGAACAGTGTATCTGACTGTGGTATAATGAGAGGAAAAGGTAGAGGGAACAAGAATTTATTAGGCACCTACTATGTGCCAAGCGTACAGTGCTTGGGGCAGGTAAGGGGACATAGGAGATAGAGTACTGAACCTGGATTCAGGAAGACCAGATGCTTACTAGCTGTGTGATCCTGAGCAAGTCACCTAACCCTTTTTGCCTCAGTTTCCTCATCTATAAAATGAGCTGGAGAAGGAAATGGCAAACCATTCCAGTATCTCTGCCAAAAGCCCCAAATGGGGACATAAAAGAGTCAGACATGACTGAAACAACTAAACAGTAACAGCAGGAATCACAGCATGAAAAGCTTACCCTCTCATTATACTACTGAGGAAACTGGGGCCCTCAGAGGCAAAGTGAATTATCTACGGTCATAAAGTCTGTAGTGTGTTGGACCTTCCAAAAATCTGATTTATTGTCTCTTTGGGGAAAATGAAGCAAACATCCGAAACAGAAGTATAAAAGGTTCTCTCTGTAGGGCATGCTCCATATAAACAAGGTAAACAATCTTAATAGACCTATGTGAAGTTGATGTTTCGTTCAAAAAACCACTTTAATGGATGTGATAAGAGCTATAGGGTATCATTCAATGAAGGGACTCCAAGGAAACCTGCTGAGGATTCTCCTCTTTCAATACCTTTAATGCATCACTGGAATGTCACTTCCCCTGACCCATTTTTCGCCTAGAGAGGGTAGATGTTTGGTGATTGCAAACAACCCAGAAACCAAAACAATTTGGACTTAGTTGGATGGACTGGGATGCTGATTTCAGAGGCTGTTGCATGGTGTCCTCACAACCTCTATTCCTCATCCTCATCCAGGCCCTCCTCCACCACCTCCACATATTCGTGTGAATAAAAAGGATGTGCTAATTAGCAAATCTTCCATCAACTTTACTTTCAACTGCAGCTGGTTCAGCGATACCAATGGGGCTGTGAAGTACTTTACAGTAGTGGTGAGAGAGGCTGATGGTAAGTTTCAGGAATTAACAATACTGTAATCCACTGAAATGCTTTCCCAGGGAAACCATGGACTCTCCTCTGATGATTTTTAAATGAAAAAGAAGAGTTTTATTTATTCTTTTTAGGGACAGGGTACTTAGCTACAACTCTTTTAGGGACAAGTTGTGGACTTAAGGAACACTCAAGGTTGCTCCCAGCTCCATGATTCTATATTTTTTCAGTTTTAATACTGAGATGGCACTGCTCACAGATTTATCCAGTTCATTCAGAAATGGGATAGAATCCTATTGCCATGAAGGGTAGTATAATAACAAAGCTATTTCCATATCACAATGGATCACGAGAAATAATGTGCTTTATTGTACTGGTTAAAGCAAAATCTTATGAATAATCCTAGGCCAAAAAAGTTTCCATGATCCTTTGTTCATTTAAAGTCCCTCTGAACTTTAAATGGATGTGTTTTAGAGGAAGAGCATTAAATTCTTCAACCCTCTTTGCTCAGGAGAGGGGGGGGGGAGGGAGAAAGGGAGATGGAGAGAGACAGACAGACAGAGACAGACAGACAGAGAGAGAGAGAGAGAGAAACTACCAGAGTACTATAGAGAATCTATTTAATCTCTAACTAGTTCCTAGGGAATCAATTTCTGAAAACATAATACCTAGTTAAATACTTTAGCTCCTCTCTATTCACTGGTAGATGAGTGATGAGTTTGCTGTGGCTAAAATAATCATTAAAATCATCACTTAATGAAGATGAATCCCCTTTTATGGCTGAGTTCTGACTTGGCTTCAAATCCTTTAAAGACTCAGCTCTGATCCCTCCTATAGGAGCCCCTTCCTCTCCCTATCCCTCAATACTAGTGCCCATTCACTTTTAGATATTCTCCTGTTTACACTGTATTTATCTTGTATATATGCACAACTTTTTGTATATTGTCTCCATCATTAGAAAATGAGTTCCTTGAGGGCAGAGCCCCTGTTTCTAATTTTACCTTGTATCCTTATTGCTTAGGACATAATCAACGCTTAATAAATGCTTGTTGATTAACTGACTGACATCCTTGAAGAACAGAAGGTATCCATTGCTACTTTCCAAAGCCTACCAGAGCTTGTCTTCCACTCTCTGACAGCCCTGATAGCATAATAAAAAAAATCAATCAGACAATAAGCATTTATTAAGTATCTACTCTGTACCATCCTATACTGGGCTACTCACTATAACCTGGGCTAAACATCAGGATAAGACTTTTTAATAAGAGAGCATTGTAGTCATTAAAACAAGATTTCCACTCCCAAAATGACAACAGTCTTAGGCAACCTGGACTTCCTTTGTACAGAATTAAGCAAACCATCCATTAAATAAGTTCCTTTTTTTTTTACTTTATACAAGTCCATTCGTGAAGTTGTCCCTGATCCCTGCTCTTTCTACATTCTTCAGTCAAGTTGTTTTTCAAAGGGGGAAAGTTCTATCAATTATCGAGTTTTCCTTTTATCCCAAGGCTATTCTAACTCGTAAGCATTCGTGATGGCTTTGGCCAATGCTGGGGATGAAAACCAGCCCCTCTGTAGAGAGACAGCTTACTACAATAGAAAGAATATTGGATCTGGTCAGAGGACAAGAGCCCAAACCTGCCTCTGCTGCTTAATTCAGGCTTAACATTGGGCAAGTCATGTAGCTTCTCTGGGCCTCACTTCTCGTCTGTAAAATAAAGAGTTTGGACTAATTGACCTCCAAGTTCCAAGATAAATACGATGTAAATAGGAGATTATCTCAAAGGGGTGGGCACTAGTATTGAGTGATAGGGAGGGGGAAGGGGCTTCTGTAGGAAGGATTTGAGCTGAGTCTCTAAGGGATTCAAAATCAGAGTCAGAACTCAATCATAGAAGGAGGTTCATCTCCATTAGTGATGATTTTATTTTATTGGTTTTTTTAGCCATAGCAACTCATAAAAATCATCTACCAACAAACAGAGGGTTTACAACATATGTCTAAGGAGGGAATACTCACATGGATATCCTCCAAGTTCTAAATCTATGACCCTAGGATGCTGGAAGATAATTTTTAGATCATTAGGAACCAAATTCCTTAATGCAGAAGAATCTTTTATTGTTAAGCTAAATAATTGCAGATGGAGACTATACCTAGCAGAGGTACTATAATATTAGTCAGACCCGAATATTATTGAAGTACGCATTAAATTCCTGAGTTCTTTACAGAACAGAAGCTTGGGAAAAAAAAGTCTACAGTCAGCACAGCCCTTCCAACACTGCCATCCTTAAGGATTGGCTTTTAATTCCCATAGTCAACTCTGAGTTATCTGTGTCAATAGAGAAGGGCAATGGTCCAAATAATCCAAAGCTTCAGACAAACTCAAAGCTATTTGCATAACCTAATATATGTTTGCATTCTGTGGGACAAATCTCATTTTAACTAATGTGTAATAAAACTGTTTTCCAAGCTCCTGTTAATAGCACACATTTTGATGTAACAAAATTATGGAATTATCCAGGAGGATGATTTGGATCTCCCACCTTCCCCCATCAACTGTAAACAGTATCTGACCTGCATAATATATGTGTTTATCTGTGTGTGTATGCATCCATATGTATGCAGATTTATGCTCCTAATTATAATATCACGGAGAGGCAGATGGAGAGCTGGCCTCAAAGTCAGGGAACCTGGGTTCGGATTTCACACATAAAGACCTTAGGCGTGTCATTTAAATCTATCAATCAGTACTCCAAGTAGCTCTCTAAGACTATTCCTTGCAGATACTGAATTGGTAGAGGGAGTTAGTTCATTTGGAAGTTACTTAAAGCAATGAATTCACAGGACCTATCCCCATCCATAAATATAATGCCTTTATTAATTTTCTATTGCTTAAGCTAACATCAAAATAAATTTGCATCAACAAAACACTCAGGATTGGGATTATTGAAGAGATTGTTTTGAGATGGGCATTGGGTAGTGGGAAGACATAGGGCAAGAATTTAAATTTTCTGCAGTGTGCGACTGAGAGTTGATCATGTAAAGACTGGGTGTTACTTGAATAGGGGGAGTGGTGAGGTGTAGTATGGAGGAAAGATATTAGATAAGGATGAAGCTTTGGTAACAGATATGATCCTTCCTAGTTTCTTCCTGTAAAGCACTGAATGTCTTCCTTGCCATAAGGGTTTCCATAATAGCTGGCCGGAGCTGTTGACGTACCAGCAACTCTCAGCCTTTTAGAGTTGATGCTCTATCAGTATTATTTTAAGTTCAATAACCTTCTCTCATCCCACCTCTAGAACTACAGTTGACATTTATTTTATATTAGAGGAAAATTGAATTAAAATAAATTTGAGAAGAATTTCATAGAACTCTTGTTGGTAACTGGGGCTATCAAGTTCCAGGCAGAGTCCTAGGGTGGATGGAACAAGCTGAACTTTGCTACAGGGTGTGGAAATATAGACCGAACTTCCTGAACTTAAGCTGGTAGAAACAATGGAATGTACCAACTAGTTACTTAAAATAGGAAGCTACTATGGTTGGCTCACTTCCTTCATAAAACCACACCCCAGGTGAGCTAGCCTAGTTCCATCTTCTAGAAGGCAACTTCCATAGCCCTGGGGCCTCCTCTGACAGTCATATGTCTTCCAAGACTTTAGCTCTCTTCCATTTCATTTTATGCTGCTTGCCCAGGCTGTTAGCTATGACTCTGCCTCTGGGTTACTGGGGGGAGGGGGAGAAAGAAAGGAAGGTGGAGGTTAAACCAAACAGGGTTTGAAGTTACTCACCTGTGCAAGGAACTACCCCTTCAGAGACGTCTCCAAATCATGTTCTGTTTTCTCAATACAAAACCTGTGTGCATTTCCCACTTCCAGGCAGTGATGAGCTGAAGCCAGAGCAACATCACCCCCTGCCTTCCTATTTTGAATACCGTCACAATGCCTCCATCCGCGTCTATCAGACCAACTATTTTGCAAGCAAATGCGCAGAAAGTCCTGAGATCAACTCAAAGAGTTTTAACATTAAACTTGGAGCTGAGATGGAAAGTTTAGGTGGTAAATGTGATTCAAATCAGCAAAAATTCTGTGATGGTCCCCTGAAGCCCCGCACTGCCTACAGGTGAGATGGATTGCTGTGATTTTGCTTAGGAGACATAGATCTTGAGTATTATTTTACTGGGTGCTTTGCTGGCTGGGTAACTAATAGACTACAGTGGTTGCAAATAAATAATCTGTCAAAGGACTCTCTGAATTTTAAAGCCCGGCCCCTGCCTCATCTCTTTAGTTCCTTCAGTGTTGTAGGAATGGTACAACTCATTCTATGCAATATCAAGCACTATGGTTAGACTCTTCCTTCAAATCCAATTAGCTGTGGTACAGTAGCTGCAGAGTTGGATTGGGAGTCTAGGAGACTCCTAACTCTAGGTCTTCTAGGAGACCTGGTGTCAAATCCTGGCTCCGACCTCTTATTACCTGTGTGATTTAGGGCATGATATTAAACCTCTCTAAGCCTCAGATTTATCACCTATAAAAATGAAGGAAATCTACAGGATGATCTATCAAGATTCTTTTTGGTCATCTAGAACTCAGGGCCTGGAAGTCAGGAAGACTTGAGTTCAAATTCAGCCTCAGACACTTAGCAGCTGTGTGACCCTGGGCAAGTCAATTCACCCTGTTTGCCTCAGTTTTCTTGTCTCTAAAATTATCTAGAAAAGGAAATGTCAAATCACTCCAATGCCTTTGCCAAGACAACCCCAGGAATCACTTAACCTTGTTTGCCTCAGTTTCCTCCTCTGTAAAATGAACTAGAGAAAGAAATGGCCAACCATTCCATTATCTTTGCCAAGAAAACCTCAAATGGGGTCACAAAGAGTCAGATATGACCGAACACCAGCAACAAAAAGATTTTTCCAAGTTTAGAATTGTGATCTTATGATCCTTCATATTTTAATGGAAAAATTCATTCTGCTCCTTTCTGCTTCTGATTGCACACACACATAAAAATAAGTCTGTGGATTTTTAAAAATGAAAATAAGTCTAATTTGATTTTGAGTTCACCGATGAGTTCCAGCACAAATTTTATTCCACTTAAAATCAAGGCAGATTCAAAGTTAGATCTATTTACTTCAGTAGCAAAGGGGTATGGTACACTTAGAGTTAGGAGAACTGGTTTTGAGTCCTATATTTCCTTAGGTCAAATCACTTCATCTCTCTCAGTCTCAGTTAAATCAGTAAGTGTTTAATAAGCACCTACTATGTGCCAGACACTATACTGAGCACGAGGGATACAAAGAAAGTATAAAATCACTCCTTGCCCTCAAAGACCTTACAGTCTAATAGAGGGTTCACAATCTAATGAGTTCCCCTAACTGTTAAAAAGAAAAAAGGGAGGGAGAGAAGAGTAGAGGAGAAATGAAAATATTTGGATTATCTACTTTCATTCGTAATTGTATAGAAAAGGCTTTGTAAAGCTTAAAGCATTGTAGACAAGTTAGCTATTAGCAGTATTTTTATCCCAGAAAGACTAGCGTGCCTTCTGTTCCAGTTCAGTAACCATGAAGTAGCTCGCAAATGCAACATGACTCCGTGGTAAGAGAGGAACATCCACGCTAAACGTATTTGTTGCTGCCATCCCAGGCTAAAAAATCTATAGGGTCTTGTGTGCACTGAAACCAATGCCAGTTGGACAGCCAATAGCTGTTTGCTTCTTTCTCAGACTCAGGTGCCCTCACTCCAAATCTCATCCACAGGACAATAATGGCTCGAACTGGTGAGGCACTTAGCCCTTTCCTAGTAGCAGCTCTGAGAGTAAAAATGGATCATTGTCCCCATTTTACAGATGAGGAACTGGAAAGTCAGAGAGGTTAAGTCACTTGCCCACAGTCACACAGCTTAAATAAGTTGCAGAACCAAAACTTAGACTTGGGAAAATCTTCCTTAGGGAGTTTATTCAGGACACCAGGGAGCCATTCCCCAGATCTCTTAAAAAATATTGTTATTTTCTTGTTTTAAAACCAACCTTGCTTCCTCAGTATAGACTTCCCTCTTCTTCTCTTATCATTCTCTGTCTCCTATAACAAAGAATTTAAGGGGGAGGGGGAGGCAATTGAGTAAAGCTAGTAAATCAGCAATGTCTGACATTCTGTGTAGCCTTCACCAACCATGGGCTCCCACCTCTGCAAACAAGGAAAGGAGGCAAATTCTCATCTCTCTTCTTTGAAGCCAAGTTTGGTCATTACAATTTTGCAGCATTCAAGTTCACTTGTTTTGTGGTGGTTGCTGTTGTCCTCACTATGTATGTTGTTTCCTGGTTCCTCTACTTTGCATCAGTTCATTCAAGTCATCCCTTATTTCCACATATTTATCCTATCATTATTTCTTATGGATGAATCATGTTCCATTATGTTCTTGCACCATAATTGGCTTAAGCTGTTCCCCATTCAATGGAACCATCTACTTAGTTTCCAATTTTTTGCTACCATCAAAAAAAGTACTGCTATGAGTATTTTGGTGTGTGTGAAGCCTTTCTTTTGATCACTGACCTCCTTGGAGTTTACCATTCAAAGAGGGAAAATTTCTCTGGCCCATAGGTCTCTTAGCATTATGGAGATGTGGGTGTAAGTACATCTGTTATCCTCACTTTGTGACTGGGCCAACTCCTTTCCCATCACACTTCTCTTTGATTTTATTTTCTACTCTCACCTCTTGAACAATACATCTGTCCATTGTCCTTTGGGTGATATAAAATTTTCATTCCTCAGGAGTCATAATAATCCATGATTCATAGCAATAGCATTGACAGAAGAAAACCTATATTTTGCTTTATTTATTTATGCTAAATGGGGTTTTGTTTAAAGGGTTTTTTAAAATACTACTGTTTTGCAGATGAAATCCAGCCTGTTCTCTCCTTTCTATTCAATTCTAACCGAACATATATATGTATTTTATAACAATATAATAATTTACATGTTTACACAAATACCTTATCCATTTTTATATGACAGCTTTTCTGTAACTACTGAATTTATATTGCATGCATGTGGGCACACACACATATACATAAATACCTACACAAGCAGTTTTTAAATTGCTTGCCTAGTGACCCCTGTCTATTTGTTTCAAATACAAGAATCATCCAGTCAGTTCCTTGATGAAGCTGTGCTTTAGACCTTGGTCTGGTCACATTCTATAAGATTCCTCCTATTTGAGAGTTAGGGAGGCTGTAATAATCTAGTTCATATCTCTGAAGCTTTTTAAGACTTACAAATCACTTTCCCCACAATAGACCTGCAGAGGTGAGTTAGTACATATGTTATTACCCGCGTTGTACAGATGAAAAAACTGAGATTCAGAAAAGATAAGAGATTTGCCCATAGGGACCTTGATGCAAGGTCTTCTGACTCCAGCTCACTTCCCCAAAACCTATACTGTATCTGCAAAAGAAACCAAAAAAGCTTGCATGTAACAGATGCTCAATAAATGTCTGCTGAATGAGTAAATGAATGGAAATAAAATAAAGCATATAGCCCCCCCCCCCTTCCCTATGTTACCTTAAAAGTTCTATTATTGGGATTTTTTAATGGTTCCTTCTACACACACACACACACACACACACACACACACACACACACACACACGCACACCGTCCTAACCTGTTAGCTAAATCAATATAGATTGCTGAGGGGAATGGATAACTTAATTGATTTCCTAATGGCTTACATTAAATTATTTCTTCAGGACAGAACAATGCTAAGACCATTTCTGGGGTTCTCTATCCACAGACTGTAAATCAGATGATCGTAGAGCTGAAAGGGACTTGAGTGATCATTTCAACCAACCTCCTTTATAATTCAAGTATTTCTATCCCAGTTCACAACTAGACTCCATAACAGCATGTCCATGTAGATATTTTTCATCTGAATAAGCCTCAGTGTCTAATACAGCACCTTGCTGCTGCTGTTTTTAGGAATCCAGATTAAATTAAATTAAATGTAAAGATAGGAATTTATCCTGTATATAGCTTGCTTCATATATATTTGTTTGCATGTTGTCTCACCTATCAGATGATAAGCTCCTTGGGGGAAAGGATTGTCATTTGCCTCTTTTTATGTCCCTAACACTCAGCAGAATGTCTGGCATATAGGAGGTGCTTAATAAATGTTTACTAATTGATTGATGGCTATAGTAGGTAGTAAATAAAAACGCTGTTGAATTTACGAGGCAACCCATTCCATTGCTGTTTGGTTCTTGAGTGGTTAGAAAGTGATGTCTTATGATGAGTCAAATTCTGCCACCCTCTACCTTCCACATGGGTTCTTCTGTAAGGGACGACAGGGGACTTTTGTCCAAATCATTATATATTTGAAGACAGCCGTCAGGACCCTCCTTCCTTCGTTAGCCAATCTGAGAGGAAATAGTGGTATTGGAAAAGGCACTGGATAGGAAATCTGCCTTTGCCAGTTATAAGCGACATGATGTCAGCAAGTCACATTTTACTTTCCCCATTGACAGAAAGATCAAGATAAATGATCTAACTCATAAGATTGTTTTGAAATGATCAATAGGATAGAAAGTGCTAGACCCAGGAAATCTAGGCTTGAATCCCCTCTCAGAGATGAATTGTGTGGACATGGACAGGTCATTTGAACTACTCATAGATTCCATTTCCTTTTCTGAAAAATGAGACAAATAATACTTATAGGATGGTTATAGAATAATACTCACAGGATGATTTTGAGCAAGGTTCCTTGCAAATGTTAAAGTAAAGTATCACTAGGAGTTATTGTTATTTGTAAATCTTGAAGGGTTAGATAAATGTGAGTTTCCAACAGCCATATTTCCTTCAAACATTCCCCTCTGTCACATGGTTTTCAGATCCCACACTATCCTGGCCCAGCCTCCTCTGAGTACTCTCTAATTTGCCAATATTCTTCTTAAAATGAGGTTCCCAGAAATGAACATACTACTCAGTTGTGGTCTCCCCAGTCCAGAGTAAAGAGATTATGACTTCCTGTGGTCTGGTTACCAAGCTTCTTTTAATGCAGCTTTTTTTTAGCAGCTGCATCACATTTTGGCTTCACGAAAAAACCACCAGATTTTTTCCCCTTTTTTGGTGTGTCTTTTTTTTTTAATTGAACTGCTTCCAAGTCAGTTTTCTAGCCATGTACTTCCAACTGACTGCTGAAATTTCCACTTAGCTTTTCCTCTGTCACCCCTAACTCAACTCTGCCTTGTTCAGTGCTAGTGTGACACATTTTAAGGAAGGATATTGACACAAAATGGAAAGTGCCCAGGAGAGGGTGACCAAGAATGAAGGACGTTGAAACTGCACCAGCAACTGCATCAGTTGAAAGAAGTAGGGATGCAAAAGAGAAAATGTAGGGGAGGATATAATAGCTACCTTAAGTACTGAAAGGTGCATAATGTGGAAGAAAGATTAGATTTATTTCGTTTGTCCCCAGGGGCACCACCATAGGAACAATGACTGGAAGTTGGGGCAAGGCAAATTTAGGCTGATTGTAAAAATACTTCCTCTTATTTAGAGGTATCATGAGAGAAACCAGGTCTGCTTCAGGAGGCATTGAGTCCTCCCTCACATCTGGCAGAGTCTAAATGGTGATAAAAATGATACTTTATCTTCCCCATTAGACTATAATCTTCTTAAGAGCAAGGACTATCTTTTGTCTTCCTTTCTATCACCAACACTCACTCTTAATAGTAGGCATTTAGTAAATGCTTATTGACTGACTGACTTGTTGAGATACCATAGAGAGAGATTTTTTATGTCAAGTATATGTTGGACAAGGTGGCCTTTAAAGCCCCATCCAACTGTAAAATTCTGAGATTGTGTCAAATCAAATTCATTCTCTTTTCCCCATCTGACTCTACACATCTCGATTTCTATTAATAGTACCTTGTCAATTAGTCACCCTTGACTCATACCTCCTCTTCTCCCATGTCCAGTCAGTCACTAAGTCCTTCTGATCCTTCTTCTGTAAGCTTTCTCCCATCTTCTCCATCCCCACTACTACTATCCTCCTCTCGACCCTTACCACTCCCCATGTGGACTATTAGCATAGGACCTTAAATGAAATCCTTACTTCCATTTCCTCCACCTCTAATATGCTGCTGTATCAATCTTCCTAAAATGCCAATTTGCACAAATCTTAAAAATCTTTAATATCTCCCCATTATCTTAAGGATAAAATGTAAGCTCCTTAGTCCAAGGATCCAAGGCTATCCACAATCTATCATATATGCATTTTTCTATCCTCTCTCAATATTATAAACCCTCTGCTCCAGTGACACTGATATATTCATTGTCCAGCCTCTATATTAGTGCTTAGCACATAGTAGATATTAATAAATACTTATCGATTGATTGGTGCAACTCCTACATGCCTGGACTGCCTTTCTCCTTCCTCCTTTAAGGCTTTAACAATTTTGTGATCATGTGCTACCTTCCCAAATAAAGGATAAGCCCCTCAAGAGCAGAGGCTCTTTAGTTTCATCACTTATCACAACGCCCTATATACAATAGGTAATCAGATGTCTGCTGCTGCTGCTGATGGTGATGAAGGAAATAAGGAGCTTTTAAAATGCATAACATGCAAACAAATGAGAAGAAAATGATTAATGAATTGCATGCTATATTTCCATCTAAAGTTTTTCAACAGTTTTCCCTGTGTTCAGTCTCAAACCTACACTATCAGAAACATGTCATTAGTAGTGATCTATTGGTTCCCCGTTACCAGCTTCAATGGATCCAGAGAAGATTCTCACTAGAAGTTTGGATACCAGGTGATGTTATAAATCCAGATTATCTCATCAAGTATGGAGGCATTCCTAGCTATGTCACTGAAGGAGAGCAGGTCCCATACCAGTTAAATCACAGATATTTCCAAGTATCAAATCAACTTCTCTTTTCAGAATCAGCATTCGAGCCTTCACTCAGTTATTTGATGAGAACCTAAAGGAATTTACGGAGCCACTCTTCTCAGATACATTTTTCTCTTTGCCCATCACTACTGAATCAGGTGAGATTAACTTTCTCTCAAACTTTCCATAAAAATATCATCTACTAACCCTAAGTGCTCAGTAGGGATATCTAGTGAATTCATTTATTTATAAATTTAGCATTTAATTTTTAATCTCAAAAAACACAATACTATCTGAAACATGGGCAAAATTCAAAGAGGTTTGGATAGTCTGCACATAAAGGCTAAAGGTAAATATCAGTATTCATCAGTTTAGAAAAATGAGGGCTCTGAAAGCATATGATAAACGTATATGAAAGAGATATGAGAAGACTGACCCTCTATAGTAATTTACCAAACCCAAGAAGGCTAGTTAGTACTGGGAATAAAGTGTTGAAGGAGATATTGTAAAAGGAAGAGCTTTCTTAAAGAATAGGAAGTAAATGTAACTTCAAGAAAGTTTCAGATAAGTTTCATAAAGGATACTTTTGAAGTGGTTTAATAAGGGAAACTTTGTAATATCTGGGGCAATTCCCTGATCTCTAGGAAGGAAATGATATATTCTTTGAAAACAACATTCCCTGGTACCATGGTCAGAGACAATGATGGATTGGATGGGTCTGCTCTGATCAAGGGGCATTTCTTGTATTCCTTTACCCACTTTTGCATTTGGACCCACCTTTAAATACAGCAACACAGAGTTAGAAGGGAGCTCAAGAAGGCTTTTATTCGGTTCTTAGGTCAACTAGCACATGCAGAATGAACTACACAGAGGATCATCTGAGTCTTCATCTTAAATCAGGAGCAGTTCTCTGAAGTCAGTCCCTCATTACTCATTCAGGAAGTCCTTTTCAGTATCTAACCTGGTTCTCCCTTGTTACAGTTAAAGGTTGTTTCCTTCTGTTTATAACTCTTAGAAAATGACTCAGCATCACAGGTCCTAGTGGCTATTTATGCCCAATACAGAGATAATCACCTTACTATTCAATTCTACATGGGGATTAGAATGAAGCTAAGAGGATTTGGCCATGTTTGCTATAATTTAATGTTAAGTAGGGACTTTGTAAATACATTTTTCCTATTTGGAACATTTTTATTTGATAAAATAATACATGTGGCCTGGGAAATGAAGATAGTGGAAATCATGTGTATGCAAAGAACCTTGGCTTTGGCACTGGCTATGTAGCCTGGAGTCTCAGTTTCCTTATCTGTAAAATGGGACGATTATGATCTTTCCTGCCAGTTTAACAGAGTGCTTGAAGGGAACATGATTTTGTATGTAAACTAAATCTAAAAGCACCAAAGAAATGTTAGTTATTATTATGAAGTTTGAAAAGACAAACATCATTTAATAAAAACAAGTCAAAGGCTTAAAATACCCACTGAAAATATTATTCACAAATCATCATTCACAAAGGTGTTCTTAATACTTGTTTATACTGGAAGGAAAGAGTCCTGTCCCGATTTATTAGGTTTACAAAAGCTTTATTTCTGTGTATCACTTCAATTATAGATTATGACTCAATTGCTTTGTTGTGTTTACAAACTACACATTTTAACTCAAAATACTTCAAGGACCAACAATTTTATCAGTGTGTTTGTTCCGTCCTCCTATATTGATCCCAATTCCTCAACAACTTTGTCAGAGGGTCTTTGAGAGTTGGTATGGCTGAAAAATTCAAAAACCTATGGCTAACCTGGCAATCAGTCACTCCCTACTTAGCTTGATGAATACTTGGACAACAGGAGGTGGGAGGGGAATAAACATTCCCATTGTACCTACTAGGTGCCAGATACTGTGCTAAGTACTCCTACAGATATTATCTCATTGACCTTCATAACAAACTTGAGGGGGAGGTATTGTTAATATCCCCATTTTACAGCTGAGGAAACTGATGAAACATGTAAAATGGCTTGCTTGAGGGTCACACAATTAGGAAGTATCTGAGGTCAAATTTGAACTCAGGTCTTCCTAACTTCAGACCCAGCACTCTATCCACTTCACCACCTAGGTGCCCCTAACAAGTGTGTAGTAACAGGTCCATAACTGAAGTCTTTCTGCCTTGCTTGGAACCCACCAGAATTTGCATTCCACTGGAGGAATCTTTGAGAACCCAAGTGATGTCTGTGGTAAAACACCAAAATAAGTCTTTATGGAAATGACAAACTACATAGGCTACACTGAATGTTAGCATTTATCCCTAAGAACTCTGAGTTCAAGCACACACTGCTTCTAAACTTAAAAATCTGTAGCCAGCCTCAAAAGCAAAAATGACCCATCTGTTGATTACCATAACAGCCCTAGCTAGAATAAATCCTTTCCATCTGTTTATTTAGATGCAGAGAGTCAGTGTGATATAGTTGGTAGAGTGCTGGCATTGGGGTCAGAAAGTCATATTCACATCTTGCCTTTGATATTTACCAGCAGGATTACTGTGGGCAAATGATAACCTCTCAGCGTCTTAAGCAACTTTTTAGGATATATGTCACTCAGCCACAGATTGTGATCTGTGTTGGTAGAGGGAGTTTCCATCTTGGGAACTGCTTATGCTATGAAGTCATAGACCTTCCCAATACTCACAAGTTTAAGCCATAGGTACAGGTACATTTTCTAATCTCACTATCTCAAATGCAAAATATCCTCCAGCGAGAGGAATTGAATTTCTCCCTACTGTTTTCCTTGAAGTCATTCCCACACTTGGCTTTGTTTTGTTTCATTTGGATTCTCGCAGAGCCTTTGTTTGGAGTTATTGAAGGAGTGAGTGCTGGCTTGTTCCTCATCGGCATGTTGGTGGCAGTCATTGCCTTATTTATCTGTAGACAGAAAGTGAGGTAGGTACAGAATCTCTTTTCCGGGCTCTGTCTTACAAACATTGAAATTCAATTTTAAATTAGTTTCCACTTGACAAAAAAAGATTCTTTTAAAATTTCAACTGGTTTAAGCCCTCTCTGTGCCTCAATAAATAGAACAAAGTACAACCTCTTTATCTTGGCATTCAAAGTCCTTCATAACCTGGTTCCATTTTTATCTGACCCCATTCCTCCTCATGTACTCATTAAACCTCATTATATTTTATTGCATGCATCCCATATCTTTCCATATCTCTTTGTATATTGTGTGAGTATGTGTATATGTGTGTATGTATATACTCATATATAATATATATACATATATAATATATACATATTTTTGTATATGATATATACATATATAACATATTGTATAGAATATATATTTATATAATATATACATATATAATATATGTGTAGATATGTATGTATCCATTCATACATGTATAAATATATACGCATAAGTATATATAGTGTGTAAATGTATAACATTTTCATATTATATGGAGAAGTAAAAAGGATGGAGAAAGAGGGAAAGGAAAGGGGAGAGGAAGAAATAGAGAGAGAGAGACAGAGAGAGAGAACAAAAAATCTTAAGCTTTAATACCTTTAAACTGTCCTAAGATTTTTGGAACACTATGTGTGTGTACATATGTTATGTATATGTGTGTGTGTGTGTGTGTGTGTGTGTGTGTGTGTGTGTGTGTATTTCTTGGTCACAGCATACCCTTGGCTTGAAAATGATCTTTTTTTCTCCTCCCCCCAACCCAACATTTCTGTCTCTTGACATGTCTCCTATCATTCAATATCATCTCTTTGATGCACACTCCCAACCCATTCCCCAGCTAAATGTAGCTTCAACTTAATCTGATCTCATAGCATTCATATTCTTATTACATATTTTCCATATTCTTTTTTGATCAACTCAGCTTATCATATCTTCCCTAATAGACTGTAAGTTTCGCAAGGATCTTTCTGTCCTACTCAGTGTCTAGCAGCGAGCATTTCATCTACTGGTAGGAGCTTCACTAATGTTTGTTGGATGAAAAAAGGAAAAGGAAAATGGAGTTTCATTTCCCATCATCCTTATGTTTTCTTATGCTGAAAATCTCAACTCCTATTCATATCTTTAATACTAGGAAAGTGGAATCCCCATGTTTCAGTTTCTTTTCTGCCTTATTTTAACTGTACTCTCCTTAATAGACACTATAGTCCAACTGAACTAGACCACGCTCTAATTTCATCCTTCCATGCTTTCCTCCATGCAGTATAGGCTTTTCCATATATCTTGAATATATTGTTTCCTCATTTCTGCCTGATGAAACACCTATCTTCCTTTGAGGCCAAATCCAGGTACTACCATCTCTAGAAAACTTGTCCTGATCCATCCCTCACTAAATGCTTTCTCTCCCATCTCTGATTTGTTATAAACTTTTGTCTAGTATGTCCTTTGCCCTTGTCCCATTCTGCTTTATATCATGCTTGCTTGGGCACAGCTTTCATCTTTCCATTAGGTAAGGACTTTGTTCTTTAAACTCCTAGGCCCCAGCACAACGCCTCGTATAGAATAGACCTTTCATAAATGTTGGGTGAATGACATTGAATTGTTGAGTCTTTTTTAGTCTAGAATAAGCCTTTGGGGTCAGGAGCTAAAAGTTCTCATTTGATTCAATTTCTTCAGGTCATTTCCAACTCTATGATCTAGATTCTAGGAACTGTTTGCACAGAGCTTGACATTTTCTATTCTCATTTACTGAATTGTAATTATGTTTTAAAACCACAGTTGGTCTTTGCTATTTTGTGGCTCATTTGTAATTTAATTATTGGGAGTAAGGGGAGATGAAGTCACCATTAAATACCAAATGTTTACAATGCCAAGAATGCCAGAAACGCAATTAAACTGGGTATTTCTCATTTTTTATAATTTCTTCCTTATATATGGAGGCACAGTAGATAGAGTACTGAACCTAGAGTCACCATGACCTGACCACAGTCATTTACTAGCTCTGTGACCCTGGACAAGTACCTTAATCTCTGTTTGCCTCAGTTTTCCCATTTGGGGATAATGAAAATACCTATCTCCTAGGGTTTTTAATAAGGCTCAAATGAGATAATGTTTATAAAGTGTTTGGAAATCTCAAAGCATAGTGCCTGGCCCACAGTAATAAATTTTTCACTCTTCTTTCCTGTTGCCATGCCTTGTTCTCTATGGATTGCTTTTTTAAAGGAAGGTTTCTTGAGGGAGTGGGAAGTGATTATAACCCAAATCTGGAAGCGATAAACCCTCCACTATGGCACAGATTGATTTAAGAAATGGCATATACTTCTCTGTTTTTTCCTTTCCATCTGTAAAAGAGATCAAGGCAGTCTATATTTTGGCAAATGTGTAGATGAAAACCCAGGACTCAAGTCAAGCATCCATGTTAATCCATTTTTACTACGCCTATCTCTCTGCCTCCCTCTTCCTCTTTCCACTCTATCTTCTTCATCCTGCTGCCAGACCCAGCTGGTCATTTCTCTTCTCTGTTCAAAAGCAGAGCAACAAGATATTTCCCACCTGTTTTGGTGGGATCTGCTGCAAATTTAGGCTCTCTCATCTAAACTGGGCACCTTCTGCATTAAGCCAGTCCTTCTCTTCCTCCCTATTGAGCCCTTATCCTTCTCCCTACTATGTGCCAGGTACTGTGCTAAGCACTTCATAAATATTTCATTTGATAATCACAACAACCCTGTGAGATAGAGTTTGGTGTGGGGAGAGAGGTCAGGGAACAGGATACTACTGTTGAGGGATTCAGAAGACTGAGAGAAGAAGTCTTAAGCTTTAATAGCTTAAAACTGCACGAAGATTTTTGGAATATGGTGTGTCACACACATATACATATACACATACATATACATGTATATGTATATATATATATATATATATATATATATATATATATACATATACACAGTGTTCCAAAAATCTCAGTGCAGTTTTAAGCTATTTAAGCTATGAAAGCTTAAGACTTCTCTCTCTCATCTTCACCTTCCTCCTTCCTCTCTCTCTCTTTCTCTCCTCTGTCTCTGTCTCTTTGTCTCTCTGTCTCTCTGTCTGTCTCTCTTTGTCTTTCTCTCTGTCTCTGTCTCTCTCTCTCTCTCTGTCTCTGTCTCTCTCTTTGTCTCTGTCTCTCTCTCTCTTTGTCTCTGTCTCTCTTTCTCTCTGTCTCTCTCTGTCTTTCTCTCTGTCTCTCTCTCTTTGTCTTTCTCTCTGTCTCTCTCTCTGTCTCTGTGTCTCTGTCTCTTTCTCTCTTCCCGAAGCCCCCAACAATAGTCCCCTGTTTCCCCTCAAACTCTGTCTCACAGGGTTGTTGTAAAGATCAAATGAGATCTTTTATTCATCTCCCCCTTCTGAACTTCCCTATTACCAATGAGGGAATCACTCTTCTCAGTGTCATTAACTCTTAATTCTCACCATCCCACACGTACAATCAGTTGCCACATCTTATTGCTTTGATCTCCACAATATCTACCCTGTCATCCCCACTGGGATAGGCACCTCCCTAGTTCATTCACCTATCACTTATCTCCTGGGATTTTCTAGTAGTTTCCTATTTGAGCAGGTACGTGACTTGGTGGATGGAGTGTTAGACCAGGAGTCAGGAAGATTCATCTTCCTGACTTCAAATCTAGGCTCAGACATTTGCTAGCTGTGTGATTTTGGGCAAGTCATTTAACCATTTGCCTAAGTTTCCTCAAAATGAGCTGGAGAAGGAAATGACAAATCACTCCAGTATCTTTGCTAAGAAAACCCCAAAAGGGGTCACAAAAAGTAGGATATGACTGAAACAACTGAACAACACCCTATTTGGCCTCCTTACCTCAAACCTTTCTCCATTCTGATTCATCCTCTATCCAGCTGCCAAAGTGATTTTTCCTGAAGTGTAGGTCTCATCAAGTTACCGCCATGCTCAGCAAATTCCAGTGGTTCCTTATTGCCTTGAAGATAATATATAAACTCCTCTGTTTGGCATTTAAAGTTCTTCTCAACCTGTTTCCAACCTGTTTTTCCAGCCTTATTATACTATCATTCTACAAGCTGTAATGGACTGTGTGTCAGGCATTGTGGGAAGTGCTTAAGGATACAAAAACATAGTCCCTGTCCTCCAAGAGCTCATGTTCTAATAGAGGGAGATAGTTTTCCCTCATTCTACAGTCTACCCAAAATAGTTTTCTTCCTGTTCCTCATTATGGCACTCCATTCCCTGTCTCAGGCAACGTGGTACACCAAAGGAACACTCACTCTTTGAGTGAGAAACACATGGGTTCTAGAGCTGGCTTATGATCACAGATAAGTTGCTTAGTGTCAGATCACACTGATTAAATCACAGGTCTCCCCCTACCCCAATCTCTCCACTCACCACCCAACCACCACTGGCCCAAAAAAATCTATTGTTAACTTTTTCCCCTACTATGTTATAAGTTACTAGAAGGAGGGATCATCACTTATCTAAAAATTATATATTATCTAGTACCTAGGATTGTGATAAGTATATAGTAGGTATTTAATAAACTTTTGTTGCATAGAATCAAATTGTGTATGACAATCAATGTGAAAAGTGTCCTCCCTTGTGTTTCAGCCACGGTCAGGACAGACCCACAGCCAGACTCAGCATCCGTAGGGACAGACCATTGTCCGTCCACCTGAACCTGGGGCAGAAAGGGTAACCCATCATATATTCCTCCAGATTTTACAAATGTTTTGTAAAAGTTCAGTTGACTGTTTTTTTCTGGTGATTCACTCATAATGTTGTTATTGTTTCTTTTACAGAAACCGGAGAACTTCTAGGTAAGAGAGGAGGAAGGGAGGGAAGGAGGGAGGGAGGGAGGGAGGGAGAGAGAGAGAGAGAGAAACTATAAGAGAGAGAGAAACTATAAGAGAGAGAAAATGAGAGGAGTGAGACAGAGAGATGAAAGAGAGAGGAGAGAGAAAGGAGAGAGAGAGAAGGGAGAGACAAAGGAAAAAAAGAGAAAGAGTGGTAGGGGATAAGAGAAAGAAAGAATGAGAGGAAAAAAGAAGGGAGAGAGAGAGAGCGAGAGAGAGAGAGAGAGAGAGAGAGAGAGAGAACTCCCCATTTGTTAGAATATGTGCTATTGAAAAATTGCTCAGATCTGGCCCCTTGACTCAATAACAGTTTGTTGTTATTATTTTAATGGCAGCCCCATAAAAGTTAATCAGTTTGAAGCACACTTCATGAAGCTACAAGCAGATTCCAACTATCTTCTCTCCAAAGAATATGAGGTAGGAATCAAAGCCAAATAGCCATCCAACTTCCAAGGCAGTAGTTTACCCATGCCTTCAACCTTTCATCTGGGCTCAGATTCTGATTTTGACTAGGAGTTTGGGTGAATTTTAATACCTCAACAAGACTATTACAGTCTGCTTAACTTTCATATTGAGTAGAATGTTTAAAAGCTGAAGACTTGACTTGATGCCCCAACCCTGCCTTTTTATATTAGGCAGCTGGGTGGTCCAGTGAGGAAAGCACTGGGTCTGGAGTCAGGTCTTAGGAAGACCTGAGTGCAAATCCAACCCCAGATTTATCAGCTGTATAACCTTGGGCAAGTCACTTAACCTCTGCTGCCTCAGTTCCCTCATCTGTGGGCTGGATAAGCTCTAAGAGTCCCCTGTGCTTTAATCCTATTTCTTGCCATCTTGTGACTATGGCACAATGTGCTGACAGTTTGGTTTCAGGAAGAGATGAGCAGATTGTAGCAGCCCAAGGAACCAAAACAAGTGGATCTCATGTTATTAACACAAAGTGTTCCTTTCAGATGTAAATAATACTATCATTTATTTTGACCATTTGACCACTTAATTAAATAACCAAAAAAAAAAAAGATCCCTCTCCACTTGGCTTTAGATAACTCGGGTGTTTGAGGTTCATATTCACACCATTTAATAATTTTCCACTTGGAAACTTTTATTTTTGTCCTAATAGGATTTAAAAGAGGTGGGTCGAAACCAATCATGTGACACAGCCTTGTTGCCAGAGAACAGAGGGAAAAATCGATACAACAATATACTGCCCTGTGAGTTTTATGTTGGTTTGTGTAATACTATCTCCCGCAGCCCAGTTTTCACCTCTTTTTCTATAAAACAAATGAGGGTGAGGAAAGGAAGTGGTTGCTCTCCAAAAGATGAATAGTCGCAGTCCAGAGAGTTTTGGTGCTGAAAAGCTATGACTTTTAAAGTGAACTGACTTTCAGGTTATTTCACTACCCACCGGAGGCAGAGGCAGGAGGAATAATGGGCATTCTGATTATGAGAAGCTACAGCTGTTCCAGTTGCTCAGCTGGGCTGTCATAGCTGATACCGCTCAGAGCCCTAACAGAAACCATGGAACGGAATATTTGGTACTTGGCCCAGAAGGCAGCAGGGGCTTTTATGAACTAGGCTCATTCCAACCTTGCCATGGAGCAGAACTCCATGACAAATGAATGGAACAGCTTTGCAGAGGGGTGTCTGTCAGACAGTGCCCTTCATTCACCATTTTTAAATGTGCATGCCCTTTCCAAGAACAGGAAAGTCAACCCCAGATACAAAGATAAACTTCTATTAGAGGTTCATCACTGAGGTCTTTGAATGCTTTAAAAAAAACAACAATACCTTTTTTTCTCCCATTCATTATAATTCTTCTATGCAACATGACTAATGTGAAAATATGTATAGTAGGAATGTATGTATGTGTAGAGCTCATATCAGATTGCATGCTGTCTGGGGGAGAAAGGGAGAGAAAATTTAAAACTTATGGAAGTGAAAGTTGAAAACTAAAAATAAATTAATAAATTTAAAAAAAGAAATGAGGCTAGCAAAGCAGCAGAAATTAGATATATATATATATATTTTTAATTGTTTATATTTTAATATTATTGTACACGTATAACCTACATCAATTGGATTGCTCACCATATTGGGGGGGGGGGGTGGAGGGAAAGACAAAGAAAATTTGGAATTCAAAATCATATAAAAGTTAATGTTTAAAAATAAAAAATAAATAAATATTTACAAATAAAAATATTTAATAACTATACTTCAATATAATTGGATTCCTTTGCAATCCTATGTACTTTTATATTATACATTAAAAAGCATTATTCTAAGAAGGGATCCAAAGACTTCACCAGATTGCCAAAGGGGTCCATGACTCATAAAAAGTCTACGAACCCCTGCATTAGCCTTCCCCTTAAGTTGAAACATATTCACCTTCAGCCTCTGATTCTAACTGCCCACTCATTAACTCCCAGCAACATGAATTCAACCCTAGCCATTCAAACAGCCTGTGCTTTTGCTTAACAAGACAAGACGTGGCTCAGCCTGAGGGTGTATCTTCATTCACAGAGGAAAAGAGATTAGAGATGATCTTCTATGTGTATTGTAATATATCTTGTATGTACCTACTTATTTCCATATGGTCTTCTGCCCCCATTAGGATGTAAACTTCTTAAGAACAGGGACTATCTTTGCCTTTTTTTGGAGCCCCTGAGCTTAGCACAGTGCCTGCCATACACTTAGTATTTAATAAGTGCTTAGTGCCTGACTGACTCTTTCAATAACTTGCTTTTCAGATGATACAACAAGAGTGAAGCTTTCTAATGTTGATGATGACCCTTGCTCAGACTATATCAATGCCAGTTACATACCAGTGAGTGCGAGAATACCCTATATCCTGAAGTCACTGTGCCCAAAGATAAAGCTTTGATGTACAGCCTTCTTTTAAGAGCTTTCCCCAGTGATGTTTAGTGTTCTCATTTAATGGTCTGCGAATCCTCTCTGTTTTATTTTTCTTTAAAGACCATGTCTGATTGACTAACAGTGCCTGATTGCCATAAAATGAATGGTGTCCAATTCAATCAGTGCTAAATCCCACTTTCTGGGATTGCTGTAATCACATCAGATCATGGATATCAGGAGCCAAGGACACATTTTCAAAGGTCATTTTCCCCCTCTCTCTGTCTGTCTCTCTCTGTGTGTCTCTCTCTGTCTCTCTGTGTGTCTGCGTCTCTCTCTCTGTCTTTCTCTGTGTGTCTCTCTGTCTCTCTCTCTGTCTTTCTCTGTCTCTGTCTGTCTCTCTGTCTCTCTATCTCTCTCTGTGTCTCTCTCTGCGTGTCTCTCTCTGTCACTCTCTGTCTCTGTATCTCTCTCTGTCTCTGTGTGTCTCTCTGTCTCTCTGTCTGTCTCTCTCTCTCTGTGTCTCTCTCTCTGTCTCTGTCTCTCTGTCTGTCTCTCTCTGTGTGTCTCTCTATCTCTCTCTTTGTCTCTCTCTGTCTCTCTATCTCTCTCTCTGTCTCTCTCTCTGTGTCTCTCTATCTCTCTCTCTGTCTCTCTCTGTCTCTCTGTCCCCCTCTCTCTTCCCTTAGGCATCAGCCCAGTGAGCAGGGCACCAAGGAGGCCATGACTCAGTCTCAGTGCAGCTAGCCTGACTGCTCTCATCCTGTTTCAATTCAATCCTATGAAACTACAGGAATTTCTTGTTTCTCAGACTCTTAATTCAAGACATGTTTCCCTTTTAGGATCTGATTCTGACTCTCTGCTCAACTCCCAGTAGCATGAATTCAGCCATCTAAACAGCCTGGCTTTCTGCTTAAACAATTGTGACAAAGCATTGTGGGCCTGAGATGGTATCTTCACTCACCTAGGAAAAGAGTAAATTGAGACAATTAAACAGATTATTGGGTCAAAAGGGTTATTTGTCTTGACACAGTAAAAAGAGGCCTGTAGTTCACAATCCTGTTTTTGAGCTATCTAGTTATATGCATCACTTACCCTCACTTACCCTCACTGGGTATCAATTTCTCCAACAGTAAAATGTTAGAGTTGGCTAAGATAAGTTCTGAGATCCCTGCCTATGTTTTCTAGATGTTTACCTCAATTCTCTACTTCTTTTTCAGCCAAGACATGTCCTTGTTTCTTTTTTGTCTTTGTAACCCTGTTCCCTAAAATTTCATAAATGTTTATTGATGAAAGGGGAACTTGTCTTCCCCCAATACTAAAACATTTTGACCTGTGTCCTTCCTTCTTCCAAGTACTTCTCAGGGATCTTGGGGGATGTTTTATTGCTTTTTTCTCAGAGGATATAAACATATCACCCAATCTCCATATGGGTCTGGCCCTTTGTTTAATTCTTGAGAGTCTATTGTTTCTGGACTCACAGACTGTAAATTCATTGCAGGGCAACAACTTTAGAAGAGAATACATTGCTACTCAAGGACCCCTTCCTGGCACCAAAGATGACTTTTGGAAAATGTCGTGGGAACAGAATGTCCACAACATCGTAATGGTGACCCAGTGTGTTGAGAAGGGTCGGGTAAGTAAAAAAAATATATATATCCTTGACTTGTCTCACAAGTGTCATTTGGATAAAATTCAACAATCGGGTAAGCATTTAAATCCCTACTATGTGCTTAGTGCTAAGACTACAAAGAAAGCCCAAACCAATCCCTGACCTCAAGGAACACTGTCAAAAAAGTTAGAGGGGAAAATTAGCTGGAGAGAAATTGTTATGGGGACCTCCTTAAAGAATTTTATAATAGAAAACCCTAATAGTATGCCTGATGTTGTAGATCATATGAGCTATGCTAAGCCCTGAGAATACAAAGCAAGACAGAAATTCTGCCCTTTAGTTTGTGACAACTATAACCACTGTTCCCATTGCTACAATTGGTAAGGGAGAGAAGGGTCCCCAATTTAGCAGGACTTTATCACTTTTTATTTATGTCCTCAGATGCAAAGTAGAAAGCTGATGCATTGAAATGAGCACAGAACTTGGGGGTGAATCACTTATGTGCCCATTTAGGGTCAGAAGATGGGATTTTTGGTTGTTATTTTGCTTTGTTTTATCCAAATAATAGCTTGAATTCTCCACTTCTCTTTGTGCGTATAAATAGACTGATTTATCAATCTGATCAGAAAAAGTTGCCAACCACTTAACACTTAAATCCAAGCTGGGATCTGGGAATGGGGCACGGGGTGGCTTCTCAATACGATTAACAAAGCCAAAAATTCGAACCTTCCTCTGTCCAAATAGATCCTTTGAATGCAGTTTCCAGAAGGGCCAGTCATTTCTAAGGCTTTGTCTAGGCATGAAAGTGAACTAAACAATGACTAGAAAGCCCAAGTCACATTACATTATCCTTGAAATGAAAGATAACAGAAACAAAAGAATGGCTCTGAGTTGTGTGTGTCTAGGGTGGGTTCAGGTGCCTTTTCCCCCAGTCATCTGGAAATTCTGTTTACTTTTCCCCATTACTTTTGAGCCTTAGCCATGAAAGGGTTTTCCTTGAAGGACTGGTCTGGTGGAAAACAACTTGGTTACTCTAGCAGCTGGTACCACATACCTAACTCAGAAAGGCACTTTCAGGGTTCAAAGGGCAGATTCACCAGGGACACATATTCCAGGGCTCATTTTTGCCACCCTCTTTTTCTCCAGGTAAAATGTGATCACTATTGGCCAGCAGACCAAGATTCCTTGTATTATGGAGACCTCATCGTGCAGATGCTATCAGAGTCTGTGCTGTCAGAATGGACAATCCGAGAATTTAAAATATGCAGTGTATGTTGGGGGGGGCTTCCTGATTTGACTTTTATTTATTTCTTTATCTCAAATAATTAAGCCTGTGCAAATGAATGGGGCCCATTCATCCTGTTCCTCGTTGAGTATTATCTGAAGGACACCTGTAATTCCAATCCTGCTAAGTAAATGTACTGTTTCCTGCTTGAATGTGATTGGGGTGTTCAGATGTCTGCCTTGGTTCATTTTTCTCATTATCTTTACCTCTGACAGGAGGAACAACTTGATGCAAACAGGCTCATCCGTCACTTTCACTATACGGTCTGGCCAGATCATGGAGTTCCAGAGACCACCCAATCCCTGATCCAGTTTGTAAGGACAGTCAGGGATTATATTAATAGAACACCAGGAGCTGGGCCCACCATTGTGCACTGCAGGTAGGTATCAGTATCAGATTCTAAGCAAAGAGAAGTCATTCCAGGGTCATGTGTAGGAGCTCAAATCAAGGCGTAAATATGGGGAAATCTGAGGGTTAGAAGTCCAATGGCCAGGCTAGTCAACTAAATGAGCATATTTAGAGAAAAGACTCTTTCCTGGGTCTCTCAGGCGACTTTTTAGTCTCTGCCTATGATCCTTTTTTCCTACTATCAAATACATTTCACATTTTCTTATCCTTTTGACCTCTAAACTGCTCCATATGAAAGAAGCCTTAGTGACATGTACCTATAATGGGACAATATCCCTTTTCACATGGAGCAGCTTAATGATGAAAAGTACAGTAAAATGGACAAGTGGATGTACCTTACGCTAATATAGTATAATATAGAAATTACACTAATATAGTGTAATATATAAATCCAGATTCTTTTGTCTAGTTTTCCTGGCCCTCCATATAAAGACCCTAGCCTGCTAACTTTGCATTTCAAGTTTATTTCTAAATATTCCTCAGCATTTCCTGTCAGGCCGATCTCCTCATTGTCCCATGAACACACCATGAATTTCATCTCCCTGCACTGGATTGTGCTGCAATGTTGATTCCTCTCTGCTCTAAGACTAAAGATCCTACTGATTTTGTGCGAGGCATGTAAAGTCTATCTCACTCCATCAATGAGATTTTTCCTAACCTCCTCCTAGGATCATAACACTTAGAGCTGGAAAAGACACTAGATTTTATAGATGATGAACTGCATCATTTTATAGAGATGAAAAACTGAAGTCAAGAAAGGTTAAATAAATTACTCAAAGTCATCCAGATAGGGAATAAAAGAGCTGAGCGTAGAACTGAGATCTTCTGACTCCAAATAACAGTACTTGTATGACAGTGCTAATAAATATTTTGTACACAGCAAAAAAAAATACAAATATCGTTTTATTTTGGGTTTTTGTTTTGTTTTGTCCATAATGAGGTCTATTCGCCACTTCTGTGTCAATTTCCTCTCATAGCAAATATCTAAATCTGAGAATAATGACTTTCTGCCTCTACGCCTCAGGGCGCTACCTGATCAGAATGATATTTATGTAACAAGCACTTATATACTATTTCTACTATCCTTAGGCACAGAGCTAGGCTCTTGGGAACCCTCACACAACTGTTCCTTAAAGGAAGTCAAGGGTTCTACAAAATGACCGGGAGAAGGGAATGTATTCTAGGCATGGAGGAGAGTCAAGTGCAAAGACATGGAGACAGAAATTAGAGCTGTCCAGGAAGGCTGGTGTGGCTAGACCATAAAGTGAACGGAGAGAGTTAGACGAGGACCAGGTTGTGAAGAACTTCAAACACCAAGAAGAGGAGGACATTTTCAGATCTTTGCTTAAAATAAATTTCTTTAATGATGGGGAGCCATTGCAGTTCATTCAGCAGTGTGTTAGGAAAATCACTTTGGTAATAGAGTCCCTGAAGTTCATTCAATAGCAAAATGGTACGATCAGACCTATGTGTGTTGTGCTCTGGCAGCTCTTTGGAGAACTGATTACAGTACAGGCCAAGAGTGATTCATAAGTCAATTCAGTCTATCTGGAGAACATAGTGTTTGACTTGTTAATGCTTAGGACACTGATATTCCTTGATAAAAGCCATTAATAGAAATATACACATTGTTATCTTTTAAAAAAGAAAATGTGAAAGACACAAATAGAAAGACACCAAAGATACCAATAACCCCAGCTTTTCTACCATTGAATTTTATGTGCTATTAATAGAAATATACCAGATCTGTTCCTTATTAGCTCTGTGACCTTAAGCGAGATACTTGATCATTCTGGGCCTCAATTTCATATACAAAGTGAGAATTTTGACCTATGTGATCTTTGAGATCCTTTCCAGTTATAAATTGGAAGACTTAGGCTTACATCCTGTCTCTTTCATTTGTTCGCTGCATGATCTTGTCATACAAGTTCCTTTGCCCATCTGTCCTTGTTTCCTTATTTGTAAAATGAGAGGGATTAGACTGGATGAACTCCAAGGTCTCTTTTTCTCTCTAAGTCTATGATCCTATGAGTTACTAAAGAGTGCTTTAGTTTCTGAGGAATGTGCTTGTTATTGGATAATTATTGCTGGACTGAGGATCCAAGGGAAAAGGTCTTTTCAATCCTATAAACACACACACAAGAAATCCAAAATTTCTCCCAGAAATAGTAGGACAGGCAAAAATACTACAACAAACACACCTACATGATATCTATACCTGATGAAACGATACTCACTTCCTGACAGAGAGGTGATGAACTCAAGATGCAAAATGAGACAACCAATAGAGGAGTTTGGTTCTTTTTTTTGACTATGCTTATTTGTTAGAAGAATTTTATTCTTTTTTTAAAGTGAGGAGGAGAGAGACAGAGACAGAGAGACACAGAGAGAGAAAGAGAGATAGAGACAGAGAATGACTGATTGTCAACTAAAAAAAGTAAAATAAAATAAGTTACATTTAAAATGCAGAGATTTTTAAAAATGTCTCATGGTTCACATCTGTTCTCCATCTTTTTCAGTGCTGGTGTGGGTAGGACAGGCACCTTCATTGCACTGGACCGCATCCTGCAGCAGTTAGACTCCAAGGACTCTGTTGACATTTATGGAGCAGTGCATGATCTCAGACTTCATAGGGTTCACATGGTTCAGACAGAGGTAAGAGTTAGAATCTATGCTATGGAGACCACTTAGAAAGTTTGATTATTTCAATGGATTAGAAGAAAGACAGAGATAAGAAAAGGAGAGAAATACATTTGGGTTGGTTGGGGGAATTGCTGTTTTTCAGGTTCAATACTGTTGGACTCTGGATAACACTTGTCCTTTCTAGTTGCCTGTGTATATGATAGAAAGCAGTAAAATGGATTGTTTTTAATACATGCTTTGTGCAGAAGAGATTATAGATGATTTGGAATGCATTATCCACCCATTCAGCATGTATATTGAACATTGATAACAGCTGCTAGTCCCCAGGGGATTCAACACTCCCCCTCCTTCCCTTCTCCACTAATGGATCTCTCTCTTTTGGACCCATACATGGGTCCCAGATCAGGTTCAGCTCTGAGGGAGCTTAACCTAGAAAAAAAGAAGATTTACTTATATTGGGCTTATGTCTATATCTCCCCAAATGGGGAGAGAATAAAATATATGCTATATATCATGTTATATTGTAACATAAATAAGAGATAAGACAACTATTTATTTCTTATACACAAAAGAAAAACTAAACACAAGACAGACACAAGCATGTACTGACATCAAGATTTAAGCTAAACAAGAAACAGCACAAATTGCTGCTATACTCTGCCAGGAAGTACAGCAACAATGAAAATAATTAAAACTAACATTTACGTAGAACCTACTATGTGCTGAGCACTTTAGAAATATTATCTCATTTTTAGCCTCATGACAACCCTGAGAGGTAGGTCCTCTTATTTTCCCCATTTTACAGATGAGGAAACTGAGGCAAATAGTAATTAAGTGACTTGCCCAGAGCCACATATCTAGTAAGTGTCTGAGGTCAGACTTGACAACAGGTCTTCTTCACTCTAGCCTAGTATTCTGTCCCATTAATGGCAGCTAGATAGATGTTCAATCACTTATCTTGGCTTTCAGCTCAGTACCTACTAGTCATTTTGTTCTGTCCTTTCCATTTCAAAGGTCATGTTTCTTGGTAGAAAAAAAACCCAAACAAACAAACAAACAAAAAACCACAGACATAAAACTGAAAGTTGAGTGGCTCTGACTTCGGATGTCTTTCTGTCATCAGTTATCCTTGTCTCATCCACCTTGAAGAGTTTTCTGGTCCCTTCTTTGGTCCTCTTCACTAATATTGCTAAAACAAACAAAATTCCTTTTTGCTATACTTAGTTTTATTCCTGACCATCCTCAGCTTACTCCAGGTTTTAGCATTCTCCATGCCATTCTAATAATCCTATGCCATGTTTTTGAATTCACCCTTTGTTGCTGGCCTTTATCTTTCCATCTTCGGTCCACATCTTTATTTTTCTTTAATACTAAGTTGTTTGATGAATTCCCTGTGCAGTCACAATCTCTTTAGTACCCCTCCCCCCTTTTTTTCCTCATTGGAATTGTGTCCTTAGGATTTCATTTGTGAGAACTCATCTCTCCTCTGTTAACTTCCCCTATAGAGTATAATCCATGGAAGTCTACCTATCCTTTCTCTGAGTGCCTTTAAAATCTGTTCTCTTAAAACCCAAGGTACTTGTCAAATCACAATTTCATTTCCTATCCTCTATCACACTTTCTAAGATAGAGTGGGTACTGCCACTGACATTCCCAGTTATTTCCATGCTAGCAACTGAGTTCTTCTGATCCAGAACAGAGGTTGTGCTCATCATTTCTTCTACCTTTGAAAGTTAAAATTATAATGAAGGTAAATTAAGAAATGCTCTGTGCTCCGGCAGATGGATTGTGGCTTGCATATTTGAAGCCCCCCCCCATCCTATGCAAATATTCTTCTACACTTCTCCTATTCCAGGTTTATGATATGTTTCCTGAACTCTTCGTCTATTTCAGATTTCTATTAAGTGTCAGATGTTTCTTTCTTAATCAGCTGATCACTTCTCAAACCTGTCTTTTTCATCAGATCCTGTCTTTGATTGTTTGTAGTAATGGAAATTCCACCTGGGCCCCTAAAGTCTTAAGTTTCTTGCCCCAGACTTTTAATCTAGAAAGCATTGCTAAAGATTCCATTCTTACAGCATCATTTATTCCCACATGAATTACCAGAAATAGAAAGCAGTCATCTGGTTTGACAAACATTGGGCAAACATTCTTCGTCACATCCTAGATTCCTGCCCTGAGAATACAGCCAGCCTCTAAAGTGAATGGCACATGTCCTGGGAATTCTTTGTCTTCTCTCCAGTCATCTTTCTTTGTTATCCATTGTAACCAAGAGAAAAATGTTGCCCAGATAAGAGGTAAATTTTCCATATATAGCAATCCATTCCTCTCTTCCATTTTTCTTATGCCCATTCTAATTGAGAGGCATGTGTAGAGGTAACAAGTTAAGAATGACATACAGCATTCATAATATGGGGAATTTAGGCTGACAACACAGTCATCAGGTGTCACTACTGGACCTCCAGGTAAGATGACAATGTGAAAGGCCATGAGGGAACTCTCTTGCATAAGTTGCAACAAATATGTGAAAAGAGGCCCAGAGCAATAATAAAGAAAAAAAATGGAGAAAAAAGTAAGCTCCTCTATCCAACCCAAAACAGCAGAAAAATTGAAAAGAAAACAAAATTGCCAGAAGCCAAGGGATTCTGGGAGAGTCATTACTCTGACTGGGGAGTTTCAGGAAAATCTGTGTTCATATAATGGGAAAAAGAAGAGTCAAGAGAAATCAAGAAAGAAAAGAGATTTGAGCAAATAGAAGGGTCTAAAGGATGGTGAAGTCCTTATACTCTGGTCGGGGAAAGGGTAAGAAGAGGAAATTCTCCCTTCAAAAAAAGAGAGGACCTTACTATTTTTCATATTGTGAAAGTGCTAAGTGCTGTGCAAATATTATCTCATTTGATACTTACAACACCCTCCAAAGTAGGTACTAGTACGATCCCCATTTTACAGTTGAAACAAGTGACTTTGCCAGAGTCACACAGCAAGTGTCTGAGACTTTGTTTACACTTGGGTCTTCCTGATGCCATGTCCAGAGTGCTGTCCACTGCACCACCTAGAGGCCCCAAACACCGTATCTGTGTTGCTAACACCAAAAGCTTAATTAGGCAATCAGGGCAAGAAAGGTGTTTCTATGAGATATGTTTCATCTCTAATTGTTCGAGTTTTTTGATTAAGAATAAATGAGAAGAATATTCATCCTGCAGAACATTTCCATGGGCATCCTTTCCCAAGGTATATTCTCAAGGAGAAAAGAAGAGTTTATATTTAAGACAAAGCACCTTGCTGCATATTCTTACTTATAGTGACTCGGTCATTTTTCAATCATGTCCAACTCTTTGTGACCCTAATGTGGGGTTTTCTTGGCAGAGATACTAGAGTAGTTTGCCATTTCCTACTCTAGCTCATTTACAGATGAAGAAATGAAGGGTTAAGTGACTTGTCCAGGGTCACACAGCAACTAAGTGTCTGAAGTTAGAATTTATCCCAGGAAGATGCATCTTTCTGACTCCACTGTCTGGCACTCTATCCACTGTGCCACCTCGCTGCCCATATTCCTACTAGCTCCTCCTTTATGAAAGGTATCTCTTGATGGACTGTAAAGTTACAAGCCTCATTCACAGATAGGTAGTTCCACAGTAACTCAATTTCCTACATAAAATTAAAAATATGAGTCATCTTTTTTAAAAAGTCATTCTGTAACTTCGAGATTGGGGGTGGGGGTCGAGTGGGAAAGAGCTTCTCAAATTAGCAACAGGAGGCAGTCATATGCTAGAAACTGTTCTCTGTGAAATTCCCTCCTCTAATTTCTAGGCAGAGTGGGGAGTGCAGCACGCATCACAGGCAAAAAGTGATTTGGAAGAGGAAATGCATGGTGCTGGAATTAAAATTAATGCATATGACTTTGTGAACGATTTGTTAGAAAAACATCCTGAGCTAATTATTGTACCACAGGCTTACTTATGAAATAGCTAGGAAAGCTAGGCCTAACTTCCAGGCAGGAACCAAGCATAACATCATCCCATAACACTGAGTGTATATCCTGGAAGGGGACTTTGTAGCTTCTCATAATTCCAGTGGGTTTTCTATACTAATTCAGACATATGAGTCAAAAAGCATTTTTTCAACTCCCATCAACATGACAGCACCAGAAATACTTTCAAGTTGACAGCAGCAGTAGACTTGGAATCAGAGACCTCAGTTTTCTTATTTTTTTTTAAATTAGAGATTGAACTACGTAATCTCAAAACTCCTTTCAAATTCTAAATCTATAACCCTATAAATGCATTTTAATAGGCATACTTCTCTCCATATAGAAAATGTTGCTATCAAGGATCAGATAACTGGAAGTACTTCTGATATCATCTAGTCCAATCTCCTGATTTTGTAGAAGATGAAACAGGTCCAGATGGGTTAACTCATCTAGTTAGTGGACTAGGACTGGACCCCAGACTTCCTCACAGCCAATCTCATTCTCTTTTTATGTCCACTAAGATGTGCCACTTTTCCCTGCTTTCCAGTTAGTGTCTGCAGCCATGTCAATTTACAACAATAAAAACAATAAACCTATATTAAATACTTTCTCTGTGCCAGACACTGCACTAAGTGTAAGACTGAAGGTAGAAACAAAAAGCAAAAGGTTCAGTCTCTGTCCTCAAAGATTTCACGTTCTGATGGAGGAGACAACTATATATAACTATATACAGACAATGTGCAAACAACTATATACACACAATATAAATAAAGTGTTAATGACAGGTAATCCAGTAGGGAAGCTATGGAGGAGAGTGGGAGAGAGAGATTTCTTGTAGGCGGTAGGATTGAGGATGAATCTGGCCTAAACCAGGGAAGGCAAAAGGGTGAAAGTGGAAGTGAGGAGAGAAAGCATTCGAGACATGGGGGGCAGCAAATGAAAAGGCACAGAGCTGGAAGATATAGAAGACCAGTATAGTGGGGAAGGCCAGTGTTTCTTACTCATAGAGTATGTGGAGGTCAGTGAAGTATAAGAAGTCTAGTAAGGTGGGAAAGAGCCAGGTTGTAAAGAGCTTTAAAAACCAAACAGAGGATTTCCTATTTATCCTGGAAGTAATAAGGAACCACTGGAGTTTGCTGAATACAGGGATGAAAATGATTAGAAGGGCATCCAGTTCAAGAAATCTAAGAGGTGATTCAGGACTAGAAGTCAGGAAAGATAGATCAATCCAGGCATCATCTGCATAATGATAAAAATTAAACAGAGAAGAACTGATGAAATCACCTAGTAAGAAAATATAGAGAACGATGATAGTGTGCTAAAGGTGCTGAGGTAGATGCTGTATTTCCATAACCATCAGTTCCATTTACAAAAAGTTATGTCAATGGGGAGTTCCACTCCTGTGTGTTTCAGTCCCTGGACAATAAGGTAGTGTGTGGGTTAGCCTAGAGCAGAGGCTACAACACTCCTGTTACTGTTCAGTCCTGTCTGACTCTTTGTGACCCCAATTGGGGTTTTCTTGGCAAAGATACTGGAGTGGTTTGTCATTTCCTTCTCCAGCTCATTTTACAGATGAGGAAGTGACTTGCCCAGGGTCCCACAGCTAGTGTCTGAGGTCAGGTGAGAACTCAGGAAGATTAGTCTCCCTATCCATCTCTGCCATCTAGCTGCCCTACAACACTCCTGAATATAGCCCAAGCCAGATGCAAATGTAATCAGGAAATATTTATCAAAATAGATAAAAATACAGTACAACATAGGTAATGGTCATGTATAGTTTTCTAAGTCAATACCTGACCTACAGGGATCTGTTTCTATTTGAGTTTGACACCAGGTCTAAAGGGAGTAGGAGGGAAAGGCTAGCTACATTAGCAGAGGTTAAGTGACTTACAAGGATCATGCAGCTAGTAAAGTACTTGAGGCCTGCAGGGCCAAGGTGCTATTAGCTGTGCCACCTGGCTGCTTCTTTACCATGAGGGGAAGCTTCAATGAAATTCCCTCCTATCCTTACTGGAGGTTGCTTATTTTAATATCTATGGTGTCAAGAAGCATCATCTGTCCTTGGGATTTTGGATGAACTAATGATATGATTTGCCAGCCACAAAGAAGCCCATCGGTGTAGTCTGAGAATTTTATCTGTTTCTCCCTCTTTGACATCTTTCCTTTTTTTTCTTTTACAGTGCCAATATGTATATCTACATCAGTGTGTGAGAGATGTCTTAAGAGCCAGGAAGCTTCGTAGTGAACAAGAAAATCCTTTATTTCCAATCTATGAAAATGTGAATCCAGAGTATCACAGAGGTAGGGGTCCTAATTTTAAGGATTTTTCATGGTTTCCATTTTAAATAGCCTTATATCTCTACATATCTCAAGATATGTAGATTCTGTATCCAGCTTATTTCACTCATCTCATCCATTCATCTCATCTACATCCTCCACTAGTCAGAATTCTTTCTCACATTTTCATTCCCTATAATTCTTGTACAACTCCATCCTTAAGCCCTCCCCAAGAGGATCTACCCACCATACTGGAGAGCCATCATCAAGGTCAGGGAATCATCACCTTTTTTTTGTGACACAGTCCCCTTTGGCTGTCTAGTAAAGCCTGTGGACCCTTCTCAAAATATTTTTAAATGATTAAAGGAAATCGTAAATTTCAGTAAGAGGTTATTGAAAGTAACTATGTATTCTTTTTCTCAGTGGTCTTTATGGACCCTGGGAAATCTATCCATGAATCCCAAGTTAAGATGGCCTGATCTAGGTCTTTTTAACATATTGTAGATTACAACAAAATTCCCATTTAGTATCCTTCATTCTTATTAAATGAGGAATCCATCTCTATTTCTAAACATACATTTCCTTGATGTTATCTTTATGCATTTAATGGAGATGGGGATGGGGATAGGGAATGGGCCTGTGATTGAATTCATACAGGAAACACTCAGGTGAGGAAATTTCCTCTACCAGTGAAGGTCAGCACTTTCTCAGGAATTTATAATCTTAGAGGATTGCCCAGCCCTGAGAAATTAAATGTCTTGCCTAGGGTTAGAAGCAGTATGTGTCAGAGGAATTGAACTGGGGTCTTCTACCCAATATAGTATCCCAAGGGCCACTGTCAAAATGATGCTTTGTCTGAAAGTGTGACCACTTAGCTTTCTCTCACTGACATTTTAATATAGCTTTCTTTTGTGATGCCTTGAAAGGCAAAGAGAGCCTGGCCTTTGAGTTCTTAGACACAAGGAGGGCACTTTTTAATTGGCACTAGATGGGGGTAGATGTGGTTGTGAGAAACTTTGCATCAGTGGGCAACTGGAAGGGCCTGAACAGAGGGGAAGAGACAAGCAGTAGAGTATTGAGGAATGAAGAGAAGGGGATTTATAGCAGAGACAGGAGAACCAGGGCAGCAGTTACAGGAGTGTGTAGGTCACACATTCTCTTTGTCTCCATCACAAATTTGTCCAAGGCCATAGTAGTATGGGACTTGGAAGTATTCTTCCTTGGACAGGATATGCCTGTGAAAAAGAACTGAGAATCAGCATATTTCATGGAATGAAAAAAGTTTTCTTGAAAAACTGTTTGTAGAATTTTTAAAAAAATAAAACTGATTTACAGATTAGTGTCAAAGCTATGATGCCGTCATTTTTGATTGACATTCCAATGGCCATGACTCTGAATGTTTTCAATTTTTCCTCCATCATTCCCTAACTCTCATACACACCTTACTCTGTGTGGTTGTTCTAAGTGGCTGTATCCGTCCCCCCACATAACACCTTCTTCCCAACCTTTTGGTGGTTCAGCAATTCCACAAATAACTGTTGTGCCTACTATGTGCCAGGCCATGGGACACAATGACAGAAATGAAATAGTCCCTGGAGGCAATGAGCCTCCACAATTACCTGGACAGACTCATGGTCCTCCTCTATGCTGTCTGTTAAACTTTTCAGACATGGCAGGAACTTCAAGTATATATAATCTATTACCATAATCTCTGAGGATCCACAGTCATAGCGTGGCATCACTTCAGAACTTTAGCAGAAAGTTAAATAGTTAATGGCATACAAAAAACATAAATGTACTAGGGAGAACCTGTTATTTAAAGAGATGCCTTTGTAAATTAGAGCATCCTTTAGAATTGCTATTGCACTAAAACTTTAGGGTGTCCCTGGGTTATGCTAAAGATTTGCACCATATATATATATATGTATATATATATATATATATATATATATATATATAAAACCTCATTTGCACTTTATACATATTATATCATTAGCATTTTATATACAGATATGTATTATCTTATTTGCACTTTATATATATTACTTATTTGCACTATATATACATATTATCTCATTTTTATTTATATGTATTATCTCATTTGTACTATATATTATTTATTTGTACTTTAGATGTATTATCTCAATTATACTATATATATTATTTCCATATATATATACATCTCATTTGTACTTCTATTACTTATTTGCACTATATATACATAATATCTCATTTTTATTTATTTGTATTATCTCATTTGTACTTTATGTGTTACTTGTTTGTACTTTAAATGCATTATCTCAATTATACCATATATATTATTTATTTCCACTTTATATATAATCTCATTTGTACTTTATATATGTAATTTTATTTGATATATGTATATACACACAATCTCATTTGATACTTACAACAATCCTGTGAAGTAGATACTGTGATTTTTTTTTAATCATTCCCACTTTACAGATGATACTCAGGGAGATTAAATTGCTTATCTATGGTCATAAACCAGGTCTTCCTGACTCTAGGGCTAACCCTCTCTGGCTTCATCATGATACTGCTCCAAAAGCAAGGCTGTAGTGGGAAATAGTACTTACTTGGCATTCATTAGATCTATTTATCTTTTTTTCTTAAATAGTATTTGATTTTCACAAGGAAAAAATAACAAAGCTACCTGCTATCTACTCTAATGACAATTTGTCTTCTTTTCAGATGCTGTCTATTCAAGGCATTAAGAATGTAGCCAAGATCTCTTTGGATCAATTCCCTTCACTGTGTGATTGTTTTTGTTAAACTCCATATTCTAGAGAGGTGCCAGATATTTCTGTTCATATTGTGTATAATTTATTAGTCTAGCAAATTTTAAAAGAATCTATGTAATTTAAGTGTCATAGTTATTATTGTACATAATTTGTATTTTGTGATATTCTTCTGTAAATATGTATTTTTCACAATGTTTAATATTAAGCTTCAGATAATACTATTTTTCCATCCTAAAGTTTTTTATAAATTGTTCTACATAAATGGTTTTAACCGATATGACAGGAGCATTGGCGGAATGTCTGTGTTGGCTTTTTCATTGTCCCACAATGTCCAGGGGCAATCTTTGGGGGGTGTGTCCTTCACTTGCTTGATAACCAAAGAATTAGAAAAATCTTAGAGTGGCTGGCAACCTAAGAGGAAAGTTGTCCATTTGAGCCATCTGAACCAAGTCTGCATGAGAAATACTAGATGAGAAGATTAATCAAGCTGATGCGTTCCTAGCATCTTAATTACCAAATGGGGAGCATCAGCGGAGCTCTTTCATTAGCTATGGCCCCCTGGCCCTCAGCATGAATTCCCCAATGGTCAGTTCTGTGTCTGTGTAAAGATGAAGACTCATTTACAGAGAGAGTCTTAATCTGAAATGTTGAAGATTTTTAATGCTGTCTGCTTGGAGCAACAGCAGAATTCCACATATAAAGAAAAATGCCCACAATAATCCATTTCCTGAAAACTCAGTGACCCTAGAAGCATAATAGTATAGATACCACTGGGGGCTATTCCATCTAGAGTTTATAGATATCAGTGTGTATCTACACAAAAAGTATGTGTATAAGGGGATGACTATTGATAGGTGGCCCCTTTTATATATTACAGTCCTGTTCGAATGTTTATATATACATTCAGGTAGTCCTCTGATTTACAGGGAATTATATTCCTGGAAAAGGTGCTTTAAATCAGAATGATGTCAATTTAATCGATTTTCCCTAAGTAAACGATGTTATAGTGGGGGATGGGGGAGGACAGGAAGAGAGTTACATTTGAGACCTAAGACCTACAATCAACTTTTCATAGAAATGACCACAAATGCCATGTTTAATCCACAATTCTAATTGACACTTGTATGATAAATGATGTATGCCTTATATACTGTCCAATACAAATGAAAAAAGGTAATACAGTAACAAATTACATAAAAGTGTATTTTATAGGGTGAAGTTATTTCTACATAACATACCAAGTCCTTATCCTTATCTTAGTTTTCCATAATTCCTTTTTATCTTTAGTGCAACAAATCCTGTAAAATGAACAAACACTTTTGCCAGGATCATAAGATCAGTTCTCTCTCTCTCTCTCTCTCTCCCCTTCTTGTTTCTCTCTCTCTCTCTCTCTCTCTTCCTCCCTTTCCATCTTTCTATCTCTCTCTCTCTGATTCTGTATGTGTGTGTCTCTGTCTCTCTCTGAAGGGAGTTGGGGGACTTTCTGCTCTATTTACAGATTCATTTGTGTGCCCCCTGCCCTCTGTTTGTCAATATCACCATGTGTATAATTGTCAAAGCACTCCAAGGGATGGGAAGGCTCTATTTATATAAATGCACACAAAGCTAGGAAAAGTCTTCCACAGTAATTTGTAGTTCATGTCAGGGAACAAATTGGCCACATTGGAAAGAGTAATCAGATAAATACCAGAATGAATTAAAGGATTAAGGGCCTTATTAACACAGGGTTTTGGAGATTTTACAATTGGCCTTTAATTGGCCTACATTCAAGTCTGCATTATATTGTGACATTGTGTCAAAACAATGGGAAATAAGGAAGAAAGTATGAGTATATGAGAATAAGTGAAAATATATAGAGGAATAGAAAACAGTGTTAAGGGTTTCTTAAAGTAGATGGTTTTGAGCTACTCTTCTTGTCATTTCAGTCACGTGGAATTCTTTAAGACTCCATTTGGGGTTTTCTTGGCAGAGATACTGGAGTGGTTTGCCATTTCCTTCTCCAGCTCATTTCATAGATGAGGAAACTGAGGCAAATGGAGTTAAGTGACTTACCCAGGGTCACACAGTTAATAAGTGTCTATAGTCAGATTTGAACTCAGGAAGATGAGTTTTCCTGATTTTAAGCCTGGCACTCTACTAACTGTTTACCTGTTTTTGAAAGAAGGTTATAATCTGGAATTTTTAACTTTCTTTTAGTGCATGCCTGGAATTTCATCTTAGTAGGAAACTCCTTGTGAGCACTCCCTTCACCTACGCAGATCACCAGACTCATCTGTAACCTCCTAGATTTAGAAAATTGCCTCAGGAGCTATGTGATGCCCAGCATCACATAAGTATCTGTCAGAAGTCTTCCTGGCTCTTCCTTCTGTTATGCAATGGTGCCTCTAATCTAATATTGCTTTTTCTAAAATACATTAATGCATGGAAAGATAATGGATTTTCTTCTATAAACGGAATATTCCAATTAACATGAAGAATCCATCACATTTAAAATAATGTTTTTCAATTAAGTTTGAAAGAGTGAAACAGCTTACTAGTTATATATATATATATATATATATATATATATATATATATGTATGTATATATGTATGTATTATTCAGTCTGATATAGCTATAGCCTCATAAAGTCAAAAACCCAAAGCTTGCTAATATCAAGTCATTTGAGCCTGGGGAAGAAGCATAAACAAAGAATTAAAGTCATATAGCTCCCCTCCATTTCCAGCCTGTGAGAGCAAATAAAGCACAGATGTTGAGCCAGATCTGAGAGATAGAGAGTTGTGATAGCTGAAACCAGAACAACTGAGTTCTTTCAGTCTGGTCCATAAAAAAAAAGAAACGTCTTCCTCCAATATACCTGTCTAATTTTAAATTTCCCTAGCAACAAACACTTCACTACTCCCCTGAAGATACTAAATACATCCTCTAGTTGATCTGTTTTGTAAAAAAAAATGTTTCCTTGATATTCAGCCCAATTTTATGTATTTTCATTAAGGCTCATTATGTGCTTATCATAGTAAGTAATCCAAAGCCTCCCTTGGTATGGTGCACCTGCCTGTTTATGCACTGCTTGTAATCACTGTATCCTGGTGCTTCCCAGCTATCAAATGTTAGAAGACTATCATAAGGAATCTTGGTAGTCATTTATCCAAACTATAATTAGCTCCTTTAACTTCTTGTTCAATCAAAAATCTTATTTCTCATTTTATCATACTATTGTACTTCTCTGGATGGTGGCCAATTTTCAGTGTCATCACTCTAGGGCAAGGGGTTTTTAACTCTTTTCTGGCTCTCTGGAAAAGCCTTGGGACTGCTCAGAATAATGTTTATAAATATGTAAAATAAAATGCATAGGATTACAAGGCAAATCAATTCTATTGAACTACAGTTGTCAAAATATTTTTTAAAACAAATTCATGGTCCCCTTGAAATCTACCAAAGGTCCCCGGGAGATTTGTGGAGTCTGGGTTATGAACCTCTCATACAGGTCCTCAAATACTCCTAGCCAACAAAGATGAAATGACTTGCCCATGGTTGTAACAAATATCTCAAGATTCTTCTTAGAGATCTTAAATGCATATTATAATTGATCTATCTGTTAAGGTAAGCATCAGGGGTAGGATTTAGAACTGGATTCTTTGACTTCAGAACCAGACATTGAAATTTAACATACAGATTTGGGGATATTTCATCAATGAGTTATTGATATCCATGGCTCACTCTCCACAAATGGTGGGACCTGATCTGATGAGAAAGTCTTAATTCCTTTTTCTAAAAAGAAAATCCTGTTTTTGTGTTTTCAGGCACCCCTTATAGTTTAATAGATAAGTGGTACTTTTCCAAATAAACCTTTATTGCATGAAGCAATTGTGCCTTCTTAAAGGGAACACTTTTCTCATAGATGAAAGCCCAGGCTTATTCTCTAAAAGGGATATCAAAAGTTTTGGAAAAGTTATAGGAGGTAATATTCTGGTCCCATATGAAAAGCAGTTTCTGGTGCCATCTACTAAAAGGTGGTGAAGACTTTTGAAAAGCAATATCATCACTGGCTAGAGTATGTAAGCAGAGAAAACAGCATTCCTTTTATCAGTCAAGGTGCTCTTCAAAAACATTTTCATCTATTTCTACTAAAAGATACTCCCTCTTCCGTTACTATTACGGATAGGGATGGATACTTGAACTGTGGCTTCATTGACATAGGAAGCTCCCGGGGAGGAAACACCCTCTACCAATGCAATCTGGCACCATCTCTGCAACTGAAAGTGTTAGGAAACTGACTAGCTAAACCTATACAGGGTTGTCATTTTTTATAACTGAATATCCTGGATCAGGGACCCTACTCTGAATTATCTATCTTTGTATCTCTCATAGGGTATTCTATGTCATCAATGAATGCCTAATAAATGTTTGTTAAATGGATCAATGGGGGGATAGATGAATAAAGTAGTTTAGACAGTCAACAAATCAACTTGATCAAACAGTTGGTTTGACTGATTCTTTTTTCCCACCATATTGACCACTATTCAACTGAACTGACCCCTTGGTTTTCCATGCTAAGTAGTCTTCAAAACTGCTTGGCTATTTTCATAACTTCTGAATATAACTTTTAATGTAGCCTTAATTGTAAGAATCTGTTCAGTTCTAAAAATGTTTCCAGCCAATTGAAATATTTCATTCTAAGATAACATACTTGGTTTGCAAGGAAACTCCAAAGGGAAAATAAATGTCTTCTATATTTTTGTTAAGATGATTTTATTTGGGGTGTGTATGTGTGTGTGTTTGCATACGTATTTGTGCAGACACTCCCATTAAGTGAGAACAATGTTACTTAATGCTCTTAAAAACAGCAATTTATGCAATAGAAATAAAAAGTCTATTGCCAGTTTAGCTGAATCTTTTTTTTATAACCCATATGCCAATGCTTTAGAAAGTCTTCCTATCACATAGAATACTAAAATAAATTATGCAAAACAGAACAAGTCATACTGTGAACAATGTCAGACAAATGTAATTTCTGCTGTTGTGATTATTTATGTAGTTTAAACATGATTGGCAAATCCTTCTTAGAATTGCCACAAGAAGGATTCATGATCCCCAGTTCATGTCTTTAAATAGCATCTCTTAGGAATCACCATTCTCCCAATATAAACAAAGTTTTCTTTTACATTTTGATAGTGGTGGTGATGGGTGTTCGTGAATAGCTTACTGTGAAAAAGCTTTATAGCTTCAAGAGTTTCTATTATCAGAGTTAGCCATATCCATCCATTCCACAAACTATTTTAGGAAAGCTGTCAACAGACCATGCCAACTAAAGAAGCACAGATCGTCTCCTCCATCTCTAGTTTGCAAATTCCTCCTTGGAACAAACGCTACATCAGTAGCCTTTAAGAGGAGTGGGGGACGAGGAAGAGTTAGGTGAGCAAAGTAAGAGCCATGTTAGTGAAATGGGAAAGGCTGAAATTCCAAAAAGATGCCTGGCCAAAATCATTACCGGAGATATGTAAATTGTAAAGACAGTGAAGAAGAAAAGAGTGTTCTTTCACATTTTAAAAATTTCCCCATAATAGTATCAAATCTGGTGCATTGCATATAGTAGATGCTAAGTATATGCTTGTTGAATGAAAATGTCCACTGGGTATTGCTTTGGTATGCAGTGTACATTAACATTAAATCTCATGGATGTTTCTCAGGCTTTTCCTTGGTTTATTTGAAATGTAAAGATACCCCATGAGTACATCAGGTGACTGAACTTAATATGTTCTATAATAGAGCACTTACTTTTTATGGCTTTTGAAATATCATTCATTTTTATTCCTACAAATCTGGTAATTAAGAGTGGCCATAGACCCTACTGTTTTCTTCATGCTATATCATGTATTCTCAGTGATGTTCTTAACAAACTATTTGAGCACAGAACTCTACTAGTGCTGTTTATTTAAGTTATATATTTGTCAAGTATATTTTTATATTTGGTAACTGCAGTCCACAAAACTGTGAGTATATTTTATGCATTTTCTCAGTATATCAGGAATAAATTCATGGTTCATTAAAGAAGGTGGTCCTGTCTTCCATTTCCTTTTTTCATCTCTCTGCATTATGGATTTGGGAAACCTTGAGTCTCAAGTGAAAGGTCAGAGGAGACTGGTTTTTAAACGAGAACATCTTCAGAGAACATTAGCACCACCAATCCCTGTTGCCTTAACCTTTAAATCTATATTTGTGAAGTTGGATGCCTCGAGTGATATGGATATGATAAAACCAGTCATGGATGCTCTGTATATAGATCCCTTGTTTTTAGCTCATTAACAATGTCATTTAGTATCGACAGGGCTTTGTCAAGCTTCAGTGGCTTCCAATTTGGGGAGTGTCTTTCTGAAATGGACCTCTCTGCGCCCCCTGAAAGACACTTACACATCACTAGTAAAACCAGTGACATTTGGCAAAGAGGATCCATGTTTATGCCCTGAACAATGATTTTGCCCTTTGCCTTTCTGTATTTAAGATAAAAGGCTGCTGTCATTCTTTACAATGATCTCATTTCTCCATAATTTACTCAGAGGAGTATCAACATTTGGGGAAAAAAATGTTACTGAGTCTACATATCCAAATTCACTTAAAATAAGCATTAAATTGAAGTAATCTTTTTTTTTAACTTTTTAAAGGCTAATTCCAGAAAATAGACATTCATTGATTGACTCTAATCTTTGAATGTCAGCCAAGTGGTACAGTAAATAGAGTGTTGGGTCCAGACTCAGGAAAATTCACCTTCCTGAGTTCAAATATGACCTCAGATACTTACTAGTTGTGTGACCCTGGGTAAGTCACTTCACCCTGTTTACCTCATTTTACTCGTCCGTAAAATTAGCTGTAGAAGGAAATGGCAAATCATTCCAATATCATTGCCAAAAAACAAAAACAAAAACAAAAAAAAACCCAAACCCAATTCAAATGGGGTCACAAAGAGTTGGACATGACTGAAAATAAACCTCAACAACAACAGCTACTTTTAAACACAATTAGTTTGAGAAGCTGGGTCAGAGAAAGTGTTTGTTTTCAAAAGAGCTGGGCAAGAAAAGAGGAAAGTTACCTGTTACATTTGTTTGACACAGAAAAGTAAAAACAAGCTCTACAGGATGGAGTTTAGTAGTTTTGTGACAATTCTCTTTTTCTGTTTTACTTTGTATATGAAATGCTTATTTTATTTGGTGTTTCTTAAGTTCAGAATTAAAGAAATTAAAACCTAAAAAAGCTGAATCTGAACTTTTCTTGAAAGGAGAAGAGATTGTGTGAAAATCTGAAGTGGTAAGGTAACAATGCTCCTGTTGTTGTCCAGTCGTTTTTCAGTCATGTCCAACTCTTCATGAACCCATGTGGACTGTTTTTCCAGCAGAGTGGTTTGCCATTTCTTTCTCCAGTTCATTTTATAGATGAAGAAAATGAGACAAACAAGGTTAAGTGACTTGCCCAGGGTCACACAGCTAGGAAGGGTCTGAGGCTGGATTTGAACTCAGAAAGATGAGTCTTCCTGACTCCAGGACTAGGGCTCTAACCACTATGCCAACTGGCTGCCTCACAAGGGCTCATATTTACATAGTAAAAATGTGGTAAGTGGTTAATACCCCCATTGCAATTAGCTGCAGAATTTTAACTAACTTATGCTTTTGAACGGAAGTTTCATGCTCTTTCTGCCATGTTATGTTTCAAACCTCAGTGATTACGCTGGATCATAGGAACACAGATGTAGAGTCAGGAGTAACCTTAGAGGTCACCTAGTTCAACCCTCTCATTTTACAAAGTAGAAAATTGCAACTCAGAGACACAGTAAAGTAACTTGCCTGAAATTCTACAAGGAGAAATTAGCTGAGTTGGGACTCAAAAAGTCCTCTGACTCCAGACCTCACTCTTTCCATTATTTCATGGGAGTTGGAATGTAAATAAATATTCTAGAGACATAACAAAGCACAAACAATATGAAAACTGTTCAACAGAAGTAATATACACAGTGGTTATCTCAGGCCTTGAGATACTCAGAGTGAAATGGAACTCTTGGCATTTTGCAAGGTTATTACTTATTGTTTTAATTTTATATCTCATAACAGTATAAGATATTTCGCTCACATGGTTATATTTACTACATTTATATTACGCACATATAAACTATGTTTAATAAATTATATTTATCTACATTCAGTTTTGTGTACCTACTATGTGCAGCCATTAGAAAGAGACAAAACAAGATATGACATGGTCTTTGCCTTATGGAACTTACAGCCCAATATTACATAACACAATTAGTCTGGGATGGCATTTTTATTTTTTAAATTTATTTACTTATTTATTTACTCATTTTTAGTTTTCAACATTCATTTTTATAAGATTTTGAATTCTAAATATCCCCCTGATGGCATGCAATCTGACTTTTATTATTATTTTTCATTTTTAATTTATTTATTCATTTTTAGTTCTTTTGATCTTTTGTCTCAACAAGGCAGCACACTTTTATTAACTCTATAAATTGAGAACAGATGGTAAGCAAGAAAGCTGGTTCTACCAGTTCCCCGTTAAGGACAGACCTAATGATGTTACCTTTGCCCCTATATACATCTACAGACTCTCACTGCTCTGTGCCTGCTGCCATTAGTCTAAACACAAGGATGGGAGGCTCCTAACATCCTATATTTAGAGCTGTGGGGATTACAGGACTATAGGATGAGTGATTTATAGCTGGGAGGAACTTTAGAGGCCACTGAGACCTCATTTTACACCTGAGTCTATGACTACTAGATCTGTTTTCTGCACAAGATCAGAGATGGAGAAGTTGAAACAAGGATATTTAAAGCAGCGCTTTTTATTGTAGCAAAGAGCTGGAAACAAATTGGTGTAATGGCTGAACAAATCTGTGATATGTGAATGTCAATGGATGGATAGTAAACGTTCTTTGAGGGAGAGAATATTTGTATCATGGTTAGCACAGTGCTTGGCACATAGTAGGAGCTTTGTGAATGCTTCTTTCCTCCTCCCACTCCTTTTTATGTGTTGATTTCCTCTATTTAACAATGTTTTGCATTTGCCTGAGTTTCAAACCAGGAATGTCTGGGTGGAAGAGGGATTAGGCTGATTCTGATGGAGAAGGAAGGAAGGAAGGAAGGAAGGAAGGAAGGAAGGGAGGGAGGGAGGGAGGAAACAAGCATTCATTATGCACTCACGATATATGAGACACGGCTAAGCTCTTCACAAACATTATCTCATTCGGTCCTCACGCCATCTCTAGGAGGTAGGTGTGATTATTCTTCCCATTTTTTAGATGAAGAAATCAAGGCATAGAGAGTTTAGGGGACTCGCCCGGGTCACACAAGTACTGAGTGTCTGAGGGTGGATTTGAAGTCTATTTTTCCCAACTCGATTTTGAGCTCCATACACCACACCACCTAGCAGCCTCTAAATGCTGTTGTGAGGATCCAAAGAGATATCTTAAAGGGCTACATAAACACCAACCAAGATCTTTTTTGCCCTCGCCCTTCTGCCTGGTATGCTTTTATGTTAACTAGACAGACTCAGACTTAACACTCATGCCTCCTCCTCTGACCCAGTATTGCTGGCCCACTCTTGGTCACTGGCTTCTGAATAATGAGCGTTCACCACAAGATGCCCAATATGAAGTTCCCAGGGTGCTGCTGACCTCTATCTTCATTCCATGATCCTGTACTCCAGACTCCGCCTCCTGCCTGACACTGATCTTACCAGATCTCCACTTCTGATCTGTGTCTTTCATAACTCTTCTAGTTGGGCCCCAATTGCTTCTGCTGCCCCAGCTCTATGCCTTCCCCTCCCCCACCCAGGCTTTCTACCTTTAGACTAGGAACAGTGATCAGATCCCCTCTAGTATTCCTGGAAAGTACCTATCAATTGATTTTCCCATGATTCCATTCACCATCCTTGTGACATAGGATAGAAGCCCCCTCTCTAGCCACCATTTCAGTGTTTATGTTGGGCAAGTAATGTCTTAATTACCTGGCACTGATGAAAAAAGCTCTAAATGATTCTTAAGCTTTGCCTTCAGGAAGCAGCAAGCAGCTTCAGGAATCTCTAATGTTTTAAGCATGATCGGCACTCTTGCTTTTCCTCTAGATGCTTGACCTAAGCAAAGTCTAAATAATTAAAGGGAGTTAACACAGTGGCACCTTCTTTGATGTCCCTTTCCTTTGGTTATATTCTGCATCTGGTTTTTCTCTACAAGTTGTTAATTATCCAAATTGATAGACGTTGTCCCCTCTATAATGTATGATAACCTCAGCGCCAGTCTTGCTCTTTGGGGTAGAGAAGTCTGCTCTATTAACAACAATAGTTAGCATTTATATAGAGCTATATATATTGCCCTCTATATAGAGCACAATATATATTTTGTTTATATGGCTGTTGGCAATATAAGTTGCCAAAGGCTGGCAAAAGTCCTTTATAAATATTATCACATTGGATTCTCACAACAACCCTTATTACTCCCATTTTCATAGGAGGAAACTGAGGCAGGCAGAAGGTAAGTGACTCCCTCAGGGTTACACAGTTGAATTTTCTCTCAGGACTTTCTGATTCCAAGTCTGATGCTCTATCCACTACATCAGCTAGCTGCCTACCATTTCATCCTCTGTCCCTGTCCTTGTCCTTGTCTCCTGTGATTGCAGAACAAATTGAATTTATTTGATTTGATTTTTTAAAAATTTAATAGCACTTAATAATTTTTATTCATTCATTTATTCCTGCCCCACCAAAAAGTGAAGATGGTGTGACCTATGCTAATGAAGTATGCAAATCTGAGTCCTCACAGGAAGAAAATAACAACTATTTTAAGCATTGAAGACAATAAACTTTTTTTCATAAAATGCAATTCTTGCCACTTATGCTCAAGAATTATTTTTTGTTTGTTTATTTTTATGTAATATCATGGTTAAAATATTGCACAGCCACCACGAGTGTGGTCTAGGTAGGTGAAAGATGGTGACTTTGCCTCTTAACTTTCTTTTGGTTCTGCCTCAAATTTATTTTCATGCTAAATTGAGTGGATCTTGGGAATGTCTTACCCTAAGTTAATTGTATTAGAGGTCTATAATCTCAGTCCAGACATAAACCTAGAAAAGAAAAGACTTCATCTTAGTCTAGGAACACTTGAGTTGGTTTTTGTTATCTGAAGGTGATGGCTACCTTACCAGGGTGTTTCTAGCAACCATACTATGTCAGATCTGCCTGAAAGTAGCCCTGAAGAGAAGTCCGGAAGATTGTAGAGGGAAAAACCTGGCAAAGACCACCTTCCAGCAGCCAACTATGACTACTAGTGACCCACATGTAGCAGCACCCAGATAGGACCACATGCCCAGAAATCATGCCCCAGTAGAACCAGCTCAGTAACCCACCCAGGGGATGTGCTACCTGACAACAGCACAATGATATAATGAGGAGAAGTAAGTAGTCTTTGCAGCTTCAGAGACATAAGTAACTCCCCCTGATATGTGCTCCCCAATGCATGATGTTTACATGTGCCCACTTTTCTCCCTGATGGTTTGTGTATCTGTGGGAGTGTGTACACCTAGATTTATGGGAGGAATGCTTGATTGTGACTTCCTGCTATGATATTTCATTAAATGCCTTTGCTTTGAATGGATTTTATCCTCTGGAGAACTGGTGAGGGAAAAATGCAAATAGATGAGTGGCTATGTGGTGGTGTATTTTTAAGATGTGGTTGACTTGTGAGGTGTATTTTTTGAGTAAGTAAGGATGCACAGAGTTCTTGAATCTACGGTAGCTTTTGGAGGGTAAATTTGGAGGGTTCAACTCTATCTTCAATGTCCTAATAATCCATTGGATAGGAAGAAAATATTCATGCATGTATGCACGTATATATGTGTGTGTGTGTGTGTGTGTGTGTGTGTGTGTGTGTGTGTGTGTGTGTGTGTGTATGTATATGAATGTATATTTTTTTCAGGATGTGATTTGATAGTAGTGCTGATGTATCCACTTACATGGATAGCATATAGGTCTATATTTTCAGGTCAGAGTAGCTGCTGTAAAAGAACTATTAAATTGTATGAAGTGCTCTGTTTATCAACACTATTGAACTGTTGTAGGTACATTGTGATTGGGCATTGGGTTTAGCAGCTTGCGTGGATAGGCAATTGTTAGAAGCTTGATGCTCCTTCACAGGAATTGACCCATACCAAACCCTTCTGGTTTCAGGAGCATCTTTTGACTTTATTGCCAATGATATTGTCTAGGCATCATAGTGTACTAAGAATACATCAGGGGAATATAAAGCATAGAGCAAGGAATACATAGATGGAGAAATAGTAATGGAATTATGTAATTTGTTGTTCAGTCATTTCAGTCATGTCTGACTCCTCATGACCCCATTTAGAATTTTCTTGGCAAAGATATTGGAGTGGTTTGTCTTTTCCTTCTTTACAGAGGAGGAAACTAAGGCAAACAGGGTTAAGTGACTTGCCCAGGATCATACACCTAGTAAGTATCTGAGGCCAGATTTAAGCTCAGAAAGATGAGTCTTCTTGACTCCAGGTCTGGCATTCTATCCATTGCACCACTTATCTGTTCACATCGCCTATAATGATAATACATTGTGACTGCTTGAGAATTAGTTGACAAACCTAAAAACATAAAAGTGATGGTAATGGTCAGAAATTATCAAGAAAATTCAAGGCCTTCCTATTGAAAAAAAGGAAAGACTGGGGACAAAGTAAGGGACATGCTCATAGACAGAAAGAATTCTTAGCTGTTTTTGTGTCATGGACCCTATTGGTGAGAGTTTGGCCAAGCCCATGTGCTCCTTCTCAGAAGAATGTTTGTCAATGCACAAAATAAAATCACAAGATTGCAAAGAAAACCAAATACATTGAAATACAGTTGATGGATTTTTTTTTAAGCTAATAGATCCCATGTTCAGAACCTCTAATAGGAGCAATTCACTAATCACCTTGTTCCATCATGTCCAACCCTTCAAAACACCAGTTGGTGTTTTCTTGGTAAAGATACTGGAATGATTTCTCATTTCCTTTGCCAACTCATTTTACAGATGAGGAAACTGAGGAAGACAGGGTTAAGTGACTTGTCCAAGGCCACACATCTAAAGGTCAGATTTCAACTCAGGAAAGTGAGTCTTTCTGATTTCAGGTGAGGCACTCTGTCTACTGCAGCCCCTAGTCACCCAACAACACCAATAACAACATTAACAACACAACATTCTGAGCCAAAGAAACAGTGTCACTCCCCCTTATCAAAGCATACCCTAGTATACACCATGTTGCCTTATGCAGACCTAATTAAGCCCTTTGTATCTCATACTGATCCTAACCTAGAAAGCCTGAGAATACTCCTATATCAAGAGACTGATGGTCCCCAGAAACCTAATGCATTTGACCATAAAGAGAGAGACTCATTATCATGTACACAGACTGGAATTCTAGACTTTGAAGTGGACTGTCACTGAGGGACAAAGATTATGTTCCCAGAGTTAACCATAATGTTTAGACAATGACGTACTGATCTACATCCTGATGATGTCCAAGTTGGAAGCTACCTGCAAGAGTCAAATAGAAACTCTGGCCAACTCAGAATCTAGAGTGTAATCTATTGGCTAGGGAAGACTGATGTGGAAGCAGATGCTGCGTGATGTAAGCCATGTGAGTTCATAAGTAAGGTGATGCCTCCTTTCACCCCCTATGCCCATAAAAGGCTATGTCAGTGGGCATAGCTTCATGGTGAAGGACTACAAGAAATTATATAAGACAGGGTTGGGGAACCTGTGGCCTCAAGGCCATATATGGCCCTTGAGGTCCTCAGCTGCAGCCCTTTGACCAAAACCACAGTCTAGATTCAGAACTGGGAAGTTTGGATTTGGTCAAAGGGCTGCACTTGAGGACCTAGAGGGTCCCATGGGACCTCAAGGCCACAACTTCCCCATCTCTGAAGATATGAAGTGAGACAGTAATCTTCCAGGAGTTGAGTTCCAGTTCCTAGAGATAATCTTATTGTTGAGACTCCGTGGCAGAGGGCTTTATTGGTATCTGATCCCACACAAGTTATCCAGGAACAATAGTGTCTTCCCAGTAGAATGTAAGTTCCTGGAGGGTAGGACCTTGTATTTGTTTACCCAGCACTGAGTATAGTGTTCTATTACATGAACATAGTGTGAGTGGATGAATAAGTATTCATTAAACACTTACATGCCAAGTACTGTGCCAAATGCTGGGGATACAAACAGGAAAGTGAGACACTCATTACCCTCAAGGACCTTACCTTCTAATGGGGAAGACAACATAGATAGTAGATCTAAGCAGGAGCCTTTTTAATTTGGGAAGTCCTAGGGATGGTGGGTGGAGTCACAGGGGAGTGAGGATGCCTTTTCCAATAGCAATGGTGGTATTAATTATAGATCCCAAAGGAAGAGGTGGAAGGGGGTGAGAAGTAGTGAGAATATAGTTGGAGGGGAATGTGAAGTGTGATTGGGCCCAGATAGACATGGTGGTTCATGCGAGTTTATGCTCATGCATTTACCAACCAGAAGAGCATATAGATTCGTTGGGGGGTGGGATGAATGGGCTACTCCAGAACATTTTCTCTGCAGATCTGGTGTACAGATTATTCAGTAGCCAGGAAGAAGGCAAGGGCTGGAGTAGAAACACAGGAAGGGAATTCAGGGATATGGGGAACACTGGGAGTAGGTTTAGCAAGAAGATGAGGTCAAATTTTGATATATTAACTTAAAGGAACCAGTTGAGATTTCTAGTAGGCATCTATGGATAATCTGGAACTTAAGGGAGAGGATGGAATACATATAAATTTAGGATGCATTTAAAATGCTTATAAATTCCTTTGAGTGGATGAGATTACTAGTAAAGAAAGCTTGGAATGAACAGGGCTAAGGCAAGAAGAGCATTGGGGAACAACTAAACAGAGAGAGGCAGAGTTGTGAGAATACAACGAAAGGGGAGAAAAAAAAGAAAAGAAAAATAAGGGGGCAGTCAGAAAAGTAGAAGAATTAAGACAGAGGGATAACATCAAGGAAGCCAAGGACAATGAAAATGTCATGAACTTTCAAAAATTTTGGAGCAAAAATGAGTAGGATCATAGGGCGATCAATTAAGAGTTGGAGAAGAACCCATGGGTCATCCAGATCAACCCCCTCACTTTTCCAGTAGGGACACTGAGACCCAGGGAGGGTAAATGACTTGTCCAAGGTCATGCAGGTAGTTTCTTCTTCTGACTCCAAAGGCAAAGGTCTTTCTACTTCTGTATGCTGTATGCAACCAATACTTGATTAATTGATTAATACCCAAAATATTTTGCTCTATGGCCATGAGAGCATCACACTGCGAGTCTGGACATTTAGGTCAGGAGAGGACGCATTAGTTACAAAAACAAATTTTTCTAGCTCAAAATGGCATTTGATGTCTAGAAGTGTGAGACTAGTGCCTGATGCATTCAAAGGGAAATGCTGCCAAATCATACAGCATACTTGGAGAATTTAGGCACCAGCAAGGAGCTGGAAATCGTGTCTCTAATTTTTTTTTCTTTTTTTGTATTGGAAGGAGAAAAAAAACAGGAAAAAAAATACGTGACATCTTAGTAGTGACTAACTATTATTTCACCAAGTATATGCAATCAATTATATCCAGCTAGGAACCAAAACTTTTCTGCAGTTGATAAGGTATTGTGGGACAAATATGTTTATGCAAATAGCTCCCCTGCAAGGATCACCTTGATCAGGATAGGGATTTTTTTTTTTATTTTATTTTTAGTTTTCACTTCCACAAGATTTTGAGTTTCAAATTTTCTCCATATCTCTCCCCTCCCCGAACCCCAAGACAACATACATTCTGATTGTCCCTTCCCCCAACCTGCCATTCTCTCTATTATCCCTCCCCTGCTATTTTATCCCCTTCTCAAGGTAGTGATTTTGAAAACAAACTACTTAAAGTATTTGAGATTTGATAGCAATAAAAGAAGTCTTAGAAACACACCTTTCCCCACCCTCTGGAAGAAGCACATCCAGAATCAGATGCTATTGAACAGGCTGATGAGAGACAGTTTGCTATGATGAAAAAGCTACTGTTTTTGGAGTCAGAGGACCTGGGTTCAAATACTGACTCTGCCATTTGTGTGACTTTGGACAAGTTATTTCACTCTCTGGTCTTGGTTTCCTCATCTGTAAAATGATCAGGTGAGTCTTGATGATGCCTGACATTCTTTCCATTTCTAAATCTAGGATCCTAGGAACATACTGGGGATTTGGTGTAACCAAGTGCAACCAAGAACGATGCAACAAAAAAGGGAAGAGCCATATTTGCCTATTAACTGGTGCTTTGAAGTCTCAGAAGATGTAGAAAATCTAGACTCTCACATCCAGTACATACCTGTCATGTTTTTTTTTAATTGATATCCCTACCACTTAACACAGGGCTTTGTAAACAGTAAGTGCTTAATAAAATCATATTCATTCATTCATTCACATCTTCACTGAGTTGAAAAGTATCTACCGTATGAAATTTTTGAAAGCTCTGCAAGAAACAAGCCACAGTATGATAAGTTGGTTAACAACATGACAATGTTATCCTACAGTTTCCTGGCATGCAAGGAATGCACAAGATAGTAGATTAAGAAAAACCAACTTGTTGAAAGATGAAACAACTAGCTGATCTATAAGATAGCCTCAGAGAAGGACCACGGCCATGCGCAGAAAACACACTACAACCACCTATTGCACTACAACCACCTATTGCGTGCTGAGGAGTTCCCCATGCTCCATCATGAGCAGGAGGAAAGGGCTGAAAGGAAGGCAGCCAATCGATTTCTCAAAACCATCTCATGAGTCACAGACTGTCATAGCTAGATATTGACTCAGAACATGAGAAAAAGAGAAGAGGGTAATTGAAAGTATTTTTTTTTAAATACCCAGAAGATAACAGAAGGAAGGCCAGAAGGAAACAACCAACCAGGACAGCTTTGAAAGTTACATGATGAATTTATTATATATTCAAAAGGGAAAGCTAGCTTTTTGTAAGAGAGAGCTGCAGTTTTCTATACAATCTTCTTTCTAATCAGTGCCCTCCCTCTGAGATTACCTCCCATTTATCCTGCACAGTGTCCTGTATACAAATAATTGTTTGTGTGATGTCTTCCCCATTAGATCATAAGTTCCTTGAAGGCAAGGGTTGTGTTTTACCTTTCTTTGTATCCCCAGGGTTTAGCACAGCAAGTGGAACATAGAAAGCATTTAACCATATTTGGTTTTGTCATTGCTTTTATAAGATAAGGGTTCCTACTAGAATTTGCGCTTCTACTTTGTATATTGAAATGCTTATTTTAATTGCTGTTAAGTTTAAAATAAAAAATAAATAAATAGCTCAGAATAGGATAACTCAGATATGGAAAAATTTGAGTGCTTGTATTTACTGGAGGGTCATGGAAAGAAATCAAATATGTCCTGGTCCCAGGGGAACCTCTGCTTAGATAGAAGAGAGGGGGAAAACCAAGACTTAACCGTTCCTTTCTTACCCTACTGGGCAAATTACGGAGACACTCAGTAAATGGAGATACTTCAAGAATCTGTGAGATGGAGTTTACCTGGGACATCCATATTCTCAAGATCAGGACGGCAGGCCAGCAGGACTGAGGATGCTCATGGACAGGTGGATCCATTCACAAGATCAGCAGGACATGGTAGAATAGCCGGGCCACAGTTTATGTATTGAGTTATTGGAGAAGTGGGAGAAATGGGTTATTACATACCCCAGTGACACTGATTGTCCTAATGTAGTTAATACGGGATTTGTATGTAATCACCATGTATGCTTTTGTGGGTTGAATGCAGCTTAGATGTTTTGTTACATAAGAGGCTTTCACTGCTATGTTAAGCATCATTACTGGTATGTTCGTATGTAATGTCATACATTTGCTATTGCTATGGGGCATGCTATATGTTTCAGTACACATGCAGCCCTGCTATGTGATGCTATGTATTTTGTATTACAGTGAGATTTGTGTCCTCACTTTAATATTGCCATATTCTATTGCTTAAATATATGTATATATTATACTATATTTAACATATATATCATACTGGTATGTTAGTCACATATACTAATGATATCAATTTTAGTGTGAATGTCAGATACTAGTTATCTGCTCTGGCATTAGGCATTGTACTATGGAACTGTATGCTATTTATCACTTTGTGTGACTTATGACATACATTTTCACATGTACATGGTCTCATCAACTGATTTGCCAGCACTCTATTCTATTTTCACTTATACAGAATGTAGAGAGAATTTTTTTGCTGACAAAAATATAGCAATAAGCCAAGGTGACTTCATAGCTGACAAATATGCATAATAAAGATAGGAATAAGGGTAAAGAACAATGATTTTGCCTCTAGCTCACCTTTTGTTCTGATTCAAATCTATTTGCATGCTATGTCAAAGAAGAGCTTTGGTATGTGCCACTCTAAGTCTACAATAGGGGCTTGTGATTTCTTCCCAGACACAAGCTTCAAAAAGGTGATTTCATCTTAGCTCTCAGACACATCACCTTGCTTTTGTTAGTTGGGTAGGGTACCAAAGGCTAAAGAACTGTCAACCTGCTCTTATCAGAGAAAGATTCTACATTAGAAGACTGAAGTTGAGATGGGCTAATGGTGGCTCTAAAGAGATAAAACCAACAAGAAAGTACAGGTAACAATTCCCGGAAGAGACTACAAGCCCCCAAAACACTGGGGACCAACAGGGCAATATTTCCAAAGGAAATGTCCTACCTTGCATGAAGCCCACTAAAAATAGCCCAGTGGCATCATCAGAAGCCACAGCAGCCCCAAAGACATGACTTGACCGTTCAGGTGTGTGATCTGGTCACATACTTTTCCTTGATCTGTATTCCCAATGTATTATCCCCATGTAGCTTTCACCTGGTGGTACGTATATTTATATATTTTATATGAAGGATAGGGGATGTTCTTTCATGATTCTTGTTTGTATTCAGCAATTTCATGAAGTTCTTTTGGTTTGAACTAATGATTTCATCTGACTAGAGAAACAACATAAATCAATGTCTGGGAGCTCATGAGTAACAGTTTTGGTGGCTATGGGCTCACAGAATAGCTAGAAACAGATGTCTATATTCTAGGGACCCCCAAATTTGTGCCTATTTGATTTGGCTTTGCTCTGATATTTTTGTCTTGCCGCTGCTTTTATAAGATAAGGATTCCTACTAGAATTTGCTGGGAATGTGAATGACTACAATCAGCATATTTTCAGTATTTTCAATTCATACTCTAAGACTTTTTGGGGAGCATTTCAACACAGGAATTTGGGAAGAGAATTCTGTCAGTTTCTTGCCAAGGACATGACCTTGGCAGTGTCTCCACTGGATTGTTGGGGTAATACTGGCATTTGTATAGGTCTCTTGGATTGAAATTTGGAAAAAGTGAGAGCAGGAATGAACTTTAGAGATCACATAATACAGCCCCCTTGTTTTACAGAAGAGGGGACTGAGGGGGAGAATGAGTTTGCTGAAAGGTTGGGCATGGCACCAGTTAGTGGCAGAGATGGGCAGAGTTCTAATTAGTCATCTTTATACCATGGCAAGTAGCACAAGGGGGCAACTATCAGGAAACACAACCCACTAGCCATTTTTTAAGACATAGTAAGACACGCAGTAGAGAGAGACACCATCTGGAACTTTGCTCTTTGGGGTAGAAACACTGGCGCATTTCTGTAGAGTGCAACAATGGGGGTGAGGCAGGGAGGATTTCCTATTTTAACTAATTACTATTGTTATCTAGTTGCTGATACCTATACTGACACTATACTAGGGGCTGATTCTACACGAGGAAGGACGAGTGCTATCAGTGTTCTGAATTTCAGTGTGCTGTGGGAAAGTTCTGATCATGTGACCCTAGTCATAGCTCTGGAGCTGGATACTTTGAAGTCAGATGTTATAGTTACTTGACCAGAAGTCATTCCACTGTTCTAACCATTTCTACATTGCCTCATTTGATCCTGGAAACAACCCTATGAGACAAGTAAGTCAAGTGTTAGTCTCTCAAGAAATAAGCTTGGAGAGGATATAATAGTTAATGTTTCTATAAGACTTAAAGATTTACAAGTGTTTTTCCTGTGAGGCCTTAGGAATAAGGATTATGATTTTCATTTTGTGGAGGAAGAAATTGAAGTTGAGAGAATTTAGGTGACTCAGCAATGGCGCAGAGCCAGTGTGAGAGCGAAAATTTGAACCCAGTCCATGGGCTCTAAGTCCATTACTCATCTCACTACTCCATGCGATAGTTGAAAGATCACTGGATAAAAGTAAACCATGAAAGACTTCTGACTTTTGATCAACACAGTCAACAATTTGTGATTTCAGAACACTAACACTGAGGAATGTCTGTCACTTGTTGGTACAAAGTGGATGACCTAGGGGTACAGGATAAGATATATTTTTAGACATGGCCAATGTATTGATTTTTTTTGCTTAAATATATAAAAATAAATGTGTATTATGTCCGTATATACATATGTATAGGTATATGCATAGGCATATGTGTATATATTTGTTACAAAGGAGAGCAAAGGGAACGAAGTCTGGTGAATAGTATAATGCCAGAGTATGTATACACACATATGTGTGTATATGTATGTATCTCTGGGTGTATATGTATATATGTATGTATATTCCTCAGGTATGAGTAACATTTTTACCAAAAATTTACCATCTTCTAAACTATAAAAACCTCAAAAAAACAAATACAGAAAAGCAGAAATACTAAAAGCATCCTTTACTGACCACAATGCAATGAAAATTATAATCAATAAAAGACATTTGAAGAAACAACTCAGATGGAGACAAAATAATTTAATTCTAAGGAATTGGTGAGTCAAGACCAAATTGAAGATACAATATGTAATTTCATCAAAGAAAATGACAGTGATGAAACAATAATTAGTCATTAGGGGAAAATTCATGTCTCAACCACTTTCATCAACAAAAGAGAGAAAGAACAATTCAATGAATTGTGATAGGAGAAAATAACAACAAAGAGAAAAGCATTGAAGGGGTGGATGGTGATGATAAAGGAATGTTTTTGTTTCTACTTCAGTACTGTTGGGAGCCACAGACTCAATACCAACACCATTATATGCAGGTACTTTATCCCAGGAGAAATGAGAGATGTTCTCACTTTCATCTTTCTCCCTAGATATTTAAGCAAATTATATCCCTGAAAGCCAAAGAGGACTTGGCAGTGGTAGAGCAGGGCAGTGGACCATGACAGGAGGGATTGTGGGAGAATGGGGGAATATGTTTCCCAACTAATCCTTGGTCCATGAGTTCAGATTGAGGGGCAGGACCCTAGAGAAACTTGGAGATAACTACAGTCTGGGCCAGAGGGTAGTCTCCCTCATTTAGAGACAGATGCCCTCATTAGAGGGAGGTGATAAACCAAGGAACAGGAAAAACCCAAAGAGTAGCAGGGAGAAGGGAGAGGAGATATCATCTGAGGATGAAGGTTTTGCTTTTCCATGTTTTGGAGCAGAGCTATCCTGCAGCTCCTTGCTCTAGTAAGTCTACTTTCTGTTCCTGTCCTAAGGTTGTATCTTCAATGAGCTTCTGGCTCTTCTATGACCTTCTGACCAGTTTATGATAGAGCAACACCATGACTATTTTGGTTTTGAAAGGTAATTGTAGTTATAGACATTTTTTTCTCCTCTTTTTGTGGAATATGCTTTATGTACTGTTTCCCTTTTGGTGTATTATTCACTAATTTAGAACCAGGATCTAGGTCATTCAAGAGTAGGTTCAAATATGGCTTTGGTCTTGGCATGACATGATCAAGAATATAACAGGACCAAGAAAAGGGGATGGAATAGTTGTTTTTCCCAGGCCTGTGGTCCCGAGACTGCATGACAGTAGTTATCTTTGGATAACTATTCAATCACACATACAACTTTTAATCATGAATTCTTAGAACAGGAAGCAGCTAAGGCCTGCTTTGGAGCTTTATATGAACTAGCATCAGGAAAAGAAAGCAGCTCTTTGGATGTGATAAACTTTATTCCCAAGCAAGCTATTACTATTGACCTGACGATCCTAGTAGACCTGGAGAACTGGCTCTGTATACCTTTGCTCAGTACTTGCTTATATATCTTTCCTTAGTATTCACTTATATTTAGCAAAAGTGTTTTTTTAAAATTAATTACCTTGCTGAGTCAATCTCTCCAGATTCATAACTTTTATTTAAGTCAGCATAACCTTGGCCCAAGACACATCTTCACTTTCCAAGCACAGATGTCAGTAGTAGCCTATAACTCGGTGCAAGTACTGCCATAGTGACTAGGAGTAAAAGTAACTAGGATGTACAACTAAGCATAGACCCTCATAGTAACTGCTACATTTCACTCTGGTAACTTTCCCAGACTATTTTCAATATCAGTGTGCAGGTTACCATAGCATGATTTAATGGAAAGAGAACAGAATCTAGAGACAGAGGATATGAGTTCAAACATCAGTTCAGTCACTTCCTATTTTTGCATACTTGGACATCGCCTTTCTCTTCTCTAGTCTTCAGTGTTTTCATCTTGAAAATGGGATATTGGGAAAGGATGGCCAAGAGATACTCTAAGGTGCCTCTCAGGTCTAAGTCTATGATCTTATGATCATTTCCTCCCATGTTCAGGGAATATAGCGGCAAAACCAATATTCTCTTCCCTCCATGCTGAAAAAAAGAGATTGTACTATCTCTGACTTGAAGAGATGAAGACATAACAGTTTTCTGACAACAAATTTCTGACACTTGGCTAGGCCCCAATCCCTGCACAGAGCTGTACTCCCACAGAGTTTTCAGCTTTTTCTGAAATATATTAGCCTTGGAAGGTATGGGAAGTTGGATTTTTTTGTTCATTATGAGGAAGAATGTCCTAACTAAATCTAATTTGGACTTGACTTCCTTGGGGGATGACACAAGGAAGGAATAGAATTAAGGGAGCATAGTGGGTTTTTCATCAGCGAAGGTCTTCAATCAGAAGCTGGATGAATACTGGAAAATACTGTAAGGTCCTTCTTGCTCAGGTATTGGTTAGACTTTATGACTTCAGAGGTCCCTTCTATGATTCTATAAAATGATTTAATAACAACTGATTAGCAAATAGGTTGCCCTGGTCTATAGGATCACAGAAATCTATAATACTGGGTAATCAATCAGTCAGTCAACAAACATTTATTAAGTACCTACTATGTGCCAGGCACTGTGCAAAGTGCCCAGGATGTAAAAAGAAACACAAAAGGTCTTGCCCTCAAGGAGTTTACATACTATGAGACAACATATACATAAATAAATATATCAAACTATATACAAAATAAAGATAGGTTCTTTTTTTGGTGGGGAAGGCACTGGTAGCTGGGCAATTAGGAAGGGCATCATGTATATAGTGGCACTTAAGTAGACTTTTGAAGAAAACAAAGTATTATAAGGGGTAGAGGTGAGGTAGGTGTTCCTTCCAGACATGAAGGAAAGCCAGGGTAAAAATATGGAGATGGGAAATGAGTGTCATTTGTGAGGAACAATAACAAAGCCAGATTGGCTGGGACATTGAATACAAGAAATGGAATAATATAGAATAAGGTTGGAAAGGTAGGTAGGGGTCAAGTAGGAGATGGCTTTAAAAAGATAAACAGGGAGGTATATATTTGATCCTAGAGGTAAGAGTGAACCACTAAAATTTAATTGATGATGGGGATGTCATAATCAGACTTGCACATTAGGAAAATTGCTCTGGCAACTATTTAGAGCAGTTGTGTCCAACTCAGATAGAAATGGGGCACTAGTAAGCTATGCATAAGGATGCCTGTGGGCCACATATTCACTTAGAAAACCATATATTACTATGTTTGTTGTATTGTATTTTTATTTCTTTTGTTAAATATTTTTATATTACATTTAAATTGCTCCGAAGTGTTGTAGGTCATATGCAGCCCATTTTTGATACCTCTGGTGTACAGGATGGATTGGAGAAGGAAGAGACTTAAGGTGTAGCAACCAATGTGGATATTCTTGCAACAGTCCAGATTAAAGTTGATGAGGGTCTGAGTTAGGTTGAACATCCAAGCTGAAATATCTGCTACTGGGGCTCTATAGAAAGACTAGTGCTAGATATATAGGTGTGTGAGTCATTTGTATAAATGATAATTCAACCTACAGGAGCTGATGAGATCATCCCAGGTAGCTGAGAGTATGATATGGATGATAAACCAACGAAGTAGACTAAGGAGTGGTCAGCCAAGTAGAATGAAGCCCAAGAGAGCAATGTCATGAAAACTCAGAGATGAGAAAGTAACCAGAATAGGGTAATCAACAGTTAAATAGCAGAAAGACATCAAGAAGAATGAGGACAGACACAAGATGTTGCATTTGTCAATTAAGAGGTCATTGGTAACTTGGAAGAAAACATTTTCAGTTGAGTGATGAAACTAGAAATCAGATCGCTAAGAAGGGAGAGGAGGGCAATGAAATATAGACAGCCTTTACTAGGAGATTATTTATATATGAGAGAAGAAACCAGTAGATAGAGAATGAGTTTGATGGTAGGGACAATGTGCTGGAGAAGATGGGAAGCAGTGGGATCTAGAGGATATATGAAAGAGTGTTTGGGGCTGACAAAGAGAAAGGTTATATTTTCATCAGAGAGAGAAGGAAAGAAGGAAAGAATGAGAGATGTCAAGGAGTTATGAGATGCAAAGAAGAAGAGGAGGAGCATATGGCAGTGTCCTCTATTTTCTCATAAAGATCTCACCTCGGAGTATGAAGTGAGATCCTCAGCTGAGGATAAAAAATCATATGATAAACTTTGGAGCAACCTCTGGAGGGAGGACAGAGAACCATTTAAAGAATCATCCTGCTAAGTTGAAAATTCAATTGAAAGTATATAATGCAAATCTGTAGTGATCCTACTCGGTTAGTTGCATGATTTCTACTAGTTCTGTTCAACAGAATGTGAACAGGACCACGGGAAGCAGATGATGAGAATAATTCAGGGTTAGGGTTTAAACCTTGAATATTGATAGGATTATCAGGGCAACAGATTTGAGAGAAAAAGACAGTGAAGAGTTGAAGTGTTTATCTATAGGAATTGGGAGAGGAAGAAAGGGAGGTTAGAGAAATGCCTGGGTTAGTTTTAAGGAATGGAGAGATTGGAGTGAAGACAAAAACGAAATAGGCTTAGGAAGGGTTAAGGAATAGGAGAGAGAGAGTTACATTTGTAGTTGATGTTGAGACCCAAGTGACAACCATTCCCACGTGAATCTCAGGTGGAGTCAGAGTAGGCCATAAGCATTCAGATGCAGGTATGAGAGATTAGAGTATTCAAAGGGATATTTTCTTTTTCTAATTTACCTCCATCTAATCCCATTTTGTTCCTACTGTACTAATGGTGGAACTTGTGTAGATAATTATACTTCTGACTTTGGGGCGCACTTGCACAACAGCTGCAATGTTTTTCAGAATCTTCTCAAATTAGCTGATCCTTCAATCACCTCACGTGACTCCTCTGAATTTCTTCTTACTTTCAAATCTTTTTGAACCTCCAAGTGGCACCTTTCTACACCTATTTACTCAACCCCTTCATGGTATCTTACAACATTCTTTTTTTTTCTCACAGCATTCTTAACAGTGGTTCTAAAACCAACACATTCTGTGAAAGTTAGTTTGAGCCAAAAACCGGATGTTGGGGAAAATGATGCTTGTCATAAATTCCAAATTTTGCAGAGTTCAGGTTATCTCATCAAATTTTTAAGTCATTTTTCAATATATTCACTGACCAAAATAAGGAATACCTATGCCTTTTCTAGTACTTCAAAATTTTCCATCACAGATCATGCTATTTATATTTCTACTATGACAGGGGGTGGAGAAAATAATCTGGTAATTACATTGCATCATCATCCCTACTTCTTAAATGAGGAAATTGACGCTCAAAGTAAAGAAATGACAGTGTCAGAGCAAGCTCAAAATTGAACCCAGGTCTTTCTTGACTCCAGATCCAGCAACCTCTGTACTCTATCAGGCAGTTTCTCTGGTTTCCTTATTTATCTCCTACAACCAAAAATAATATAATATCATACAGAAATAGTTTACTTTCTATTAGGGCCTAGGAACCCTAATTCTAAGGTAAGTGGAACACACAAAGCTATGTTTAAAAAAAAAAAAAACTGGCTTGTTATATATTCACAAAAGTATCCAGAAAATGAAGTCTTTGGACCCAAAATGAAAAGATTAACAAGTGTAGATTGATGAGAATCCAACTGTTGAATAGAATGTCCTGATCAATGTATTATCTTCCATTTCCTTTCTCACTAAGATTTCTATAGGCAGAAAATTCTACACACTACCACGATCATTCCAAGCATAGATGGATGCAATGGATTCCACTAATTCGCTTCTTGACAAATGACCCAAAGGTGCCAAATATTTTTTTAAAGGGGGAGATTTTCAGTCAGTTGTTCAAATAAAATGTAGGATGTTTCCTTTGGCTACTAAAGAAAGAAAGATGCTGCAGGAAAAACATGAACTGTGGTTAAAATGGAGGTGTTAGCTCAAGATATCAGATTTAGTTAGATGGGACCTTAGACCATCTAGTCCAATCCTTCATTTGACAGATGAGGAAACTGAGGCTGATGGTTCAAGTAATCTGCTCAGTGACAGGTAGTGAATGGTAGGCCCGAGATTTGGAAAAAGGGGCCTCTAAATATAAGCTCTTTGTATGTAGGGGCTACTTGGTTCATTATATTTGTACCCCTCAGCTTACAGAAGAGTTATCATAATTATTTGATAAATATTGATTCCACTACATCAGCATGGCATAATGTCAAGGGGGTAAGTTGCACAAATGTCATAAATCACCTCTCTGTCTCAATTAATTGATGTCTAAGGAAAGCTCCAACTCTCAATCTATAACCCTATCAATTAAATTGAAATTTTCCAAACCTTGGACCCCATTAGTCTCAGGTTCCTCATCTATCAAATGTGGACAATGATAGCACATACCTCATAGAGTGGTTAGGAGGCTCAAATAGGATAATGTAGGAAAAGTCTTTAGCAAACCTTATGCGTTTGAGTGGAGCCACCCAGACAAACAGTGCAGTAGTTTTTGTTTGATTTTGTTTATTGGTAAATACTGAGAAGCGCTGTGGTAGCCCAGGCAAGGATTAGCTGTCTCTCCTTTTATGTTGGGAATTCTTAGCCTAGATTTCAGGGTGTCTATGAATGTTTTTTTAAAAAAACATTTTGAAAACTATATTTCAACATAATTGATTTCCTTCAGGATTTTTTTATGCATTTAAAACATTATTTCGAGAAGAGGGTCCATAGGCTTTGTCAGACTGACAAATGTAACCATGACATCAAAAAAAAATTTTTAAGTTATCTTGGTTCTCACTGATTAGGAAATTGGTAATTTCTTGAGGGTAGATACAAGCAAAACCTAAAAGAGTGGTGAGGTGTAGTTGTGTGGGGAGTGGGGCGCACAGCTCACCAGGGAAGCTTGGAGAAAGGAAGGAGACTAAAAAAGACTAAAAAGAAAGAGACCAAGAAAGAGGATCAGAGGCCCTGACAAGACCTTGAAATTTGATTCCTTCTCTTGCACTGGAGAGAAGACATTAAAAGGCAGAAAATCCTAGAGTTTACTTTGTGTTTTGTGTGAGATGTGTGTGTGGGGTAGCACTGGAAGTGCACTACAACCTTAACCATTACAGAGCTGTGGGTGAAGAAGACAGGGATTTGGAGAGCCTTCCTTAGAGCAACTCTTGTAATTTCAACTCTGACAGAGATCAAATTGGCAATCTGGGATAATACAGGATAAACTTCATAAATTAACCTGGGCCAGAAATATAAATCAATAATTCAGTGCAGAAGTGAGGAAAAGGTTTCAGGTATGGAGACAGAGTCAGACCTGGACAGGAAAGGAGCTCACTTGGCAGGGAAGACATTCCCTTTTGGTAGCTTCTTTCAATTGAAAAATCCTCACTTGGCTCTACTATCTTGAGCCATTAGTCTATATTTTTCCTCCTTTCTCAACAAGCTCCAAGAAAAAGCTATTGGCACTCTTACATTTTCTCCTGTTCTTCTCACTCCTCAACTTCAACTCTGCAACATCTTCCAAACACATCATTCAGCTGGAGGTGCTCTCTCCAAAGTTACCAACGATGTCTTAATTACCATGTAAAATATTCTTTTCACTTCTCAATCTTCTCTGTCCCTCTGCACCATTTCACACTGTTTACCAACTTCTTCCACTGGACACCTTCTTCTCTAGTTTTTCATCATACCTGTCTCTTGATTTCCTCCTACCTGTCTGATCACACCTCCTCAGTCTTTGTTGGATCATGTCCCAGATCTTGCCCCACAACTGTAGATGTGTACCAAGGCTCTATAATGTGCATCTTCCCCTCTTTTTACACTCTCTCTTTTGCTAATCTCATCAGATCCCTTGGGCTTAATTATCATTTTTATGTGGGTGATTTCTCATTCTGAGCTCCAGGCCTGAATCAACACCTATCAGACATTTCAGACTAGATGTCCTGTAGGCATTTCAAACACATTATGCCCAAAGAGACTCATCTTTCCCCTCCAAACCTGCCTCTTTTGAATTTTCCACATCTTTTCAGTCACCCAGTGTTGCATTGCCTACTCTTCCTTATCTCTCATATCCAATCTGTTGCCAAATATTGGCAATTCTGCCTATGCATCTTTCATTTCTAGCACCATCTCTCTACTATAATGAATGCTATCATCATCCTAATTTCCGTGTCACATCACTTCTGTCCTGAGATATTGTGATTGCCTCCTGAATTTTTTTGTCTCAAGTTCATTCCTTCTCCAATCCAACCTCCATGGTTACCAAAGTGACATTCCTGAAGCGCAGACCTGACCACGTTAGTCCCTTGCTCCAGTAGCTCCTAATTGCCTCTAGAATGAAATAAAAATTTCTCTGTGTGGTCTTTATTGTCCTCCACTGCCATATTACTTCCCTTCATATACGCTGTTGTCCTGCCAAATGGCCGTCTTGCTCTTTCTTTACACAAGTACAATACTCCATCACCTATCTCTGTGTTTCATAGTCTCCCCTTCATACCTGAAATGTGGTCCCTCCTTACCTCCAACTCTCTTTCAGAGCTCCATTCAAGTATATACCATCTACATTAGGACTTTGCTGTTTCCTCCAGCTGCTAATGCCTCTCCCTGCCCCCAATTGCTTTGTTATTTACTTTGTGTAAATTTACTTATGTACGTCATAGGCAGGAATGAGAGTGACCACAAGGAGAAGGGCACAAATGTTAATTAATACTCATCCTAGGGTGTCTTGACACACCTGTCTCAAACTGTGTACATGTCCATATGTACTGGATATACTTGTATGCTTCTAGAGAAGGGCTCAGTGGGAATACTTATCCCGAGGTGTGCCAGTCTGCCTTCTCTAAGATACAATCTCTTATCTGATAGAATATAAGCTCCTTGAGGGTTAAGGACTGTTTCATTTTTTTTTTTTATCCCAAGGACCTAGCACAGTAGTTGGCACATCATAAGTGCTTAATAAATGTTTGCTAGACAAATTATTTTCACTAACTAAACTCTAAGCTCAATTATTTCCTACTAAAAGAGTATAATTGCTTTCAGTACCTTGGTTGCTTGACAGCAAAGCCCTAGTCAATCCACATTAGTTTTGGATCTAGTAAATGACTTGGAGGATCCTTGGGATTAATGAACATCATTCAAAGGTTTCTTTTTGTTTCTTTCTTTCTTCTACTGAAACTTTCTTGTCATATTGTGAACAGTAAGCCTCCAAAAGAAGGGGTGGGTAAGGGTTGGTTTCAGGATACTGAAGGATATACCCTGCAAGTATCTTGAGTATGAGCTTATCAGCCAACAGAAGGGAGAACCTCCCCTGCCCCCACCTACACACACACACACACACACACACACACACACACACACACACACACACACCCCAATTACTTTGACACAAAGGATACCTAAAGAATCCCAACATTTTGAGGAGTGGAAAGACAGTGCTTGAGTTATTCTCTCTTAATAAGTTCTCTATCAAGAACCAATATTTGGGCTGAGGAAATTCAGTTTTAGGATAATTTTACCTAACCCAAAAACCTATCCTGTTTAAGTGTCACAAAAACATTGGTGACAACAGAAATATATTCCTCTTCCAACCTTTAAGAATTAAGGGCTGCTTGTAATGAAGAGAGTGGGATTACTCCAAACAGAGGTTTTCTACCATTTTATAAGAGAAGAAATGGAGGTTAGTATGGTTAGGTTCAGTTTTGTGCAGAAATCCTCACAGAAAATTGAAACTTTAATCCACAAGAATTAAATGAAGTATAAAAGAACCTTACCTCTCAGTGCTCTGCATTCAGGATAGAAAGCAGACATTAAAAAAGAATCAGACCACTCCGCTTTAATATTTTAAATAGCATTAGTCATGATGGTTTGTATTCTACATCATACCAAATGGTAGAATGTTTTTGGGTTTTTTTTTCAAATGAAATTAAATCTACAGGATTTTCTGAAATGGTCATTCCATATAGCTAACAGCTTAACATGTTAGCCACTGCTCAGAAATGTCTAATACAACATGTGTGATTCTGAGTCTTTCAGTTGCTCCTTCCTACTGCCTTTGAGGACAAGCCTTCCAGAGATAATTCATGGAACCTTCTCGTAGGAGTCCTTGCTGGGCCATTGGCCACACCTACATTTCCCAAGATGCTGAAGGGGCTTTGCTGGGGCTGAGAAGGTATGGAGAACGAGAGTAGCAAATGACACATTTCCTCTCATCTCTTTTATATCTTTGGATCCTTTTTCTGGTGCCATTTCCCTTTAGGAGAACTTCCTCTTTTTCAAAGCTTCTGCTCTGACAGCCAGGCTCTTGGCACAGATGGTCAGCACCACAATAAGGACTCCCACCAGGAAAGTCACCAGGGGCCAGAGGAAGCAGTGCAGTAGGACGATCTCATCATGGGTGCGCTTCAGAAGCACATCGTCAGGTCTACAGGACAGCATGGGAAGAGGAAGAGAAAAAGGTCAGAGTCATGGCATATCAGTCATTCTGGGACACCTGTCTGGGAAAATCTTCATGCAGGATTCATAACCATATAAGGAAATCATTTCAGAATGTAATCAATGTTATTCTTAATAAGATATACTGTCAGTTACTGGTGATGCAGGGGTTATTTTAGCTTATGGATTAACCAGACTTCTTGGTCTAGTGGAAATAACATTTTCTTAGTTCTATCCATGTGGTTTTTGTTGTGGACTCTGTGCTCCAACCAAAATGGATTCCTATCTGACCACAGACATGTCAAGCACATCCCCTTCCCTTCAACTGTCCATTGGTCATCTATTTGGATGTTACCTCAAACAACATATCCCAATTGAATTCATGTCTGTTCCCAAAATGGCTCTACTTTATGACTTTCCATTTCTATTCAGGGTGTTACCATGTTGCTAATCAGTTAGACTCAAAACTATGGTCATATTGGGCTCCTCATTTTCCATACTTATCCTCAGACTAGCACTATCCCCCTTTCCTGTTCAGCCCTGCTCCACTGTTATGCTGAACTGAGGCCCTTAACATTTTGTGCTTGGGATCCTAACTAGGGATGTTTGGCCTGATGGAGAACAGTGTCAGCTGTCTGAGCGGCTGTCATAGAGAAGAGGGATTCGACATGTTGGGTTTAGCCCCAGGGAAGAATGAGGAACAATGGGTAGGAGCTGTGAGGAACCAAACAGAGGTTTGATATAAAGAAAAGTGCTTTGCAGACATGCACTGGGCTGCTTCATGAAATAGTGGGGATTCCCCTCAATAAGGCTCTTGAAGAAAAGGCTGAATATCCTTCTGGAGAATATACTGTAATGGGGACTTCTTTTTCTGGGACATTGGACCATGTGGCCTCCGAGGTTCTTTCCAATCATGAAATTCTGTGATTCTTCCCTCCAGTCTGTCTCTTTTAATAAAATCTGGCCCACTTCATTCCAGGCAGCTAACCTGCACACTATTGCAAGATTAATCTTCCTAACTCCCAGAATCACAGCACTGGAAGGGACTGTTGAGCCTAGTGTGAACCTGAATAGGAATTCCCACTACAAAAGCCCTGCCAAGTGGTCTTCAGCCTCCTCTTGACATTCCCCAGGGGTACGGAACTTCTACAACCTGATTTTCACACAGTTCTAACTATAAGGACTTTTTCCCTTTATAGTGATCCAATATCCATTTGAAATTTCCCCCAAATGTTCTTAGTTCTACTTTATGGGGCTAAGGAAACAAAACTAATCCCTCTTCACACTTTTTAAAAAATATGTAAATATAGTTACCACATCATAAGCCCACAGACCTAAAGCTGCAAGAGACCTCAAAGATCAGTCCATTATAAAATCACAACTCTAGAATTGGAAGAAAGTCATTTAACAGATGAGGAAACTCAGGCCCAGGGAGGTAGGGAGTGTCAGAGGCGGAATTTGAACATAAGGTCTCTGACTCCAGAGCTGGTATTTTTTTCTGTACTACACTGTCTCTTCTCATGTTTTCTTCATATCATTTTTCTCCATTCCAGAGTGCTCTCTTCTTCTTTTGAGCTCTACAGCACTTGGGGTCTACACTATCCATTTCACACTTAGTACACATGGCTCGGTAAAGGACTTTTTCAGAATTCACACATGTTTATGTCTTTTGAACTCCTTGATGACAGTGAAGGTGCCTTGTCTTACACAGCAACTAACAGAGACCTCTGCACATAGCATAGAATCACAGAATTCTATAGATGGAAGGGGGCTTAATATTGGCAGCGACATTTATATTTGGCTCTTTAAGACCGCAAAACCTGCACAAATTAATCTCACTGGGTCCTCAGGACAACCCTGAAAGGTAGATACTAGAGGTATCTTCTCTGTCTCTGTCTCTTTCGCCTGTGATTTCACTTGCATTGGGAATCCCGTGATGTGGGAACTCCCTCCAAAATTCTTCCACCAAAGCAAGTTGAGAACGTAACCATAACTTACTGTCTCAGAGAGCTGGCTGGGGCACTGAAGGCTTAAGTGACTTGTCCTAGGTCACACAGCCAGTATGTATCAGAGGCATTATGTGAACTTAGTTGTTCCTGATTCCCAGTTTGGCTTTTTATTCACTATGCCAAACTGTTTCTCACTACAGGTGTCACTAGCCTCATAAAAAAAAGAAAGAAACAGATTCAGACAGAATAAATTATTTTCTTGTGGTCACACAGTAAATTCCAGAAGCAAGATTCATCTACATCTAGGATTCTCCTCTACATCAATGAGTAGATTCTTCTCTACATCAATGAGCAGATTTCCACTATGGGATTATTTTGACCAGCCTCTCATCCTGTGCTTAACATTTTCAGGGCACAATGTGTTACAAAGATACCATTTCATTTTGGGACAGCTCTAGTTTAAAGTTCTTTAAATTCTGTTAAAGTATGCCTTACCCTTGTCCTAGTTCCACCCTCTAGAGCAACCTAAAATAGGACTAATCATTCTTCCATATGACAATATTTCAAGTGTGTGGAAACAGCTAACATTTCCCCCTTAATTTGTGTATTTTTTTCCAGTCTAAAAATCACCAGTTCTTTCAACCAACCTCAAAAGTCCTGTTTCTAGACCCTTCTCCACCCTGATCACCCTGCTCCAGTTGTATTTCATCTAATCCATTTTAAAGCAGAACTGAACATAATATTTTAGATATGCTTTAATGAAGACAAAGTATAGCTGAACTACTGTTCTGGGATTCACACACACATACATACACATATATATGTATGTATGTATAGATATATAGTATCTATTTATACATATATTCATGCAGCCAAAGATCCCAAGAAGTTTTGGGGGGCAGCTGGGTCACACTGTTGACTTATTGGTTTGCACACCATTAAATTTACTATGACTAGTTCATAAACTAAGTATCCTCTATCTTATGTAGTTGATTTTGTAACAGAGAAGTACAGGACTTTGTACTTATCCTTTTCATTTTTCATCAGATGGATGCCACTAAGGCTCTGAGAAACATCATTATCAGAAAATTGATCATACTCCTGCTTATACCTTATACTTACGGGGCAGCTAGGTGGTGCAGTGGATAGAGCACCAGTGCAGGAGTCAAGAGGACCTGAGTTCAAATCTCACCTCAGACACTAGATACTCACTAGCTGTGTGATCTTGGGCAAGTCACACAATTGCCTCATCCTGGGTCATCTTCAGTCTTCCTAATGAATATCTGGTCACTGGATTCGGATGGCTCTGGAGAAGAAGTGAGGCTGGTGGCCCGCACAGCCCTCCCTCACTCAAAACAAAGTCAAGTACAAGTCATGTCATCATTTCTCTGATGGCATGGTCTTCTTTGACAACAAAGGACTAATACACCTTATACTTATATATACCTATACCTCATTAGTATCCTTGGTATCCTTTGCCAATCTGACTGGCGGTCTGGAAGGAAAAAAAGAACTCTTCTCAAAGCCTCCACTCAAAGTTTCCAACCCAGACATCTCTTAATTTTCCATCAGTTGCATTCCTTTGGACTAAACTCCATCATCCCTTGTGGCCAGGTACCTTTCTTCTTCTCCCCTCCCTTTTTAATTTCCTTTGTGTATTGTCTTCCCCTATTAGATTGAGGGCAAGGACTCTAACTATTTGTATATTAGTACAAGTCCTGACACATTGGGCACTTAAGAAATTTTACTGACAACTGAATAACTGATTGGTCTTACATTTTGTTATTTCCATTTTACGAAAGTATTTTTGATTACTGGTTCTGTGGCAATTTAGTGCCTGCTTAAAAACATTTGTTGGATGATTGGTTGATTCTGCCACAAATCATCTGAACAATCTATGTGTCCTGGAGAGGTACATTTTAAGACATAAGTAAAAAAATAAATAAATGACTATGTGATCTGAATTTTGAAGGTTAGAACACAAATTAGAAGAAAACCAGATGCCTTTTACATTTGTACCTTTTTTTCTCTCCAATGAATGAGCAGTCACAGGGTGTAGTTCTCCAAAAAAGAAAACAAAAACCCAAAACAAAATACAACTCTGTAAATTATTAACAACCATGACTGCTACAATCACTTGTAAGAGACATGAAAAAATCATTCAGAGGTAACATAACCAGCAAACTAGCAAAGACAATAAAAGGTGGGAATGCTACAGCCAGTCTTGGAGTCTATTGTCTCATGCAGCTTATGGTGGATGAAAGATACTGGATTCCTCATAAGTGTCACAGAGCGACTTCTAGCCCCATCTCCAGCTTCTGCAACCTGTCTACTTCCTTTCCATGCAGATTTAGAAATACTGATCCTATCATATATTAATCAGTAGGAGTAAATCAGAAGGATCACATCCTTCAGTCACATCTAAACCATAGAGAATTCATACAAAATTATAGATCCAGAGAGGTCCTTAGGGGTCTGGTAAGTTCCAGAAGGTTGCACAGCTAGTTACTTCCAGAGCCAGGCTAGCACACGACTTCTTCCTCCTAGTCTAGTGCTTTTGTACATACACATAAGGATGTAATATATAGTGTACACATGTATACCTGACAGCATGTCAGTCAAGATAGGTAGAGAACAAATGAAAGGTTGGATCCATATGTGTCAGTTTAGTAAAAGATCAAACTCACTGTATGAATTTAGTCAGAATGGTAGATTGTGTGGTCTTGTACAGATATAAGCTCTATATGAGATATTGTAACCCCAGGTCAGGGGTCACTGTCATCAAATTTACTTTCAAGACACTGATGTTTCCTTGCAGACATGTGCAACATCTCATCAATTCCCACACGCTGATGAGGAAATGTTTCCAAGCCTAATGTATCTTTTTTGAAAACTTCACAAAGTCTTAGCTGAAGAATTCTAATAAATGCCAATGTCACTGGCAATTTAACAATTTCAAAAAGCTGTCATCAGAGGTGGAGATGTAAGATACTGCACAGTCCATGTATTTAAAAGTGGCCCAGTGATCTGACTTTATCTTGAAATACTGCATTTAAATTTTACAACCATAGAAAAACCATGTTCCATTTAAACAATGTGTGGGAGTGCAATCTCCCCAAAAAGAAATGAATAATGCAGAGCAATTTATTAGTCTGTCCTTAGGCAACAATAAAAAACATAAGTAACAATCAAGAAATGACCATCAGAGCCTAAAGTTCTCGCACTTTCCTCTACCACTCATTCATTTATGTCATGGCATTTAGCTTGTGCTGACCTGTGTTATTCTCAGCCATAAAGTAACTGGCAAAATATCACTCTCTCTCTTTTTAAATTTAATTTTATTACATTTAAAATTCCAAACTGTCTCCCTCCCTCCCCTCTTTGCACTTGAGAAGGCCACCATTTGATGTAGATTTATAAATATATTCAAAATCATACTATGTGTACTTCTATTTGTCAGTTCTTTCTCTGGAGGTAGATAGCATCTTCCTTCATAGGTCCTTCATAGTTGATGTATTAATATTACTCAGAATAACTTGGTTGTTCACAATTGTTTTTCAGACAATATTGCTGTTACTATATACAATGTTCCTTTGGTTCTGCTCACTTCATTTTTCATTATCTTGTGCAAGTCTTTCCATGTTTTTCTAAAACCAACCAGCTCATCATTCCTTTTTCTCCTTTTTTATAAAAAATAATTCATTTATTTTTAGCTTTCAACATTCACTTTTATAAGATTTAGAGTTCTAAATTTTATGTTTTCCTTCCCTTCTCCCCCTCCAAGATGGTAAACAATCTCATAGGATATACATGTACAATCATATTAAACATATTTCCACATTAGTCATGTTGTGAAAGAAGAATCAGAATGAAAGGGAAAAATCATGAGAAAAAAAACAAAAAAGGAAGAAAATAGTAGTTCGATCTCTATTCAAACTCCATAGTTCTTTCTCTGGATATGGATAGTATTTTCCATCATAAGTCTTTTGGAATTGTCGTTGGTGAGAAGAGCTGAATCTACCAAAGCTGGCCATTGCACAATGTTGCTGTTATTGTGTACAATGTTCTCCTGGTTCTGCTCACTTCACTCAGCATCAGTTCATGTAGGTCTTAGGTTTTTCTGAAATTCTCCTGCTCATCATTTTTTATGGAAAAGGTACATGGTGGGCATGAATAAGATAAAGAATATTGGCTATTACAGATATCATCAGAGAAATGTATGTCCAGAAAAGGTGATGGGCTTGCCATTTACCAAGAGCAAAGGATTAACTAATGGATAGCCAGTGTGCTCTACTGAGATCCACACCACGTTAAGAGTTCTAGAGGAAGACCTCCCAGCATTCAGGTGGAATCCTTGTGATTTCTAGGACATGGAAAAGAGTTCTGAGGATGGGGGGGGGGGCATTGATAAGTTTCCATCTATACTGCTGAAGAGAGTACCCTCATCATTATGATCACTAATCTATCAAAATATGGAATTAACCAAGGACCTTATCTTGTTTTTTTAATTTCTCTCCCCAACTGAACTGCAAGCCCCATCAAGAGCAGATGGTTCCTTACACATTTTGGTGTTCCCAGTGCCTAGCACCAGCCCTCAAAATGGTGATGGCAATGATGATAAAGTTGCTCACTGCTGTCACCTATATCGTACTTTATGGAAATCCCTTCTCCAATAGAGAGTTCATCCCAACTCATACAGTTGCAGGACATTGTTTCTCCACAAATCTTCCATATGGCATCCAAGGTAGAGGAATTCCTTTCTTCAACTTCTGGGATACTGTGTCCTTTTCAGTCTGTCCATCTATTGCTTCTCATTTCCATTCCCCAACTTGTCCATCTTCTTTTCCGAGCAAATGTTTCCTCAATAATTTAGTTTCCACCATTTCTTACATGCAAGTCAACAGTGGTAAAATGTGGCAGCCTACTTTCACTCACTACATGCCTTTTCATCACCCTTGACATTATTTATACTTTTTGTCCTCCCCAGTTTCTGCCATCACGCATTTTACAGCCATGAACTACCCCTCGGAGAATACTGTGTTAAAATGATGGGCACTGAGGGCAGGGAGCACTGTGGTATCTTTGTGAACACTGAGCAAACATGATCCCATATGTGATGCAGTTCCAAAGCCTCTGGAAAATTCACTGCAAGTCCCTGTTTTAGATACTCCATGACAAGGCTGCGTAATGCTCCCAGGCTGGATACAAATAGTGCAATGTTGTCTGCAAATAGAAACATTTGTAGAGCCTCATCATCACTAGGCAATCCTTGTTTGTATTTTGTATCTTCCGTGATACATCTTAGATTAATTTGTTTTACCTTCCCCATATCCTCCAAGAGATATACAACAGCAAAGTGGAGAGAAAGCTGGCCTTGATTTTAGGAAACACAGGGTTCAAGTCTTACCTCTGATACATACTGGCTATGTGACCCTGCTTAAATTACTGAGACTCTCAGTGCACTAAGCGATTCTTAAAGGCTATCAATCACAGTGTCAACCTGCATTAAAAGAAGGAGTTTCATTACCTGAGAGTTCCCTGTATCAATTAAGTTATGTGTCCGTCTTTAGTCCTATCTAATTTATACAAAAATTGGCATGGGCTCCCATCCCTAAGCATAAAAAAAACAGGTTAAGTACACTGGCAAATAACAATTTTAAACTATTTAAAAATGTAATCTCCCATGTACTGATACTGTATTTCTTGGAGCTACCAGTATTTCCTGAATTCACTGCCATCAATGAATCATCCTAACATATGGAAGTGATTGGGAAAGCCTACTTCAGGATGATAATTTTCTTAGGCTCTGAAAGACTGCCCAGCCAGAAAAGTCCCATAGGACTGACAGGAGAGGGAGGCCACATCCTTTCTTTGCACATGATTTTCATGTAACTTATGCCAATATCCTTCAGAACATTTCTGGTTAAGTGTCATTGCACCTACTCTGGATCCAGGACTCTAAAAGACCCTAGATTTCTCTGAATGTTCCTTCTGCAGCCTGCAATCTCTCCATGACTTTGGAAAGATGGCTTATGGGTTGTTTGGGCCAGAAAACTCATCACCTCATGTTTAACCTTCTGGGGATGAGCCTATCTGATCCTGGCTAGACTAGTCCTTGGACAAAAACCACATAGTCCCTTTCCTTGGTAGGAACTGCCAGAGATGAGATATTCAAGTAGAATTTTCCTTAGAGTGAGGGGGCTATTTCTTTTGTCTGTCTGTACTTTATTACCCAGTGCCTTGCCCATAGAAGACAGTGAATACATTCTGACAGAACTAAATTCCTTGATTTCTTTGATTCCTATTGTTTCTCACCCAATTCTGGACCTGGGTTTTTCTTACACCAAAATAGAGAAATGAGTAACATTAAAGACCAGGAAATAGTGAGCTATGAAGGTAAATTGCACAAGAAATATTTTCTAGAAGATAGGCTGTGGAACACTCAAGTAGATGATAAGAGAATAAGGGAAGAACAACAGGAAGAAACGATTAGGAAACAATGGATTCTATCTAACTCAGCTTCTAACTAACTAACCAATCTCTTCTTTAGCACTCAAGTATTGCTGAGGGTGGGGAAAGGAGTGGAGAAAGATAAAGAGGAAACTCTATATAGAAACTGCTGCTTTACATAACAAGTCAGAATTTATTTTGAACTAATCCAGACTTGTTAATTGTGTCTTTAGAATAAAAAAAAAACCCTATGTATACATTTCTCTAAAAGGTAACTTTCGTTAAAAACTCTAATAACCTTTGTATTTCTCAATCTCCTCTGTATTTCATTGTGTCCCTAAAATAGACCTTTTTTCCTTCAATAGGAAAAAACTTATTTAAATAATGAAAAATAGCTCTTTAATCTCTCTACCCAATAGATATTCCAGTTCCTTAATCTGCTACAGAGATGTGTAAATTAACTGGGATAAAGCAAAATAATCAAATATATTGACACATAATAAACCTAACAACTTACACCTTAAAAAAACCCTTTTAATATGTGATATAAGCCTTTTGCCTCAAGTACTTGTTTTATACAATTTGGTATTAAGTTTACAAGATTTTAAAGCATATTCTTCATATTCTTTAATTCTTCACTATGAAAGCACAATTATCACATTGGGTATTCAATGTACCTTTAATAGTCCATTTCCCCAGCTTTAGTCATAAATCTTTGATAGGGCTTACATCAGATAGGTTGCCAAGCTTCTGAAGCATGTTTATCTCCATCTACAATATGAGGTGATTATTTGTACTAGATGACCTCAGAGGTCTCTCTAATGCTAGAGCTACGATCAGACTATAACCTATGATTAAGGTTTGCAAGGTACTTTACAAATACCTCATCTGATACAACTCTGGAAGGTAGGTGTCTATTATTCTCCCCCTTTTACAGAAGAGTAAAAACTGGGGCAGATAGAAGTGAATTACCCAGTATCAGGCGACTAGGAAGTGTCTGAGGATAGATCTGAACTCAGAACTTCATAACTCCAGATCAAAAGCTCTATCTACTACTGTGTCACCTAGCTGCTTCTATACTTCAGTACATGGAGAACTTTATATGATTACTACTTACTAGTATTGCTTCTACTTATTATTACAACTTATGTGTGTTTAGACCTAGTATTAAGGGATAGAGGAACAATAAAGCAAGGGTTGAAGTTGCAGACTACTCCCCGTGTGGGGGGAGGGGGGGGCAGTGTTCCTCTTTGGTTGTGTGACTCTAATGCTTTGTGCCTTAAGCCTACAGGAGGACAGTGTGTCACTGTGTGAGTTATCCATCATGGGAATCTAGTTATTTGAATGCAGTGTCTGAATTACCCACTAGGGGACACTATCATACTTGAGCCACCAGCCCAGGTCCTATTCATTATGGAGCTTGGAACACAGTCAGGGCTAGTCTGTCCAAAGAGGATACAGATTCTCCACTGGCCACAAGAATGTGCTGAGACTGATGGAAACAACAGGGTGCTAAATGTACAAAGTTCCAGGATACACCTACTTCTCTCCCATCTCCATCCCCCATCATCAAGACAATGAGCTTTGACCTCTATTAAGTATTTCAAGCTCTTAGGTCATTTTCCAGTAGACTGGACACTTCAGCATATGATTATGGGGGTTTCAATACGCAGAGGTAAATGCAAAAGAAATTCATCAATACATTTTACCTTGCCTTCCCTACCTCCTAGATCTTCCCTATAGATGGAAAATCCTCTATGTGTGCCATGGATCATAAAATGGGGATGGAGAGAGGATTTTGCTTCCATGGATCATACATTGAAAGACAAACATTAGAAGATAGCAGAGTAGAAGGACTGACCTACTCCAGCTCTCCCCCAACAGCCCATAAAATACTTGTAAAAAGTGACTCTAAACAAATTCTAGAGCAGCAGAAGCCACAAAATGACAAATGAAACAGATTTCCAGCCCAAGACAGGCTGGAAGGCTGACAGAAAAGGTCTATTGCACTGGGGTTGGAGTAGAGTGCAGCCCAGTCTGGGTCACACAGCAGGAACAGGACCGAAGCAGGCTTCCGGGTGCAGAATCATGGATGGCAGCTGCAGTTCTCAGATTTCTCAACCCACAAATTCCAATGACAGCTTCAAAGGTCAGTAAGAAAGCTCTTTCACCTGAGAGGAGAGTGCAGTCTCGCCCAGCCCTGGTCCCAGGGTGGCAGCAGGGACCACTTTTAGAGACCCCAGCCTAAAGACCTTGGGGGAATTGAGCAACTGATCTGGATCTCAGCCATGAGTGGCAGTCCTGGGGTGAGGAGAAGCACAAGTGCGGGCATGGTGGAGCTGGTGGTGGCTGTGGAGAGGGAAACCTGCTTTCCAGGGCTGAAAACAGTGCTTATGGTTGCTCACAGATCAGAGTACAGGCCAGGAGAGGAATAAACTCCTCTCTTTTGACTGCATCACCTTGAAGGAACTGAGAACTTATAGGTCCCTAGAGATATCTTAAAGAATAGCTGCAAAAAACCTCAAAACTGACTGGGAAAATGCCCAAAAAAGGGAAAAAATAAGACTATAGGAAGTTACTTTCTTGGTGAAAAGGTATTTTCTTCCATCCTTTCAGATGAGGAAGAACAAAAAATATTATCAGAGGAAGAAATCAACATCAAGGCCTGTACATTCAAAACTTCCAAAAAAATATGCAATGGTCTCAGGCCATGGAAGAGTTCAAAAAGGATTTTGAAAATCAAGTAAGAGAAGTGGAGGAAAAATTGGGAAGAGAAATGAGAGTGATGCAAGAAAATCAGGAAAAGCAAGTTAACAGCTTGCTAAAGGAGACCCAAAGAAATGCTGAAGAAAATAACACCTTGAAAAATAGACAAACTCAACTGGCAAAAGAGGTCCAAAAAGTCAATGAGGAGAAGAATGCTTTAAACAGCAGAATTGGTCAAATGGAAAAGGAGATTCAAATCTCACTGAAGAAAATAGTTCTTTAAAAATTGGAATGGAACAGATGGAAACTCATGACTTTATGAGAAACCAAGAAATTATAAAACAAAACCAAAAGAATGAAAAAATAGAAGACAATGTGAAATATTTCACTGGAAAAACAACTGACCTGAAAAAAAGATCCAGGAGAGATAATCTAAAAATTATTGGTCTACTTGAAAACCATTATCAAAAAAAAAAAAAGCCTACATATAACCTTCCAAGAAATTATCAAGGAAAACTGCCCTGATATTCTAGAACCAGAGGGTAAACTAGAAATGGAAAGAATTCACCAATTACCTCCTGAAAGAGATTCCAAAAGGAAAACTCCTAGGAATATTGTAGTCAGATTCCAGAGTTTCCAGGTCAAGGAGAGAATATTACAAGCAGCCAGAAAGAAACAATTCAAGTATTGTGGAAATACAACCAGGATAACACAGGATTTAGCAGCTTCCACACTAAGGGATCAAAGTGCTTGGAATATGATATTCCACAGGTCAAAGGAGATAGGAGATAGGATTAAAACCAACAATCACTTACCCAGCAAAACTGAATATAACACTTCAGGGGAAAAAATGGAATTTCAATGGAATAGAGGACTTCCAAGCATTCTTGTTGAAAAGATCAGAGTTGAATAGAAAATATGACTTTCAGATACAAGAATCAAGAGAAACATGAAAAGGTAAACAGGAAAGAGAAGCCTTAAGGAACTCATTAAAGTTGAATTATTTACATTCCTACATGGAAAGATGTTATTTGTAACTCATGAGACCTTTTTCAGTATTAGGGTAGTTAGAGGGAATATATATGTAAGTGTGTATGGGTATGTATGTGTGTATATTATATATGTGTAGGTGTATGTATGTGTGTGTGTGTGTGTATAAAAATACATACACAGACAGATGGCAGAGGGTGAGCTGAATATGAAAGGAGAATACCTAAAAAAAATACAATTTACTGTTGAATGTACTAAGAGTAAGAGAAAGGGAGAGGTAGAATGTAGCAAATCATCTCACATAAGAGGGAAGAAAGATCTTTTACAATGGAGGGGAAGAGGGAAGAGAGAGAGAAAATAAGTGAGCCTTACTTACTCTTGTGGGATTTGACTTAAGGAGGAATAACACACACTTAATTGGATATGGAAATCTATTTTACCATGCAGGAATGCAAGGAGGAAGGGGATAGGAGAGAGAAGATAATAGGACGAACAGCAAATTGGGGAAAGGGATAATCAGAAGCAAACATTATTGTGGGAGGACAGGTCAAGGGAGAGAATGGAATATATTGAGGAGGAGAGGATAGCACAGAGGGAAATGTGGTTAGTCTTTTACAACATAACTATTATGGAAGTGCTTTGCATTGTTACACATTTATGACCTACACTGAATTACTTATTTTCTCAATGAGGGTGGCTGAAGAGGGAGGGAGAGAATATGAAACTCAAAGCTTTAAGAATGAATGTTAAAAATTGTTTTAGCAGGCAAGTGGAAATTAAGTTATAAAGGCAATGGAGTATAGAAATCTATTTTGTCCTACAGGAATATAGAGGGGAAGGGGAATGGAAGAAGGGTGAGTAATAGAAGGGAAGACAGATTGGAGGAAGGGGTGGCTGGGGTGCATGCTGCCTTGGAGTGGGGGTGGGGGAAAGATGGGGAGAAAATTTTGAATTCAAATTCTTGTGGAAGTGAATGTTGAGAACTGAAAAATAAATGAATTACTGTAAATAAAAGAAAGAAAGATACACATTAGCTTAAAAATAAGCATGAAGAAAACCATTACCCATTCCCTACATATCCCTAGCCACAGGAATGCTGGCAGTTGCATCTTCATTAGCTGTATAGTGGTTTACAAATTAACTAATAGAAAGTTAAAAACAAAACATATGCAATGAGTCCTCTTTTTTTCTGCAATCACTTGTTTACATGTTTTGGCATTTAGTTCACCAGATGTTGACATATATTCTTCAACATGATGACATGTTCTTAAATACTTGACATATTGGATATTAAAGGTACCTTTGATGATCACTCCATTTAATTAAAACCTGTAGATTTTCAATAGGGTTTAAATTAGGGAAGTTCCCAAGGTCATTGAAGCACATCTATCTCCATATCTTGGCTTAATTTCTTAACTTTTTGTGACATATGGCCTGATTCAAAGCCAAAATTTGAAAGAAGGTTGAATTTGGGGAGAAATTATCGATAAGAAGTTCTGTTTTGAATAAGCTGAGTTTGAAATGTCTCTAATATATCCTACTTGAAATGTAGTATTCCTGCAATATTCTAATCTCCACTTGGAATTCTGTAACTCCAGAACAATTCTTCTTCTCAGTAAATCAATACATGTATTGATCAGAGTTCTTCATCCCCTCCATAGAGCAAAGCCTTTCAGGTTCACTGGGAGTAAAGAAAAAGCCCTAAAATACATGTTTTGGGTGAATATTTTACAGTCTAATGAAGATGCCCAAAGCTTAGAGACCATCCTGGAATTCCTCTGACAATGGTTTTGGTATAGTCTTGATTGAAAAAATGAGTTTCATTAATAAAAATTATCTTTTTTTAATTTTCAGTACTCTGGTCTTGGTCCAGGTCCATTGCAGGTATTTAGCAATAGTTAACAACTGTTTTGTTACTAGTTTCTTAGATGTTCTGCCATTTCAAGTACCCTATACCATACTATATAGAGCAGAGGTATCAAAATCTGTGTACAAAAAAGCAGATTAAAATATAATTGGGAAGTGGTTTTTGTTGCTGGCTAGTCATTTTGCAGTTGTGACTGACTCTTTGTGACCCCACTGGGGTTTTCTTTGCAAAGATATTGGCGTAGTTTGCCATTTCCTTCTCCAGCTCATTTTACAGATGAGGAAACTGAGGCAAATAGAGTTAAATGACTTGTCAAGCTATCAAGTGTTTTGAGGTTGGATGTGAACTAAGAAGAGGAATCTTCCTAACTCTAAGTCAGGTACTCTATCTACTGCACCACCTTACTGCCCTGGGAAATGTTTAACAAAATAAATAAAAATACAAAACAACACAGATATTGCTAATTTATGGTATTCTAAATCAATATGTATTCTCACAGGAGATATTTCTACGAGTTTGACACCACTGCTGAAGAGGAATCATTAATAATTCCTCTAATTGCAAATCCTTCTGAAAGTCTTCACTGGTTTTCAAAGGATTAATTATTCTGTTTCATGGTCATACTGTAGTTTGTCATTTCTTGGCTTTGCCTTTTGTTTTCAACCACACTGATCACAGTGTCCTTTTTATTTCAGAGTGGTTTATCCTGTTTCACTGAGTACTTAAATGTTCCTTGGAGCTGACCTGGCTTCCCCAAACCAGTGACTCCGGCACTATTTCTAGTAGCATTGAAATGTGTTCTTTAAGAGCTACAACTTTTGCATGTTGCTATATAAGAGAGTATTGAAACCCTCTGTATATGGCATGAAATCCTGAACTTCACTGATGGAGAACTAAAGGTGGGATAATTAGCTCCAAACACAGCTTCATATTAACAAATTCAGAAGAACTTACATAGCCCAAAGTCAGTAGATACTCACACACGGTTATGGCTGTCACAAAATGAAACCATATCAAAATTATTGCATGTCCCAAATAATTTGCCTACAACTGTGTATGATTCACAACAAAATGCTTTAAAAATGGCATTTTGAACTAAAATTACAAGGAATTTTTAAAATCATATTTTAATTAGGTCTTCAGTAGACTGACTAACTGAATATTTACCTTTCTTTTATTCTCTACTTGCCCTGCTTTCTAACAGGGAGCTTTCTGATAGTTTCACTAGGAATCATTTATAAGTGAAAATGGCTTTGGATTTCAGTTCTTTTGTGATTATATAAGTAAACCTCCAGATATTCTTGAATAAATATGAAAAATTATAAGGGAAGTTCTGTAAACCTTGAAATGTGAAAGAAAGGTTATTATTGTCTTTAGTCAATGAAATATCTCTGTGACATCTAGCTTAAAATGTTCAATAGGAAGTTAGGGATACAGAATTGAGGCGCAGGATTGACTAGTGGTAGATTATAGATATACAAGTCATTTTCACCAAACTGTTAATTAAACCCACAGGAGCAAATGAAGTCACAAACAAAGAAAATGTAGAGAAAGAAGATGGATCAAGACAGAGAGTTGGGGAATACCTACAATTAGAGGACATGATGTAGATTTTAATCCAACAAAAGAGACTGAGAAGGAATTCTGACAGGTGTGAAGAGAAGTATGAAAGAACAGCGTCATGATAACCTAGAAAAATGAGCATTCAGGAGGTGACCAGAGTCAACAATGTCAAATGTAGTAGATGGTTCAAGAAATATGAGACCAACTAAAAATATCAGCTTAGCTTATTAAGAGATCATTAGTAACTTTGGAGAGAAAAGTTTGTTAAACGATGAGTCTGAAAGACAGATTCCAAAAGAATGAATGAGAGAAGGAAGTGGAGGCAAAGGCATAGACAATAGATAGCTCTTTTCTATAAGTTTGCAGGAGAAAGGGAAGAGAGATACAGAATGGCAGTTTGAGGGGATGGTAGGATTTAAGGGCAATTTTTTTAAGGAGGAAAGAGGATCAGACATGTTTGAAAGAAGAAAAGATGAATTAGGATGAAAGAGAAAATGGGAGATGGTGTCAATGGGGTGTTGGGATGGACGGAAGTGGATAAAATGGAGTTAAGTTTGAATGTCTTTAAGAGTCTCAGAAAAATAAGAGTAGAGGTCTTCTTAGAGGTTGTCAGGAAGGGGGAGGAGGGAAAAGATTTAGAAAAGCTGCTGTGCATAGTGAAAGAGGGCATCAGTTAAGGAGAAATAAAAGGATTACTTTGCTCTAGTGATTATTCAATTGATATTGGATAACAAATATTTATATTTATAACCCAATTAGCCCAGTTACATCATTTTTTGCAGCTCTGTAGATTATATGACTAGGAGTAGAGGTGACAGAGGGTGGAAGAAAGCCAATGGTGAGTGGTTATCAAATAAGAGGGCAAGTGATTCAAACGTAGATGACAGTGTGCAATTGAATTGGTTAAGTATAGGGCTGAGGTTAGAAAAGAAAGAAAATAAAATCAGAGTAGGGGCAATATCCTAAAATCCTGAGAGGCAGAGGAACTGGAGACCAGGATGAGACTGAAGAAGATATTTAGGCAGGACTAGATTAAAGAAATGGGTAATAGTAATGGTGAGATCTAGGCTGTGACCATCCCTACACATAGCTGAGGTGGAACGAAAGGGTGTCGTGAGATTTAAGGATACTGAAGAATTAGATTAGGAAGACTAAGAGAACAATAATGTGGATGATGAAATCTATTATTATAAGATCAGGATTTGGGAGAGAGGAAGATGGTGATCCAGGTGATTAATTCCGTGGAAGAAGAAGAATTGTGGTCTGGGAAAGGGGTATAAAATTTATTTCAGCCTCCTCTTCCCAGATAGCAACTCCTGGAATCTTATGCACTTGGCCAAAACAGTATCATGGTGCACTGAATCTAAACATACACACACACACACACACACACACACACACACACACACACACACACACCCCTTCTTAAGAGAAAGGCGAAATTGGGGGAGATTTATAATTAATTGTGTTGCTGTTTGTTTGCCCTACTCTTCTTTATCCCTTGTGAAATTTTCTTGGCAAAGATGCCAGAGGGATTTGTCATTTCCTTCTCCAGCTCACTTTACAGATGTGGAAACTAAGGCAAACAGGTTCAGAAACTGGCCCAGGGTCAATCACAGTAGTAAATGTCTGAGGCCAAATTTGAACTCAGGAAGATGAGTCTTCCTGACCCCAGGCCCTGCACTATACTCACTGCACTACCCTTATAGTTCAATAAAAATATGTAAATCTGTCTAAAGTAGGCAGAGGGACTGAGCATGTGATTTCACTGATATAGGGAACTCCCAAGGGAGGAAACTCTCTACCAAAGGTTAGAACTCCAACCTACAGTCTTTGAGTTGTCAAAAGCATTGAGTGTAACTTGTCCAGTGTCACACAGTATGTCTTCATCTCAATTTGAATCCAGATCTTTCTAGTTTCAGGGACAGTTCACAGACTCCCATGCTATGCTGTCTTCTCTAGCAAAAATAACTACTATAAATTGACAGTATGGTTTTTTAAAACGAACCCTAAAATGCAGATTTATATTAGTTTCCCCAAAGAAGATGGAATTAGAATATAAATCTGCATCTCTCCTAGATCCTGTGGACTGAATTCACCCACAACCATGTGACCTAACACATGAACCCCAAAATATGATGATGAAAAGAAAAGAAAATGAAAGCGAAGATCAATTAGTAAAATTCCAAGTCTCCCGAGAAAGGAGATGCTTGTTCTACCTTGATAGAGATCAGTGGGGAAGAGAGGAGGAAGATTAGAGTGCTGCTGTTTGAAGGAAAGAAAGGAAACACTTCGAGGAAAATATATCACTTTCTGGATTAAGGTTCTTAGAGGAGAAGACATGGCCAGACAGCCATGAAGGAGAGAGAGCAGAAACACAACCTCCTCAGCCAAGAGACCTAACAAGTAGATAGACATCAAGCTACACCTTGTTCTAGATATAGGCCAGGTTAGAAAATAAAGATGGGAATTGCACTGGCCTAGAATGGCAAGAAAGAGTTAGTCCCTTGGTAAGTCTTCTCCATATAGCATTCTTTTACATTACTTCTGGTCTAGCCAAAAAACATTTAAGAATTCTCAACAAAAAATATATCTCTCTTGCTAGATTCTCATAGCCTGCTCCTCCTTAGCTTCCAGTGAAAGTTGAAAACAAAATTTTAACTTACTCCAAACTTAGACAGTGAGCTCTGGATATTGGTTAGTCTAGAATCAAAAAGATGCTGTGCTATTATCAATAAATATCTTTTTCTAATCTAGACACCCACCCTGCAGATGCTGCCCCTCTTAATCAGATCTGCTGTTCTGGTAGAAGCTGCCACAGGCAATTCCATAATCAGTGAGCATATAAAGAAGCAGAGAGTGACACTGCCTCATGTGCTACTGATAGGCATGCTGTCTTCTGAGAAGACTGATTTTGTGGTCTTCATTCTTGATGGTTATATTGGCTTTTCCATTCTGCCCTAGAAGCATCAAGCATGTTGGTTGGTCCTGCAAAATTCTCCTCTCCAAGTTTAGCTCCCTCAAGCTGGTCTCACCAAGGGCTTCTCTTCCTGGTGTTTCTAGCCCTGTACATCTTTTTTTTTTTTTAATTTAACTACTTGGTTTTCAGTTTTCAACAATCACTTCCATAAGTTTTAAATTTTCTCCCACTCTCTCTCTGAGATGGCATGCAATCTTAAATCTTCTACACATACATACTCAACCACATTTTCCCATTAGTCATGTTGCAGAGAAGAATTAAAACAAATGCTCCCTCTTTCTGAACTTGATAAATCCAACCTCAAAATAAACAAGAAAGAGGCTAAGGAGGTAAATAAAACTCTAGATAAGGTAGATACGATAGATCTTTGGAGAAAATTGAATGGGAATAGAAAGAAATATACCTTTTTCTCAGCGGTACATGGAACATTTACAAAAATTGAGCATGTACTAGGACATAAAAACCTCACAATCCAGTGCAGAAAGGCAGAGATAATCAATGCATCCTTCTCAGATCATAATGCAATAAAAATTATATGTAACAAAAGGCCATGGAAAGATAAAGCAAAAATCAATTGGAAACTAAATAATCGAATCCTAAAGAAGGAATGGGTTAAAGAAGAAATCATAGAAACAATCAACAACTTCATTCAAGAGAATGACAATAATGAGACAACCTA
>CM053770.1:200414683-200445601 GCA_028658325.1 Potorous gilbertii | reverse complement strand
TTTCTTCCATTTATTTTAGTGTGACTATATAGCATGACTATAGTGAAAATGTGCTCAATTGGAAAGTATATGTAGAACCTATATGGAATTGTATGCTGTCATGGGGAGGGAGGGTGGTAGTGGGGGGAAGGTGTGGGGGGGATAAAATCTTAATTTTAAGGAAGTGATTGTAGAATATTTAAAAATTAATTAATTAATTAAAAAAAAGATTAAACCAAATGGGAGAAACCATAAGAAAAACCAAACCAAACCAAAACATAACAAAAGAGAAAATAGTCTGCTCCATTCTGTGTTCTGGTTCCATAGTTCTTTCTCTGGATGTGGATGGCATTTTGCATCAAGAGCCCTTTGGAAATGTTTTAGGTCTTTGCATTGCTGTGAAGGACTATCAGAAACAGTCCTTGCACACTGTGGCTGTTACTGGGTATAATGTTCTCCTGGATCTGCTCATATCACTTAGCATCAGTTCATATAAGTCTTTCCAGGTTTTTCTGAATTTCTGACCATTCATCATTTCTTATAGCACAATAGTACTTCATTACATTCATATACCACAACTGGTTCAGTCATTCCCAATTGATGGGCAATTTCCATCAATTTCCAGTTCTTGGCCACCACAAAAAGAGATGATATAAATATTTTTGTGCATTTGGGACCTTTCCCATTTTTATGATCTCTTTGGGATACAGCCCTAGAAGCAACAGTGCTGGATCAAAGTGTATGCACATTTTTGTAGCCCTTTGGGCAAAGTTCCAAACTGCTCTCCAGAATGGTTGGATGATCTCACAGCTCCACCAATAATGAATTAGGGTTCCAACTCTCTCAAATCTTCTCCAACATTTATCATCTTCCTGTTTTGTCATGTTAGCCAATCTAATAGGTGTGATGTGGTACCTCAAAGTTCTTTTGATTTGCATAGAGCATTTTTTCATATGACCATAGACAGCTTTAATTTCTTCCTCTGAAAACTGCCTGCTCATATCTTTTGACCATTTATCAACTGGGGAATGACTTGTATTGTAAATTTGACTCAGTTCTTTATATATTTTAGAAATGAGGCCTTTATAACAGACACAATTGTAAAACTTATTTCCAGTTTTCTGCTTCCCTCCTAATTTTGGTTGCATTGGGTTTGTTTGTGCAACAACTTTTCAATTTAATATAATCAAAATTATCCATTTTGTACTTTATAATGTTCTCTATCTCTTGTTTGGTCATAAATTTCTCCATTCTCCATAGATCTGACAAATACATTATCCTTGTTCTCCTAATTTGTTTATAATATCAGCCTTTATACCTAGATCATGTACTCATTTGGATTCTATTCTGGTATATGGTGTAAGGTATTAGTCTATGCCCAGTTTCCACCACATTATTATCCAGTTTTCCCAGTGGTTTTTGTCAAACAGTGAGTTCTTATCCCAGAAGTTGGGTTCCTTGGGTTTATCAAACAACAAACTGCTATGTTCATTGACCACTGACCACTGTGTCTTGAATACCTAACATATTCCACTCATCTACCCCTCTATTTCTTAGCCAATACCAAATGGTTTTGATGATTGCTGCTTTATAACAATTTGAGATCTGGCCTTGTACAACTTAAGAGGCCTGACTTTAGCTCCCTACTCACTCTAAGTGAGTACCTTGAATAGGCCAAAGTCTCCCATTGCATCTCGGACCTTCTCCAGTCATCCTGATAAATATCTGGTCAGATTGGATTCAGATTGCTCTGGAGAAGTGAGGCTGGTGACTGGCACAGCCCTCCCTCACTCAAAACAGTCAAGTGCAAGTCATGTCATCATTTCTCTGATGTTGTGGTCTTCAAAAACAAAGGATGAACACAGACCTGTGAGTAGACCAAGTTGCCTGAATAGGGACCCTAGCTGGATAACTCAGCTCATCCTCTCCCTTCTGTTCCCCCACCCTCTTCCTTCTCCTCCCCAAAGGAAGGTAAATTTGGATGGCTAAAAGCTTCCCAGTTGACTTGGGTTTTACTGACTCCTTTCCTTTCCTGTCCTGTCCTGTCCTGTCCTAAAACCTTAAACCTACTGTACTCTGAAACTGGAACTCCAATGGACCCCTGCCTAAGGGCTCCTCTGGCCCCTCCTAGCTTTAGAGTGATTATCAATAGTAACTGATGCTGGTTCCCACCCAGCCTGGTGTCTTTCTTTCTCTTGACTTCATTAAGGAGCCATGCCCTGGCTACTTCTTAAATAGGCCTATTCAATGAATGAGCATTCCCTCACCATAAGTGAGTACCTAAAAAGACCTTGGCCTAAAGGGTCCAACATCTCCCAGTGCATCCTGGGTCATCTCCAGTCATCTTGAGGAATATTAGGTCACTGGATTCAGATGGCTCTAGAGGATAAGTGAGGCTGGTGATCTGCACAGCCTTCCCTCACTCCAAACAAAGTGAAGTGCAAGTCAAGTCATCATGTCTCTGATGTCATTGTCTTTTTCAAAAATGAACACACTGGCTGAGCTGAGCTGACAGATATGCAATGGCTTTGGTCAATGGATACTATTCTCTAATGTAGAGTCTCTGAGAGCTGCGGTTGCAAAGGAATTCATTATTATGCTGTTGGCCTCATAGTGGGCCTCTCAGAACATAGCCAGGCTGGCTATTTGATGGGCTATTTATTTATTTATTTAAGGACTATTTGATGCCCTTTCAGCTTGAGAGGAGAGTCTACTGGCAAAGCCTTCAGGAGTCTTGGAACACTTCCAGTCAACAATGGGGCACCTGAATAGGACTTAATATAGGACTTAATGGAGTGTTCTCCTTCAGATATTGGTTCTAGAAAGAGTTGATTCCAAAATAGGTTGAACTGGATGACCACTGAAGTCTATTCCAATTCTGACATTAAATAATATTTTCTCCTGCTTTTAATTGCTGCCTTACCTAGCTCAAAGTATAAAGTAGATCTCATAAGCTACCTGTTTTTATACTAATCACAACAACAGTAACAATGATGGTATACAAATATGCATGTATATATGTATACACATATAAAATTAAAACCCATATATACTCACTCTCTCTTCCCAAATCCCCTCCCATAAACATCAAGGTTCATTTCCTCACATTAACTTACACAGACATATGGAAGACATATTCAACAAATATCTTTGACAATGTTTTGCATCATAACCTTAAGAAGAAGTGGAATTTAACAGACAAAAATAAAAATCACACACACATAGATTCAGAAAAAAAAACAAAGAGGTATAAAATAATTGTCTTTTTAGCAGTTTGCATTAAAAAAAATCTATGGCATTTAAAAATTAATAGCTAATCCTTTCAGGTTTCCAAAGAACTCCATAAACATTATCTTATTTAGCCAGCACAATAATCCTATGAGGTGGGTACTATAGGCATTATTTTTCCCAGAAGAAACAAAATCCTCCACTAAAGAACTCTTTTCTTGTTCTATTTGTTTTCACAATCTATCAAACTGACAGAAACTGACAACTACAGGGTTAGTAGACATCGTTGCACAGAATGCTTTGTAAGCCTTCCAGAACTCTGTAAGGAGTCATCTACTTTATTTTTCAATCTCAAAGTGGGACAAATGTTTTCCTCCTTTTCTCATAAGACACTTCACTACAGATCTAGAAACTATTTTAAATACTGGCACTGCCATAACCCATTTGAGATAGAGAAATCCAATGGGCTTTTACACAGAAGACATTCACACTTTAAACGTATGCACAAAACTATCAACATGTATTAGCTTTATAAGTTATATTCCTTTCTCTAGCAGCTTGTTTCCTGCATTTTTTGCATTTTTTCTCTTTATTTCTGTCACATCCATTGTCCTTCAGTCTGTTAGCTATATTTTAATGGGCAAGTCGTCAATAGTTTCTAATTTTTACTGTCCCAAAAGGACTTTTCTCTTTTCTGTTTTTAAACCTTGCCAATCTGAATTCTTTTTCCAATTTTTATTTTCCTGTGAAAATGTATTTATGCATAAACATATTTATAGAGATGTGATAACATATTATGCTTCATCACAGTACAATGGTGACTGACCCTGGTTCTTGAAGATGTTGTCATCTTGGTACAAAATCTGATAAATATTCCTAAACACAAAAGACTTTTCACTAAGTTCTTTGATAATTTGGTGAATCACAAATTTCATTCTTGTAGGGAGTCCCTCCAATGATTCAGACAGCAACCCCTCATGCCTGTTAATCACACAGGACTCTTGTTTTACACCTCCCAGAAATCTTCCCCAATACACTGGAGGCTTTCCTCAAGTTTTCTTAACGTTAAGAGCATACCAATGAAACATGTAAACTAACCATCAGTTATCTTTCATCCTATGACTTATGACCAACCCATGTTCTTTTATAGGCACACTCTTCTCTGATGACATCCTTTATAAATACTTCTTTTACCCAATTCTTGGATAGTAATGTGTTATAGGCTACTTATGCCCACCATAAGCTTCTTCATTGCCCTCTGGGTTTACCTTAAATTTAATTTTTCAGATACTGTTATTTCATTATTAACAGCCATACCATAAAATAGGTAGGACTTTGTTTCAAGGATAAGATTGGGGGCAATTCATTAAGTATGAACCTCAAAATAGTCTATATGTCCCTTAATCACAGACTACACTGGCTGAGTGTAGAGGCTTATTAGTAGAAGGCTTACCAATTAACGATGAAATTCTGGGCCATGGCAACTCTTACGGAGCCACAAACTACTTTGATGGAAAGAATACCTACACCAGACACATCATGAATCTTCCAAAAAGCTCAAAGGTATCATAGTGATGATGTAATATTAGGGTTGGAATACAGCACTTTCCATGAAATTGAAAGTGAGCTCAGGTCAATCATGGTGACAGAGGTATCCTAGCCCGAGCTAAGGGATATACAAAGGAAACTCTTCTAGAAAAGCACTCACTATACAAAATAATAGGCATCAGGCTTGGTGGCTACTTTGTGAGCTTAAGAAATTCATAGGGCAAGCAAGCTAGCTCAAAAAGTAAGCAAAGAAACTCAAAGGAGATCTAAACTTGTATAGAATAAGAAGTATGCATACAGGGCTGACTGAATTCAACCCTCTCAGATGCTGGATCAGTCTTCAAGATGTCATTCATAGAGTAGGATGGGGAGAATTTTCCTACAAAGGAGTTCTGGCTCTGGTTTCAAGTGGGCAAGAACTTGGAGGTTCTAACCCCAAAGAGGGAAATCAGGATTTTTTCATACTCTCTGGCTTATTATATCCCCATCTCAAAGTCCTAGGGATAATTTCTTATATAATGCTTAGTTATGGCTCATATCTAGAGTCTATCAAGCCCCTTCTCTTAAAACATAGTGGGAAATTTCCCAAGTGGGAAATACTGCAGCCTGTGGGGAGGGGGGTGCTGGAATGATCCAGGGGAATGATAGTAACCTCAGATGCATTTGGGGGGAGGGAACATTGAATAAAAATAAAGGCGTAGTGGAAGCATAAGGAAAGAAGATAAGAAAATTTTGAAAACACATATATATGATTTATCTGTTGTGTAACAGAGTTAAAGTCATAGTGATTACATTATTTTCCACATAAACATACAATATGCAAGTTATAACCAATCAGTGGTCAAGTCTGCCAACAGGTCTTAACAAGCAAGTGTTGGCAGGTGAATATGTCACGTTTTGTCAAGAAGTTCAGCATGCATCGACAGGAATATGTACGTATAATACTTGTTTACAATATGATATATGATACGTGACATGATGCAATATTGTGTCATCAAAATTTCAATGCAGAAAACCCCCCCCACAAATTTAAAATAAATTATTAAATTTAAGATGCATCATTTTAAATACACACACACACATACATATAAATTTGAAGTGACACAAATTTCAAAAAAAATTGAAGAGTTAAAGAAAATAGGTTTCCAAGGGAGTGCTGAGTAATTTTTTTAAAAAGGGGGCAGTAGACCAAGTAAGTTTGGGAATCTCTGTATTAAAGTTACTTAATGTATAAATTGGTAGATATGGTATAGTAGAAAAAGCACTGGTTCTTGAGTCAAAGAACCTGGGTTCAAATCCTACATCTAATGTTTACTCCCTGAGTGATCTTGAGAAAGTCATTTAACCTTCAAAAGCCTCAGTTTCCTCATTTGAAAACTGAGTGAACTGGATAAGATAGCTTCTGAGGTTCCTTCAAACTTTAGATCTATGATTTATCAAGCATAACGCAGCTATTTTGTTCTTTAACCACAGAAACAATTTATTAAAGTACAAGGAACTCAATGTGCTCATTGATAAATGCTTAAAACATGAAATAATAACCCCAAACTCCAATTTATGCTATCCTAAGAGGTAAAAACTCCCAATAGATAGATGGAACTACTGAACAGATCATTCACATTTATTTTATATTTATACTATCCAAATAGCAACTCAAGGTCAATATATTCTGGGAGTGAAGTTATGCAATTCACGGATATAGGATATACTGTTACACATCCCTTATCCGTTTCTATAAATTACTCTTTTTTTCCTTTCAGAATGAGATGCTTTATAAAAAGGGGAAAAATAATTTCTTGCCTTAGTTCTTTTTTCCCCTGGGACATGTGGATTTTTTTTACTTTATTTTTTTTTAATATTTTGAACTTAGATACAAAAAAAAGAGAAACTTAAATACAAAATAAGAAAAGAAAAAAAAATGCCACCTACACAGCAGAACATTACAGAAGATTCAAAATATAAAGCAATAAATTTCCACTTCAAGAAGTCTATATAACAAATATTACATATTATGTTCAGAATTGTCCATCTTTACTTTCTTGTAGGTTTTATTTTGTTTTCTCCTGTGCACTTTTTACTTTGTTCTTTTTTTTTCCCCTTCCTCTCCCCCCTGCCCTGCCAAGGTTACAATTAAATGTGGATGCACACACACACACACATGCATATACACATATACACATACATACAAACATATAGACCTATAGACATACATACACTTAGATACATATATACTTGTTTGCGCTCTGTTTCTCTGAGGGTAGATAACATCTTCCTTCTTAAATCCAATTCTTTCCATACTTTTCTAAATCCACCAATTCATCATTTCCTATAGCATAGCACTATTCCAACTTAATGCTGTCTAGTTATTTTAAACAGTCTAAAACAATATTGATTAATATGGGTGACATACAGTAGTGTAATTATTCTTAATAAAAGTTCATCCTCCTTTTCTTATCACAAGGGTATAACTGCCAAAAGTACTCCTGAGTAACCAGCATCCATTTCAAGGTATCTAGCCCTCTCAAGCTCACAACTGTCAAGGTTAGAAACTCCATCTCAAGGACATTGTTCAGTCCCCTCTGTTCAGAGAAAGAAATACAAAGCCAGGAAGCTAGAGACTTGAGACAGTCTCAGGATCACCTAAGCAAGCACAAGTACTTGCCATCATGGGTCTGCAGCTCCCACCTGTATCTGCTATTGTGGGGAGAGAGAAGAGAGCTATACCCTCCACACCCTTGTTGGAAGTCCTATGTAAAGCTGGCAGAAGTTTAAGTGGAGCGCTCATCCTTTCATTTTAAAGCCTACTAAGTGAAGTTCCCAGTTCAGTCATCAATCACGTTCAGCACAGCCACCCCTCCAGTGACCCCAAATCTAAACATACCCATACACACCAACCACTTATTTACCGGTCACAGGGAACATGGAAGTAAACAGGGCCTCTGATCACACATGTCCCTCAGCAAGGGTCCAGAGCATAGATATCACCAGAAGAGGCCCAAGATCAAACTGAGCTACAAGGGAAGCAGTCTAATCTCTCTATGCTACACTCAAAAACATGCTTTTCCATTATAAATACAAACTGCCTACATATTTTTTTACCTACTTGGTTTCCCAAATTGTTCATACAAATTGTTTTCTTAATCAAAAAATTAATATAACTTTTAGTTCTAATATAATTTTATATTCCTGCATTCCTAAAGGAATCACCTTCCTACTATATGTAAAACTTTGACCTATACATTCCTTTCACCTTTTTGTTTTAAACTGTATGATTTTTTCCTGTTTCCTTTTTTGCTTTGGCCTTAGTCATTGGATTCTAAATTATTTGAAGATTATAGTTTATGATCAAATATTTGGGCATCTTCTCGGCCTATATTTTACACTATAGAATATCACTAATATCTCTAAACTTTATATTCATTTTACCAAAAACTTACAATGCACCATGTACCAAATCACAATTTTGCCTTTCCTAAATATCCTTCAATTTTTTTATGTCCTTGCCTTCTGATAGCTATTTTATAGGGGAATAAGATTCTGTAATTTGAGGATATACTATTTTATATAACTTATTCTTCATAAACCTGAAGGTTATTTCTGTATTATTGTCAGTCATCAGTCAATAATGGGGAAGTGTCAGAATGCATAATGGAAGTCCTGAAGTCTTCAAATATAACAGGAAGGGAAAGAAGCTGCTAAAACTCATTTTTTTTCTGAATTTGCCACTAGGAAGTGTTCTTAGGAAATGAAAATTTTGATATCTGAAGTTAATAGCAGGGAATTTTTTCACTTTTTTCCAAGTCATAACCTTAGAACTATTAATTTTTAAAACACCAAATTGTATTTTGTATACTTTATCTTGCTTTAAAATATAATAGAGCTATATAATAACCATGGAGTAGTTCATCTTTAGAATGTTTGAAAACAAGCTACAGAGGATATTTATGGAACATGGGGTCAATGTAGTGAATTAAGAATAATAGTACTGGATTCTGGCACCACATTACATCAATCACAATATCTGCCTTACTTCTAAAGACAAACATGGTGACTTTTTGTTAATGATGAGGCTGCTAAAAGCACTCTCAGGAATTAAAAATTGATGAGCTCTATGCTTCTCTTCAAGAGTCTTTTTAACAGAAGGGGAGAATATGAAAAAGACAGTACATACAGAGGTGACTATAAGACAATGAAAGTTGCTAGAAATTATAATGGGCTATCAAGGGAAGTAATTGTATCCTAAGAGTCCTTTAAAATAGGGAAGGACTATAGATTTTAGAACTGGAAAGGACCTTAGAAATCATTTAGTCCAACCCTTCATTTATAGAGGAGGAAACTGAGGCAAACAGAAGAAGTTAATTGACTTGCCCCAAAGTTACAGAGCAGCTAGATGGTATAGCAGACAGAGCTTTAGGCCTGGAGTCAGGAAGATCTGAGGTCCCCTTGGACACTTACTAGCTGTGTGACCTTGAGCAAGTCACTTAACCTCTGCTTGCTTCAACTGTAAAATGAGGGTAGTAACAGTACCTACCTCACAGTGTTATTTTGAGGAACACATGATAACATTTGTAAAATGCTTAGTCTAGGACCTGGCATAGAGTAAGGACAATATAAATAGTAGCTACAATTATTAGTATTAATCCAGCAAAGTTGCAATCTGAGCCTACATCATCTAGCATCAAATCCAACAATTTTATCACTGCCATGCATTAGGACTGAGATTAAGTAAGATTTTGCCTGAAGACAAGGGTATAGAGAAGGTGCTGTTGTGGGTCCCTCTAAAATTCACCTCTGTGTCCCCTTCCTTAAACAAGTATAAGGAACCATAACGATAAGCATAACAGGTGTGCACACTTACATATAAAGTCATTTAACAAACCACTAAAGGTATCATTGGCTCTTATTTCCCAAAGCTGGATCATGTTCCCTGTCCTTTTTCCATGCAAAAAGAATACAGAGAACAAATAGGAGCTATATCACATACTTGCCATGTGGGTGTGAAAAACTGTTTCCAGAAAGAAAATGACAAGCATACTGATGTCCCCGAAATAAGTGTGAGCGGAGGTACTACTGCTAAGCTAGGACTGGCAGGGCCTCCATCAGGGCTTGGAATTCAAGGAAAGGAGGTAAGGAATCTCCCAATTGTCAATTATCATGTTTACACCTCCAATAATGCATGACATATTTCATGGATTCAAAATTTAGCCTAAAAAAAGACTGGAAACATATATTTTCCTTTGACTTCTGAAAAGAAATCAAGATTGTAGGTGTTCCCCAAATCATGAAACAGCAGTCGGAGAGGAGGAGAGATGGTGGCTCACTGACTCACCCACAGCCCAAACTTAAACGCCTTCACAAAGAGAAACATTCTCAGCTGTTGGACTGCTTTGTCTGAGATCAGTTTCTGTTCTGGGGTCCTAGCATCTAGTAGCACTCAGTTCAGTTTTATGTGCACTGTGAGAACTCAGTAAATAGTAACGACACATGATAATCCATTGAAGGACAGTGATATTGTGAGGATATCTAGTATACAAGATTCTTAGTTAAGCAACTTTAAAACAGGTTCAGACTTTTTTGGGTTTTTTCAAATATCACACTTATGTGCCTGAAATAGTTAATCCCATCACAGGTATATTTGCATAAATATTCACTATCTGCCTAAACAGCCATGTGTTATCTGCATATAATTTGCATTTATCTACATGGATTATGTCATCAACTTTTAAGAGATGTTCAAGGAAAACTGGGATTACTATTGCTAGTCTTTAGGTCATTGTTGTATTTCTATTTTCTTTCTAACTACCTCCTCAGGAGATATCTTACTATACTGGATAAATAATTGGCTTCCAAACACAAAGATTTGACTTTGAGGTCTGCCTCTCCCCTCCCCAATTCACACTAGCCATGTGACCTTGAAGTTACATAACTTCTCAGTGATTCAATTAACTAAACTAATAATTTGTAGAGAAGGTGAAGACCTGCATTATTCAACGAAGTTTCTTCCTCCAGGGGACTTCCTTAAGCCAATGGAATCCTAGGTCCTGCCTTCATCCCTAACTCTTTCCCCATCTATTTCTTACCTAGTGAATAAATTATATTAATAGCACTTTCAAGATTCAATTTTAGACTTGGATTGTAATGTAACATTTCACCCAAGACAAGTGACAAACATCTTTTCTAATTTTCTAAAACCTCCACAAAATGAGATTCTATAATTAGCCCAGTGTTGATGAGCCCTCACTGGCAGGAAATGATTCTTAATGTCTAACTTATATACATGATGCTTTAAGGGAAGTACATTCATTTTCCCATTGCTATGAAAAGTCCTCACCAGAATTCTCAAATAGAACTAGAATTTTGTGATCTTGGGGTATTTTGGCCTTTAAAACATGTGTCTTATTACACTGGCAAGGAAAAATAGCTAATGCAATCCTGAGCTGCATTCAGAGAGAGTCAACTTCCTTGAGGAGGTAGAAATCTCTCTGTACCTGGGCCTGGTCAGACTGTATCTAAGTGGTTGTGTTCAGTTCTGAACAACACAGTTAAAGAAAGACACTGATCAGATAGAGTGAATCCAGGAGAATAGTGACTCTTTAAGGATATGTCATGGGGGTGGATCAAAGGAATTAGGGAAGATTAGGCTGAGAAGAAAAGATTCAGAGAAGGATGTGAGAACTGTGTTCAAGTACCTGAAGGCTGTCACATGGAGGAGGAATTAGACTTTGATTTTTTGGTCCTGAGAGGGGAGAAGTAGGAATGATGGGTGAGGTTGGATGTCAAGACAAAGAACCACTTAGATGGAAGGCGGGTGGCCTCCTCCTTCATGCATGGAGGCTGAAGGACTCACCACTTGTTGGTTCTGTTATACTAGAGATTCTTTTGTGGAATGGGCTAGAATAAATGGTCACTTAAGTGCCTTAAAATATGAAAAAAAAAATCTTCATACCAGATTAAAATGTAAATTGATTACCTCAGAGAAATTTTAAATTTCACTAGTGTGGATGTTCTCTCCATGACGCAATCCACTGTAACTTATAGATCTATAAAACTTAAAGACTGAGAGAGTTACTAAGAACACTGAATTGATTAAGAGCACAAAAGAGACCAAGTCACATAGTAGATGTCAGAGCTAGGACTTGAATTCAGATCTTCCTGACTTTTATCATACTGCCTCCCAGTTGAGGAAACTATTAACTAAAAATAAACATGCTTGAATACCATGTTGCGGTGTTCATCCTTCGTTTTTGAAGACCATGACATCAGAAAAATGAGGACATGACTTGCACTTAACTTTGGTCTGAGTGAGGAAGGGCTGTGCAAGGTCACCAGCCTCACTTCCCTCTCCTGAGCCATCTAGATCCAGTGACTAAATATTCATCAGGATGACTGGAGGTGACCCAGCTGTACTGGGAGACCCGGGCCCTTTTAGGCCTGGCCTTTTCAGGTATTTGCTTAGAGGGAGGGGATACCAATTCAGGGAATATTCCTCTTTAAGAAATTGTCAAGGAATGGCCCCTTTAATGAGCAAAAGAAAAAAACCAACAAAATCAAGCTGGAAGGGAAAGGGAAACAGTTACTATTGATAATCACTCTAAGCCAAGAGGGTCCAGAGAACAGTCATTAAAACAGAGCTTGAGTGGGACCTGTTGTCCAATTTATGGGCTTCAGGTTTTGGGAAAGACAAGAGAGGAAGGGAGGAAGGAGGGAGGGAGGAGAGGGAGGGAAGAAAGCAGGGAGGGAGGAAGGAAAGGGGAAGGGAAAGGAGAAGGAAGGGGGAAGGGAAGGGAAGGAACGGAAAAAATAAAGAAAGACATTAAGCCAGTAAACTCCAAGTTAACTGGGCAGCCTCCGGTCTTTCAAATTTACTTTCCTTTGGAGAGGAAAAGGAAGGGGAGGGAAAGACAGAAGGGAGAGGATGAGCTGAGTTACCCAGCTAACTGGGTCCCAACTTGGGAAGCTTGGTCTACTCACAGTCTGTGTTTGTCCTTTGTTTTTGAAGAAAACTATGACATTAGAGAAATGATGACATGACTTGCACTTGACTGTTTTGAGTGAGGGAGGGCTGTGCAAGGTAACCAATCTCACTTTCTCCTTCTAAGACATTTGGACCCAGTGACCAGATATTCAAAAAGGCGGTTAGGTGGTGCAGTAGAAAGAGCAGACAGGAAGAACTGAGTTCAAATCTGGTTTTAGACACTTACTACTATATGACCTTGGGCAAGTCACTTAACCTTGTTTGCCTTGGTTTCTTCCTCTGTAAAATGGAAATAATAGCATCTATTTCCTAAGGTTTCTATGAGGATAAAATTAGATAATTGTAAAGCACACTGCAAACCTTTAAGTGCTATATAAATGCAAGCTACTATTATTATAGGAAAATTTTAGCCCTAATGAAAAACACAACAAATATTTATACAAAGAAAGTAAAGGAGATAGACAAGACTTATAATATACAAGTCCTTAGATATATGAAAGCTTCTTGGTCTAGAAAAGAAGACTTTCTAATTTAAAAAGCTTTTGCATGAATAAAATTGATGAAGATAAAACTTAAAACAAATCAGTAGAACAGGAAAAAATATGTATCAAATATCACTGATAGAAGTCTGACTAAAATATATAAGGAACTGACACAAACAGGTAATATCAAGTGACATTCCTTATACTCTGACTACATTGGTAATCAGAGGTCATGAACAGTTTTCGAAAGAAGTATAATCTATAAATGACCATGTGCTTCAAATCACTAATAGTAAATGAAGTGAAAATTAAAACAATTCTGAGATTTCACTTTACACTATACAAACTGGCAAAGATGATAAAAGATGGGGCAATAGAAAATCAAGGCAAGACTGATGTACTACTGGTAGTGGAATCACTTGGGATATGAGTTTAGAATGATGCAAGAAAAGTGACTGAACTGCTCATAGTCTTTGACTCAGCATTCATACTGTTGGGCATATACCCTAGGGAAGTCAAAGACAGAAACAAAGGTCCAGTTAGTCTTTGAGAAGTGGAAATAAAGTAGGTGTTCTGAAACTGGGGAATAGCTGAAAAAATTTTTGTATATAAATATAATGAAATATTGTAAGAAGTAAAGAAAATGAAGAATTCAGAGAAACATAAGATTTGTATGAAATTATAAAGAGAAAAACAATACACAATGACCCCAACAACGTAAATTAAAAGATCACTAAAAGAAAATTTAGCTCTAAGTAATTAAAAAATCAATGGAGGTCCCAGAAAATAGATCATGAAATATACTATCCCCCAGAAGCAGAAAGGTAGAGGACTGCTAGGCCAAACTGGCACACACTGCTATATGGGATCATTTTATCAGATGGTTTTGTTTACTTATTTTAAATCACAATAGAATTTCAATTCGACAGTGGGTAGAGAGTATTGAAATGGCAATGATTTAAAGACAAAAGACACAAATAAAATTTTACTTTTCCTATGTGCTTGTGACATTCCTATTGTTTTCTTGACTCTCTACAACTCCTTCCTAGGTGGCTGAGTATAAGGTTAGGAGGTGAGGGGAGAATGTGTTGCTTGCACTAGAAACTAAAAAGTTATTTCATTAAAATATGTATTCCTAATCATAATATTTCTCTGTGTGTGGTACAGGTTATATATATTTTGCTCCTAAGGATAGGAGAATAGAAATAGGCTTTGAGGTACTACATATGAATAATATACACTGACTCCTAAATTTCATAGTAGAAGATACATAAATATTAGCATCATAAATTGCTATGCTATTACGCAAATGGTTCTCTATTTAAAAATCTACACAAGAGAAGCATTAATCTTAAGGTTTTGCCCCTAAATCAGGAGTTCTTAACCTGTGTGTGTGTATATATATGTATGTGTGTGTGATAGACTCTTCTGGACATCTAGTGAAGCATACAGACCTCTTAGGAAAAAAAATTCAAATGCATAAAATACGTGGACTTTTAGAGGTGGTAAGCAACCTGAGAGATGATGTACTTAAAGTTGCAAGTGATCTGGGGTCATTCAGTCAGACTCCTTTATTTTAAGATGAAGACACTGAACCTCAGAAAAGTTGTTACTTGCCCAAAGCCCTGCAGGCAGCAAGTGGCAAAGCCAAGGTCTCAACACAAGACATCTGACTCCAAACCCTGTGCTTTCTCCTGTGCTACACTGTATTCCATCCATGTGAGTCTCATTTAAGCTTGCGATCACAGAGTTAAAGCTGGACAAGACTTCAAATACCACTTGGTTAAACCTCTTCCTTTCATGGATAAAATAAGTGAGACCCAGAGACTTTGCTATCCAAGATCACACAGGCATTAGGTAGTGGAGCTGGGATTAAAATCCAGGTCCCTGACTTGAAATCCAGCATATTTTGCCCTGTACCACCATGCCTCAAAATTTGATCTTTAATTGTGGCATGAAAGCCTCCCTCCCTTTACCCCACTAAAGAAATTTCAAATATCAATGAGTAGGTGTGAGAGGTACTTTTTTTTTTTGGATAGAGTCCAGAAATAATATGAAATAGTTGTTATGGGTGAGAGCCCAAAATATGGTTGGGCAGATGGGGCTTTGCCTCAGGCATAGACATGGTGTGTTTGAGGGTAGGGACAGTGTAGACTTCTCTCAAGGAACAGCAATATCTGTTCTGTCAACCAGCTTTCTTACCTACCCTCATGCTACCACACTCAGGGTGGACTGCCCTATGCTGCCGGGCCTGTGTGCTCAGGACGCCAGGGAGCAGTCCAGGATCTGAGTAGGAGTCAGCAGCAAAGACAGTGCATCAGCTGCCACCCCCTCACTCTTTCCATAACTAAAACTCAGTTTTAGTTCTCATTTCCTCAGTTCTGTCTTTCAACTGTGACCCACTGAAACACTTTAATCCTAAATTTCCTATTTCTTCCATCTGATGATGCTCACGGAAGAGGCACCCTCTCCAAGGCTGACTTCTCTTTCTTTCACACTCACTGACATACAAGACCAGAAAGAAGAGTTGGAATGGTCCATCCTTCCCCACAGTACTTTTATTCCCTTCTTACACCACCACCAGCACTTCCTTTAAAATTTATTCTTTCCAGATGGTTGCTGTTGTCACCTATTGACTCCCAGGTCACCCTCATTCTTCATAACCCACTCCCAACCTTTTGTACTCAAATACATATGGCCTAGGTCCCAGAATTCCTAGTTATAGTTCTAGCTGTTGTAGCTGGTGGTTTCTTAATACAAAATACAATGAGATGCATACTGTTTCCAAAGAATGGCTTTTGGAAAGTCTTAGCAGGACATTATTCTCTCAGAATATTAAACCATGAATAATTTTATTTTTGTTTGACCTTTCAGAGGGTTTTCCTACTATCAAAAAATTAGCTCAAAGTACTTGATAGTGACTATCAAACCAATCTCTCCAATGTCCTCCTAAATTTGACAGGGAGCCAGTACTAGCCCCATTTTTAAGGAAGGTTAAACTGAGGTGAGAGCAATCCAATAATTAGACCAAGGTCACTCACTGAGTCAGGGAGAGAGCTATGCATAGAAGCCAAATCTCCTGATACCCAGCCTTATAAGTCTCACCACCAGACTGTACTACACTCCATGACCTACTTGCTCTAAGTTTTGTAGTTACGTCTCCTGAATTCCCTTAGGGCCTTGCTTAATGGTTGTATAAATCAACCTCAAATTTAAAAAAATTAAATATCAAATTTTTGCTTTATGGAAGTTAATAAAAGCAGTTAAAATGCTAGTTAAGAAGAAGACACTTCCATCAATTCCCTTAACACCCAGGAGAAAAAAATGCATGTGTACATTACATTGAAAATATGATTACCTTGGATTTCAGGTCTCATTTATTCTCTTGAATATAGTAGAGTACACTATACTGAACAAGAAATAACTAGCATTCTATTAAAAAAAAACAGGCTCTGTTTAGCAGATATTAGTCTATGTTGTCTTTCTTAATGTTCTACCACTATAAAAGACCCAAAGAAAAATCCAGCTTTGGCTTTCGAGTTTCATAAACACTCAAAAAATATTCCTTCATATGTCATTGGATGTAATACATTGAAAATATAGGTAAAAAGACCAGAAACTATAACTTTTAAAATAATCCCTGAACTATAAAATCATTTTTAGTTTCGATGAAAGGAAAATTTCCTAACTTTCTACCTTAGTAAAGTGATAGTATGCTTGATTTTGACCTCTGATGCACAGAAAAGTAAAGTAACTTGTATAAGGCTACAGAAGCAGTTTAATGGCAATGGTGGGAATCATTCCCCAGTGTTCTGTAGTTATATTCAGTACTCTTCACAATGAACCACACAATCATGGGGTTAATATTTGTTCTTTTAAAAATTACTTTTCAAAGTAACTGGAGAAAAAACCCATAAGCTCTATCAAAAATAAACTTTCTACCAAATTATAAAGTTATTACTTGGAAATGAATTTAAATGTTAATGCCCTTTCAAAGAAGTACTTGCTTCTCCCGGATAATTTACTCCAAATTTTAAGTCTCATCAATATGCACAGAATTTTTGTTTTCCTCCTAAAAAGACATCTTAGAAAAGTTTTTGTGGTAAGTCCCTTAAAATTAATATTAAAGAGAACTTACTTTTTATAAAACAGATCTGTTCTTAGACATTTTATAGGTCAAAAATCTGAACAGTCACTGCCAAAATAAACTATCTGATAAACTACTTCTCACCAAACCTTATCAGCTATGATTCATATTACCATAAGTATCCTAACAGTTTCTGACTGCTTCTGTAGACCATCTATTCATTTTTATATAAATAGTTGTAATAGGGGTCTGACATGTGGGCAGATCTTCTCAGCTTGCTTAGGTGACAAGATGCCAGGGAACAACTGTGAGCTGGTCCAGTTATTCTAGAAAGCAATTTGGAACTATACCTCAGAAGCTATTAAACGGTGCATATCATTAGACCCGGTGATACAAAATCATATTTATACCCCCAAAGAGATAAAATAATGAGAGAAACGACTCATCTCATATATAAAAAAATATTTATAGCAGCTTTTTGTGGTGGCAAAGAACTGGAAACTGAGGAGGTATGTATTAATTGGGGAATGATTTAACATGCAATGGTATATTACTATGAAGGAATTTCTATAAGAAACGATGAAAGGGACTGTGATAGGACCAGGCTTTCCCTGCTTCAGCTTCCTTTCCCATCTCCCTCCCCCCAAAAAACAACAAACCAACACAGAGGTAGACTGAGGACAAATCTGCCTGTGGGACTTAATTGGCTCCAGTTTCCAGATGCAATTTCATGATCATCTAGGGGCATAAAAAGTCTCAGCTACAAGGAGTCTGGGCCTAAGACCATGAAGCTCTAGATTTCCTGATGATCTGCTAACTAGATGTTTCCATAAGGAGATGAGGGGGCTACAGCCAGAGAAGGTAAATGCCCCTGTATCCTTTCTGAATGTCCTTTTTTTTGTGGGTTCATCCTTCATTGCCGAAGAAGACCATGCCATCAGAGAAATAATGACATAACTTGCACTTGATTTTGTTTTGAGTGAGGGAGGGCTGTGCAGATCACCAGCCTCACTTCTCCTCCAGAGCCATCTGAATCCAGAGACCAGATATTCATCAGGATAACTGGAGATGACCCAGGATGAGGTAATTGGGGTTAAATGACTTTCCCAAGGTCACACAGCTAGTGAGTAACAAGTGTCTGAGGTGAGATTTGAACTTAGGTCCTCCTGACTCCTGCACTGGTGCTCTATCTACTGCACCACCTAGCTGTCCCAGTATGCCCTTACTGTGTTAGGATAAAGTAAAGCTCCTTTAGTAAATGTTCAATGAGTTGCAATTGCTTCATTTTGTCCCCAAACCTAACACCAGTTCTGGCATTAGAGCTGTTCCTTCAACACAGACAGTTTCAGAGAAAGCTAGGAAGACTTTTATGAACTGATGCAGAGAAAAGTGAATAGAACTAGGAGAACAATTTATACAATAACATTATTATAAAAACAAACTCCGAAAGGCTTTAGAAGTCTGACCAACATAATGACCAACCACAATCCCAGAGGACATGTGATAAATGAAACATACTACCTACTTACTGAGAGGCAAGATGACAGACATAGGTTGAAAATCGAGACATTTTTTTCTTTTGATATGGCCCATTGGGGAATTGTCTTACTTGACCATACATGTTTGTAACAGGGGGATTGTTTTCTTTCTTTCTCAAAGGAGAGGGAGAGTTGTTGGAATGGAGAGCAGGTATTTTTTCGTTGATTGAAAAAAATAAAAATATAAATTTAATATTAATAAAAAGAAATTTCAAGTTGAATCAAGAAACAAAAAGCTCATTCAGCTTTAAAATACGAATGACAGAACAATCGTATAAGGTGACTGAACTCTAGCTTTTCTGAAAAACTGAGAAAAGGCAAGACTGCCAAATCAGAGCTAGTGAATTTACAAGTGTAGTCAGTGGCTTTCTCCAACTGAAAGCATGAAAAACTGTCATTTCTGTCAACCACCACAAAGGAATTTTCATCCCGCTTTGTTTCTTTTCCTTTCCCAGGTCTGAATTTTCAAAGGTGGTAGGATCTGACTAGTTGGTGTCTACTGGAGCAGTGAGTTATAGTTGCAATAGCAGTATTGGACTTGGACTTATGACAAGGAGAGCATTAGTACTGGAGAGAGACCACTGAAAAGTTGAGTTGTTTGATTGAGACAAAGCCCAGTGCAGAGGTGAAATATAAAGTGGCTAATTAATGGCCATACAGGAACTATGTCCCATGAAGCTTAAACATTGGACTCCCAACTGACTATGCTAGAGAATTCGGTTCAGGTGATTTTGTAATTTGTGCTGATTCTCTTGCAATTTCTTCAAATGCTGTGCCTGATTCATGTTTACACATTGACTATGCCTTTTACTTTTCACTCTTTTGGGGGAAACTCTTAATTAGAGCCCAAAGTAGAGGAGGATGGGGGGGCAGGGAGTTTAATTAGGGTTCAGGCTCTTCTGGAGCTGAATCAGGGCAAACTGCATTGGTCAGGTAAAGAATAGGAATCTGTGCAAATTGCCAGGCCTCAGGCCTCCAAACAGGGGCTCTATGCTCTATGCTAGACTATCAAAGCATTTTACCAGTTTTCTCTCATGTGTAACGTTGAAGCCACCTTTCTTAACAGAGGCATCACATGTCTGCTACCAAAAATGAGGACACTAGTGATTCTTCAAATAGGTCAATTACTTGTTTAAGTACAAAAAATTCACAAATGTATCACAAAAAAAATCCATAAATGCTTAAAAGAAAAGAGCTTATTATCTAAGGAACAAAGAAGGTGTGCCAAAATGTCCCATGGGTATAAGCATAACTCATTACCAATTCTATAAGTACCTAAAGTAAAGCACCTAAAAGTACAATAACATTTATACTGTCTTTATGGTTTATCACAAAGCCTCTGACTCAATTCCATGCCCATGGTTTATTCATATACTGTTAAAGATATCAAATAGAACTAAGTGCAGTGAGAAGGCTAGAGTATTTGATGTTCACATAGAAAATGATTCTTTATTTAAAATATGCCACTGACAAAAAATTGGAAACTAGGGTGATGCTCATCAATTGGGGAATGACTGAACAAACTGGGGTATTTGATTGTGATGGAATACTACCATAAGAAATGGTGGAGGGATGGTTTTAGAAAAACCTGAGAAGACTTATATGAACTAATGCAAAATGAAGTGACTAGAACCAGGAGAACATTGTACAGTGATAGCAATACTGTCGTAATAATCAACTATGAAAGACTTAACTGTTCAGATCAATAAAATGATTCATAATAATTCCAAAGGAGTCATGATGAAGAAATGATACACACCTTGGAGTCATGATGAAGAAATGATACACACCTTCAGATATAGGACTTATGAACTTTGAGTGAAGATTGAAGCATATTTTTACTTTATTTTTCTTGTATTTTTTCTCCGTAACATGGCTAATGTTGAAATATGTTTTGTATAATTTCATATGTCATAACAAAACATTTCATTGTATATCAGTCTATATGGTTGACTGAAAAGCACATGACATAACTCCTTTCTCATGAAATCTTTCTCAAGTAATATTAAAATGTCATCTGGACTTGGTAAGTAAATTTCTTAATATAATCCAAGGGACGATTGAGACTCAAGGGTTTGAGTTTGAATGTAGGGATCAAACTGAATCAATGGATGAGGGAAATACTTACAAATACCCTGGTCTTCTCCAGGCAAGACACATCATGCATAAAGCTATCAAGGAAAACACTGTGGCTAAATGTTAAGAAATTCACTGGCATCCTAAAATTAAAGCTTAATACGAAGATCATATTTGAAGTGATTAGCATATAACCAACTTCAATTTTAGTGCTTAATTTTGGAACTACAAAGTGGACTATAACAGATTTGGAAGATATACCTTAAAAACCCCACACAATATTAACAAAACACAAGGCTTATTTCCCTAAATCAACTACAAAAAGATTAACACTTCCTCATCAAAAAAATAGATTTTCTCAAGCACAAGACAGAGTTAAAAACAACAACAACCCAAAACATCAGACATATTTTTGGAACAAGCAGATATCACTCCACTAAACAATAGTATAGCTGATAAAAGAGTAAATCCCATTGGATGTGCCAATAAAATGAGGGTTTTTTCCAGAACTTAGGAATGTTTTTAATAAAGGTACCGTGAATATTCACAGTCTCCAAGTTGATTGAAACGAAAAGATTTCAAAGTACAGAGACATAGCAGAGCAAATGATAATCATCCTTACTATCCTGATTGCTAATAGAACTGGACGTGGGATGTGTTTGGTGAAGCTGAAGAAAGATAAGCTTATATCCAAATAGGTTTCCTTGCCAGTAGATTAGCACACAGGACATAAAACATTTAAGGGTAATAAACAGGAAAGCAATTGTCCCAGAGGTATTTCTGAGTTCCATCAAGCAAAAGGAGAAGAATGTTTTTTCTCCAATGATAAGGACAATAAAATGCAAAAAGGGAACAATGGAAGCATAGTAGTCACTTGCCCCTAGATCATTTCTACCACAAATGCCATAAAAAAGTGAGAATGAGATGAATAATAATATCTTACATTCTACTTAACTACTAATTACACAGCACCTCAATGTACATTAAAGTTGACTGAAATCTCACAACAACCCTGTGAGATATATAGGGTATGTATTAAATTCACATTTTGGAGATGATGAAACTGAGAATCAGAAAGGTTGAATAACTTGTCCAAAGTCACACAGGCTTCCTGATTCCTACCACATCATGTTTCCTCTGAATGAAGCAATGAACGCCTCAAATAAGTATGCTAGGTGACATACAGATAGAGCACTGGACCTGGAATCTTGAAGACCTGTGCTCAAATCTAGCCTCTGACACTGACTAGCCATGTGACCCTGGACAAGTCACTTTACCCTGTTTGCCTCAGTTTCCTCATCTGTAAAAATGAGTTAGAGAAGAAAATAGAAAACCAGTCTAGAATCTTTGCCAAGAAAACTCAAATATAGGGTCATAAAGGGTTAGACATGACTGAAATGACTAAACAACAAAAAAGAAAACTATCCTAGATAATTTCAAACCCAAACATTCTTTCTATTCTTTAATATGTGCTAAGAATGCTCTCTGATTTTTCCAATTCAAAGAATTCTAATTTTACTAGCTAAATAACAAGAAGTCTCAGTTCCAACTAAACAGCCTGGATTTTTCACACATATTTGTTTACTGAGAAAACAGGCCCCATTCACCATGGGCCCTTTTCTCCCCTTTCTATCTCAAAACTCTTCTATCATCTTTCCGCATTCCTTCCTCTTTTACTTCAGTCTCTGATGAAGGGTGCCCTTCTCTTCACTACAGCCAATCCTCCCCCTTGTGTCTTTGATCTCATCCCCTTCATCTCTTCCCTCTGACAGGTTAATCTTGCGATCGATCCTTTCTAGTTGTCAATCTTCCCCTATATACACAGACTAATTTCCTGCCGCCTACAAGCATGTGAGGGTCTCTCCCACCTATAACCTCTTGAATCCTATGCCGTGCTTCAGCTTTACAGCCAAAGTCCCAGGAAAAGCTGCCTACGCTGATCGTCTCTATTGCTCATTCTCTCACTCTTCTCACCGCCGTGAAGTCTGTGGCTCAGCTAAAACTACTTCAAAGTGACCAGTGATTCTTTAATTGACAAATCCAATCACACTGTCTAAAACCACATTCTTTTTTACTGTATTGTACACTGGACCCTGCTGACTGCCTTCTCCTCCATTTCCTTCCTCACTGCTCTCTCAGCTGTCTTCCTTCTTCTGACCATTCCTAGATCATTGTTGATGGCATGCCCACTAATGGAGTGTACTCCAAAGCTCTGTTACAGACTTTCTTCTTTCTATAAAGTGATCGGAGTATCTCATCATCTCTCACAAATTCAATGTTCATCTTCATGGAAATGATTTCCAGATTAATCGTCCTACCTTAACCTTTCTTATGAGCATAGTGCCCACACCAATTATCTATTCTTATCTCCCCACCATAAGCATCTCAGATTTAAAGGTAAGCACAGGACCTGTGATTTAATTTGCACAAGAAACTCCTAGGAAAGGAAACTGACTTTGTCAATGCACTTTCCAACTCACACTCAATAAAAACCAGTGGCTTTTGAACTCCTCTAGGATCAAATATAAAATCCTGTTTGGTATTCCAAGTTCTTCATAACCTTGCTGGGCTCCACTCCCTGCCCTTCCTACCTTTCTGGTCTTCAATCATACTCCCTACTAGTGGCATTGGACTTCTGGCTGGTCCACAAACTCCATCTCAATTTGGGGCATCCTCTCTAGCTGTCCCCAATGCCTGGAATACTCTCCTTCTGCACTTCTGCTTGTTGGCTTCCCTTGCTCCCTTTAAGTCCCAAGTAAAACCTCATCTTCTACAGGAGACTTTGTCAATCCCTCTTAATTCCATGCCTTCCCTCTTTCAATAATTTTGGTATACTGTTTTGCTAGTAAATAGCTCGCCTGTACAAATTTGTTTGCATGTTATCTCCCCAACAGATTGTGAGATCTTTGAGGGCAGGGTCTACGTTTTTTGCCTCTTTTGTATACCCAATGTGTAGCACAGTGTAAGTGGCACACAGAAGGTGTTTAATAAATATTTACTGACGAACTGATTGACTTCTCTGACACCTCTTGTCTCAAAGAATTACCAACAATCCTGAAAACTCACATGTCCAGGATCACTCAGCCAGTGTGTCAGATTGTCTTGGTTTTGAAGCCTCCTCTTCATGTACTATGCCATGTTGCCTCAAACTTAATGTGTCCAGAATAGAATTCATTATATTTCTCCTGAACACACATCTTTTCTAAAATTCCCTATTTCTGATGAGAAGTCACTGTCCTTCCAGTCACACCATTTCACAACCTTAGAGTCATCCTTGGCTATTCAATGTCTCTTATCCCTCCATACGCAATCACTTGCCAATGCTTAATCAATTTTACTTTCTCAACATCTCTTGCATCTACTTCCCTTCTTCCACATACAGAACCTCCAGTCTAGTTCAATTTCTTACCACCTCTCATCTGGACTACTGCAATCATATGTGAATTGAGTTTCCTCCTTCAGGTCTATCCCCTCTCCAGTCCATCTTCCACCCAACTACTAAAGAGACACTAATATGGCATAAGTGACCTTCTTACTGCCCTGCTCAAAAAGCTTCAATTATTCTCTGTTGTTTCCAGAATAAAATACAAACTATTCTGCTTGGTATTTAAAGCTTTTGACAATCTAGCTCCAGACCACCCTTCTTGACTTATAGTACTGACCCTTTACAGACACTAAATTCTCATTCAATGTGCTACCTTATGTCCTTCATGTATACAATACTTTTTCTCTAGTCTTCATGCCTTTGCACATGATGATTTTTATGCCTTGGATGCACTTCCTCTTCATCTAAGCTCCTTCTAACTACTTCAAAGTTCAGTTTAACACCCATTTCTTATGTTAAGTCCATTCCTAATACCCCTGGGGACTAGTGTTCTCTACTGAAATCGCTTTGGTTTTACTTACATCCATGTGTTGTTTTCTCTAACCAAATGATAGTTTTTCTTAAGAGTGGAGTCTGCTTTGGCACTTAAATATTTGAGGATTAATTGGTTGGTTCCATGACAACCTCCCTGAACATCAACTCAGAGTTATCTTGAGAAAGGATCCAGGGCTTCACTGGATCTATGATCTCATCAAACCTGTGCAACTTTTACCCTTGAGCTCTGAGAAGTCACTACAGAAGATTTCATCCAGAATGGTGGAAACTACACTCTATTGATAATGATAGCTATCGATGAAGCAGGAGAGCTATCAATGGGTTAACCCTGATTCTTGCTACATGACCGACCCATTTTCTTTTCTGGTTAGACATTTCACTGATAACACTCATTACACTTCATCCCCATTATAATTCTTCATAGGTTATGTACTGCAGCCTCCTCACATATATAATATCCCTCTGCACAGGCCTTTGGGTCATCCTCTACTTCAATTATTTAGAGATTTAGTATTCAAGGTTTTGCAGGCATACAACACCAGAAGAGGGCTGATGTTAAGGACAGTGCTTTTCAGAGGGAGAAGTTTGGGATCATTAAAAGAATGACATAATTTTATTAAAGTATTTTAACCCATCCTATTCTCCTGTTCAATTCAAACCTTAAGACACTATATAAATGTGAGTTGTGATTATGATGGTGTTAAAATTGTAATCTCCTTGAAGTCAAAATTTGTGTCATATTTTATCTTTGTACCCCTAGAATCCAGTAAATAATAGAAGATTAAATAAATATTTACTGAATGAATTACTGCTGCTATTGAGATTATTAAATACTTAAGTGTTTTAATAGTTATTTTTTGATGGAGAATACCAGTTCGGAAGGGTGACTGCTTGAAGCATGAGGTAACAAATAAGGCAATACAACTCATTATCCAAAATGTAAGCAAAGAACCTAAGAGTACACCAATAACCTTTAGTTCTGAGATTCCAGATTTAACTCTATAAAATGACAGACATCACAAATGCCATCAAGCAACTGACTGAGCTCAGATTCTGTCCTAGATTAGGAGGTCTGGATTGAGGAGGAATTAATGGTTCTCCTACATTCTGATAGTTCTGAGATGTTTTGACCTGGCCTCAAGCTTCTTCGATCAATGTTTTGTAGAATCAGGAAGTTGAGATGGATACTAGAAATTCAGGCTATCCTCTTCACTTTACAAATGAGAAATCTGAGATATTGAGAGGTTACAGAGGCATAATCAATTGTAGAAACAGGACTAGAATCATGTCTCCTCACTCCTGGTGCAGTACTCTTTTACCCTGTATGGTCTGGTGGTCCCCTCAGTCAGCCTTCAAGTGCTACATTATGCTCATGGTATATTAGAAATCCTAGATTAAATGGAATGATTGGGACAGGCCAGGAACTAAACTAGCTTGCTTTGCTGCTGTTGTTGTTCAGTTGTCCTTGTGACCCCATTTGGGGTTTTCCTGGAGAAGATATTTGCTACTTTGGTCTTCAGCTCATTTTATAGATGAGGAAACTGAGGCAAACAGTGAAGTGTCTTGTCCAGAATCACACAGCTACTAAGTGCTGGAGGCTGGATTTGAACTCAGGTCTTCCTGATTCCAGGTCTGATACTCTATCCACTGTACCATCTAGCTGAACCCCACAGGTCTTGACCAGGAATAAGGAGACAGTATGGTAGGGAGAAGGGACAGAGAAGTTTGCCAGTCTATTGAGGTCTAGTGGATTCACCTTTGAAATAAATTTTCTTTATATTCAATGGCATAACAGGTCAGGATGCTATTGTCATTTGAGGACTTTTTCCTCAATAACACTGACTACGTAGGAAAAACATTTTCACTCTTCACACAAGTAAAGAACATCTGTAAATTATGCCTAACTCAGCACTGATGTCTAAAGTTAGCAATGGGAAGAAACTGCACTTGGCAGCAAGAATAAGTTAATACTGGTTATGATAAAAAAAAAATTGGCTGCTGTCCTGGCACTCACCCTACCTTAAATCAGGGAATTGGAAGGGAGCCAATCTGGCTGCTGTTTACAAGACACAAAGCCAATCCCTAACAGTGTCCATATTGGGAAGATTGGGAAGTGAGACAGTGTCTCACTCTCTTGTATAAAAAATCTAAACAGTAGAGGGGTCTTCCTCTAAAACAAATGATACCAGAAAAATGGGGAGCAAATTGTTACCAAACTGACTTTTACTGTGGGCATGTCTGTTCAGAAAGGTAGTTAGTTACTGGTAAGGAGAAGAGATCCTCCTTTCCTTAGAGGTTCTATTTTCTTAAAGACAAGTTTTTCTGGTCCTTACTCTATGAAAGATCTAAAAGCTCAGAAAATACATCCTTTATTCCTAGGTAATCCATTCTTGAACTTAAATATTAGTACTCTCCACTTTTCTACCTTGCTTTTATCACAAGCTACCTTGGATCAGTTTTGTATGCAAGTCTTAATCCTTCATTAGAATTCCTTGAGGGCTGGAACTTCTCTGTTTTTCCATCTTTGTAACCTCGGAGCTTAACATAGTACCTTGTATGCAACAGGAGCTTCCTAAATGTATGCTGAATTTAGCTGAATTGAATTACCCTGTTAGGGAGAGCTTCTTTATAGAGAAATCATATCTAAAGAACTCTTGCTACAACTCTGCCAATTTATCTTGGTTCTACTCTCAATAGTAGTAAAAAGAAGATGATTCTTGTGTGTGTGTTTATGTATACAGACATACATCAACAAAAGATATACACATATTTTTATATACATAATACATTAGATACAAACATACATTATATACAAACACATAGAAGAGATGGTGGTGGTTGTCCTTTGTTCTTGAAGAAGACCAAAATGACATCACTATGTTGGGATCAAGGTTCAGCACATCCAACTGTACATATACATACATATCTATCTATGTCTATATATAACTATACATACACACATAATGTATATACATAAATACACGCACAAAAGAACCACTTTTTACTATGTGTGTATGTATATACATACATAGACACACACACACACACACACACACGTTTTCCCTGGCCCCCACAGTTGTACTCCTTTGGACTGACCTCCATCATGACCTCAAGATTTCTCATCATCAGGAAACTCATCATTCTGCCAGACTTCATCAGTCTTGGTACAGCTTTAAGTACCTTCTGCCCCTCTGATTAGAAGGCTGGAGGATAGAGCAAAGAATTACTCATAAAGTCTCCATCAGAAGAGGGTTTCTAGGCCATCCACCTTTTCATTTCCCAGCACTTGTACTCCTTTGAACTAGATTCTATCATGCCCTACCTTGGGCACATTTTCACCCTCCCCCCATTCCTTTTCAGCTTCTTTTTGTGTGTTGTCTTTCCCCATGAGATTATTAGTTCATTGAGGGCAAGGACTATTTTTTCAGATTTATATATCCAAAGTTTAGCATACTTAAAAATGTTTATTGGTTGACGCTAAGGAGAAAATAATTCTGTTTTTCGGATATACTGCTTTATAGCAATGCTTGTGCTGGGGGAAAATATTGTGAGTTAGGTAAAATTTGCCTTAGACAGTTCCTAAACCCCAATCTCTTTAGGATCCTCATACAACATTTAGTAGGGAAGAGTGGTACAGGGGAAAGAGTGGTAGATTTAGGTTAAAAAATTCTGGGTTCCATTTCTGGCTCTGACACTTGTTCACTGTGTGATCAAGGTAGCCAAGCTCTCTGCGTCATAGATCTGAGTATAAGATATATGAAAGGACTGGCTTAGTTGGTCTTTAGGGTCCCTTTTAGCTCTAAATCTATAAGTGTATAAATACTTTTTCCCTAAAAGTGTATTCCCTAAGCCACTAGGGGTACAGATGTCCTAACTACGTATTCTCACTCTGCCTCACCCAGGCCATCTACGCAAAGAGATATCGCACTCAAATTCAATTCAATAAACACTTATTACTTAAGTACCTTCTCTGTGCCAGGCATAAGTATACAAAAGAAGTGAAGAACAGCTCTCAACCTCAAGGAGCTTATAATCTAATGGAACATACAGATACAATCTGTTGTCTTTCTCTGAAGCTTTGTCATGGTTATTTTCACTCCTCCATCTCTTGACCCCTACTTGAATTAATCTCAAAGTCAGACTCCTGTTCCTTTAGATGTTGCCTAATCTGATCAACTAGCTTCTGATAAATGAAAGTTAAAAGATAACTGAGTGATTCTGACTCACCTCCAAAGTAATAAGTGTGATGATCTTCTGGAGACAATGCTTGTCATAGAGTAAATTTTAGGGCATCTTTGGAGAAATTAGAGTACTTGATTACACCAGTAGGGAATATAAGAACACCTTATCATTCCAAGAAACAGAGCTCTCAGCATAAATGAACTGTCCAAATAACTAGAAAAACACAAACATCCTTTTAAGAGAGGAAATGAATATTATATATGAATATAATGTGTTGGGTAGCTAGGTGAGGAAATGGATAGAGTTGGAGTCAAGAGAATTTTAGTTCGGGGATGGAGCTAAGATGGTGGAGTAGAAACATCGACCTATAGAAGCTCCTCCACATAGTCCACAACACACCTGTAAAAAATGACTCTAAACAAATTCTAGAGCAGCAGGAGCCACAAAATGACAGAGTGAAAGAGATTTCTAGCCCAAGATAACCTGGAAGGCTGACAGGAAAGGTTGATCACACTGGCACAGAGCAGAGTGTAGCCCAGCATGGGCCACATGAGGCAGCAGGGACAGACGAGAACAGGCTTCAGGGAGTCACCTGCAGCAGCCGTTCCCACTTTACTAAACCCACAAATGCCACAGACAGCTTCAAAGGTCAGTTAGAAAGCCTTTTCATCTGGGTGAGAAGGGAACTCTGTCTGGCCCCGCCAGCAGCAGCCCCCACAGCAGCCGCAACCATGGAAGCAGTGTCCATTTTTCAAGCCCTCTGTCCAAAGCCCCTGGGGGAACTGAGCAGGGGATCTGAATCTCACACCTGAGCTGGGCCCTGGTAAAGCTCTGTGGTGAGGAGGAGTGTTGGTAGTAGAGTTGGAGACAGTTGTAGAGAGGAAATTATAGTAGCAGATTCTGGATAGAAAAGCTTTTGATTGCTCCCAGACCAGTGCACAGGTCAGGAGAAGAATAATCTCCTCTCCCTTGATTGTACCACCTTGGAGGAATTGAGAACTTACAGGTCCCTAGAGTATACCCTCCTCTTGACAAAGGACTCAAAAGTCAAGTAACTGGCTGAAAAAATGCCCACAAAAGGGGAAAAAAATGAGACTACAGAATGTTACTTTCTTGGTGAACAGGTGTTTTTTTCCATCCTTTCAGATGAGGAAGAACAAAGAATAGCATCAGATGAAGTCAAGGCTTCTACATCCAAAACCTCCAAAATAAATATTCAATGATCTCAGGCTATGGAGGAACTCAAAAACAATTTTGAAAATCAAGTGGGAGAGGGGAAGGAAAGATTGGGAAGAGAAATGAGAGCGATGCAAGAAAGTCATGAAAAGCAAGTCAACAACTTTCTAAAAGAGACCCAAGAAAGTGCTGAAGAGAATGGAACCTGTAAAAACAGGCTAACTCAATTGGCAAACAAGGTCCAAAAAGCCAATGAGGAGAAGAATGCTTTCAAAAGCAGAATTAGCCAAATGGAAAAGGAGGTTCAAAAGCTCACTAAAGAAAATAGTTCTTTAAAAATTAGAATGGAACAGATGAAGCTAATGACTTTATGAGAAACCAAAAAATCATAAAACAAAAACAAAAGAATGAAAAAACAGAAGACAATGTGAAATATCTCATTGAAAAAACAAATGACCTGGAAAATAGATCCAGGAGAGACAATTTAAAAATTATGGGACTACCGAAAACCATGATTAAAAAAAAGGCCTAGACATCATGTTTCATGAAATTATCAAGGAAAACTGCCTTGATATTCTAGAACCAGAGGGCAAAATAAATATTGAAAGAATCCACCAATCACCTCCTGAAAGAGAGCCAAAAGGAAAAACTTCTAGGAATATTGTAGCCAAATTCCAGAGTTCCCAGGTCAAGGAGAAAATATTGCAAGCAGCTAGAAAGAAACAATTCCAGTATTGTGGAAATACAATCAGGATAACACAAGATCT
>CM053770.1:200384263-200414183 GCA_028658325.1 Potorous gilbertii | reverse complement strand
GAAAAACTTCTAGGAATATTGTAGCCAAATTCCAGAGTTCCCAGGTCTAGGAGAAAATATTGCAAGCAGCTAGAAAGAAACAATTCCAGTATTGTGGAAATACAATCAGGATAACACAAGATCTAGCAGCTTCTACATTAAGGGATCGAAGGGCGTGGAATAGGATATTCCAGAAGTCAAAGAAACTAGGTCTAAAACCAAGAATCACCTACCCAGCAAAACTGAGTATAATACTTCAGGGGAAAATATGGTCTTTAAATGAAATAGAGGACTTTCAAGCATTCTTGATGAAAAGACCAGAGCTGAAAAGAAAATTTGGCTTTCAAACATAAGAATCAAGAGAAGCATGAAAAGGTAAACAGGACAGGGAACATATAAAGGCCTGACTAAATTTGAACTGCCTACATTTCCACATGGAAAGATAGTATTTGTAACTCTTGAGACTTTTCTCAATATTTGGATAGTTGGTGGGATTACACACACACACACACACACACACACACACACACACACACATAGAGAGAGAGAGAGCACAGAGTGAGTTGAATAAGAAAGGATGATACCTAAAAAAAATAAAATTAAGGGTCGTGAGAGGAATATATTGGGAGGAGAAAGGGAGAAATGGAATGGGGCAAATTATCTCTCATAAAAGAGACAAGAAAAAGCCTTTTCAATGGCATAGAAAAGGGAGGAAGTGAGAGGGAAAAAGTGAAGCTTACTCTCCTGACATCTGGCTAAAAGAGAGAATAACATGCTCATTCACTCTGGTATGAAAATCTATCTTACACTACAGGAAAGTAGGGGAAAAGGGCACAAGTGTGGTGGAGAGGATGATAGAAGGGAGGGCAAATGAGAAGAGGGAGTAATTATAAATAAACACTTTTGAGGAGGGACAAGGTAAAAAAAAGAGAACAGAATAAATGGGGGCAGGATAGAATGGAGGGAAATATAGTTAGTCTTACACAACATGACTATTATGGAAGTCTTTTGCAAAACTACACATATATAGCCTACATTGAATTGCCTGCCTTCTCAGTGGGGATGAGTGAGGAGGAAGGAAGGGAGAGAAGTTGTAACTCAAAGCTTAAGGAATGAATGTTGAGAATTGTTTTTGCATACAACTAAGAAATAAGAAATACAGGTAATGGGGTACAGAAATCTATCTAGCCCTATAAGAAAAAAAAAAGATGGGAATAAGGGGAGGGAGGGGTGTGAAAGAAGGGAGGGCATATTGAGAGAAGGGGGAATCAGAGTGTAAGGCATTATGAGGTGGGGGGAAGGGAAAGACAGGGAAAAAATTTGGAACTCAAAGTTTTGTGGAAATGAATGTTGAAAACTAAAAATAAACATTTTTAAAAAGAGAGAGAATTTGAGTTCATCTAGCCTGAAACACTTACTAGCTGTGTGACCCTGGGCAAATCGCTTAACCCTCTTTGCCTCAGTTTCCTCATTTGTAAAATGAAGTAAAGAAGGAAATGGCAAAGCACTCCAGTATATCTGCCAAAAACCCTCATGAAAAGTCAGACATGACTGAAACCACTGAACAATATAATATGCATGTACAGATAATGTGCCTATAATGCAACAAATCTCGCTTTGCCTTTGTAAGCAGTTTTCTGACATCTAATGTTTTCTTGATTTCCCGGGGCAATCATTGTTGGTCAACATCAGTTAATGTTCTACGCGATGTAACAGTAATGACTTTGGAATTCACTGAAATAGAAGGCAATTTGCCCTTTTACTAAATGGTCCTGGGCACTTGGAGTTTTTGATTTGGTTTTTTTTTTTGAGTTCTTGTGCTTTTGATAATTTTTCTGCCTCCGTATTCATCCATCAGATTGGCAGCTGTCACTTCTTATTGCTGTCAATGTCTACCCCAGTAGACTTCCTTTCCAATTTGCTGCTTCTAATGTAAATTTCCAATTGAACACGTTTTTGTTTTTAAATGAGATTGCTTTCTTGATCCCCACTGTCTAGCACAGTACCTTGTTCTGTACGAAAGATCTATGAATTCGGTGTAGGAAGTCTTGTTATAGGAATTTTCTCCATCGTTCAAGATTAGTCTCTGACTACATAGATAAGCCCAGGGAACTTAAAGGTTAATTGCCTTGCTCAGGGTCACACAATTAGTGTCAGGATGGAATCTGAATCATGGTTTTCCTGATTCTAAGCCTAATCAACCAATAAATCAATGAGCATTTATTCAACATCTATTCTGTGATAGGCACTGTGCTAAGTGGTGAAGATACAAAGACAGGGATGAAATAGACTCTGCCTTCAAAAATCCTATATTCTACTAGGAGAGATGACATGAATATATCTAGGTATATTCAAGACACATACAAAACAGATAAAAGGTGACCTTAGAGGGGAAGGAACTAGCAGCTGTGTGGACTGGAAAAAGTCTCCTGCAGGTGGTTCTGAAGCTAGGAAATCCAAGCAATGGTGAGGAGGGAAGAGCATACCAAGTCTCAAAGAAGATCACCATACAGGCAGAGAAAAAGAAAATGGAGGATCCTGTGGGAAGAACAGGGAGAAAGCCAGCACAGATGGCCCATATAGTATGTAAATGGGAGTAGCGTCTAAGAAGGCTGGAAAGGTCGGAGTAATGGAATAGGAGAGAGACTTGTAGCAAGCAAACTATAGCAATAGGCCAGGAGTGAGCAGCTATTCATTTTTCATAGCTACTTATCACCTGAAATGCCTGCCTTCAACTTAAAGCATTGCAAACTACCAGTCTCAAAGTTTTTAGGCTCTTGGTGTAATGTTAATTAAGTTAATGAGAGTTAAAGATCTTCCCCACCCATTGAGGGAAATTTGATTAGGGGAGATGTGTTTTGAGGGAAGGTCCACACCTTTTGTTAATCTCTAACAAGGCACTGGTTCTCAAGGGCTGTGATGCCTTCTGGCTCTGAGAAGTGTATATATACTCTGAGGTGAGATTTTGTTAGATATTGTTTACTCACTGGAAGTCTTTGTTTGGCCAGAGGAGACTCTGAGTAGCCTCTAAGGAGGCCCCCAGGTTTGAAAATGCAGATGTTGGAACTTTTCTCTCTGGTAACTATGTATGTATGTATGTAATGTTCAGGCAGTTAGATCTGTTTGTTGATCTGTGATGTATGTATTGCTTATAGTCAGAGATTTGGAAGCCCTGTCTGTTGATCTTTATTTCTCTGTATTTTCTCTGATGTTCGGATTACTGACTTTTCCCCTGAACTAAGTGAATGATATATGTGCTTGATTAAAGTAGGTTGTTGACCCCTCAAAAGTTACTTCCCTTTTAGAAAAGCAGATCTAAGAACCTGTACATAGGCCCTCCTGTGAATGCCAGGGTCCTTGCTGATATACTTCCCCAGAATTTCAAAATCCCTTGAGATGCTTTATAGCAGGGATTCTTAAAGGTGACTCAATCTAATAACATGAATTTGAGACAAATGTAAAGTCTTAAAAATGGATTAAGAAATCCAATTAACAAGTAGTTTCTAGAGGTGTACGGTTGTTAGATAGCCCATGGGGGTGCTAGTAAAACTTTCTTGTGACATTCAGCACTGACCAAGTCAAAGGAATTTCCTAAATCTCTTCCCCCTGACTTAAATAAAAGGGCAGAAGGACATTGGTAGCCAGGTTATTATCATACCAGGCACCCTGCTAAGTACTTTAGTTTTGATGTGGAATTCTAGGAGGCAGACTGCCAAGGGATGGGGCATTGTGAGCTCTTGGAGTCAGTGTCAATATAGGCATATATAGCAACCTCTGTGTCAGTCACAAAGGGTAGAGTTGAATGGAAACCTTCTGAATTACCCAGGCTATCCCGTGTAGCTAATTCCAAACAATCTAGTCCTAGGAGGTGTGAAACCTTTTTCATCATTAGTGACGGAGATAAAGGAGACTACTTTCCTATACCTGCTTCTTTTATAATAACCCTGTGTGGCCAGTGAGGAGTGAACTCTAGAGAGCTTATAGTGAACTACAGGGAGCTAAACAAAGTTGTCATACTGATCTTTGTGGCTATTCCTGACTTGTCACAGTGGTGGACTAAATCACAGTGGTGGACCAAATAGCTCAGGCTCTGGCTAAGTAGTACAGAATTATTGATCTTAACAATGCCTTTTCCTCTATTCCTGTGGCTGAGACTAGTCAAGGGCAACTCACTTTCACCTAGGAAAGTGTTCAGTTTGCCTTCATTATCCTTCTCCAGAACAACTTGAACTCTTCCTCAGACTATGACAGTCTGGGAGAATTAAAAGAGGTCCATTTTCTGAGGCACCATATCCACTTTAGAATAGATTAATTACAATCTATAACAAGATCATATGAGGAATAAGGAGTAGGAGATTAACCCTATGAAAATTCTGGATCAGACCACTCAGTTTAGTGTTAGGGAATTTAATGGAGAGGGAAAACCAAAATGATTTCAGACTTGATGTATACTACTGATATTTTTTAGCAGAGCAAGCACTAGTAGTAGCCTAGGGCTTAGCAGAGCGAGCAATAATGCAAGCTGAAATAGAGTGGGCAGTGTCAAGGGCACCAGCAGAAGTAACAGTGTGGGGCTGGTAGAGTGAGCAAAGATACTGATCCCATGGACTGGGCAGCATTATGGGTACTAGCAAGGTGTGCTATTGCCAACAGCATTCATGAGGCAGCTAAGTTATGCAGTGGATAGAGTGCCAGATCTGGAGAAGACTTCTCTTCTTCCAGTCGCAGACATTTATTGTGTGACCCTGGGCAAGTCATTTAAACCTGTTTGCCTCAGTTTCCTCATCTGTAAAAATGAGCTAGAGAAGAAAATGGCAAACCAGTCTTTGCCAAGGGAACCCAAAAGGGGTTCTGACCCCAAAAGAGATCACAAAGAATCAGACACAACCGAAAAACAATTAGATAACAATAATATTCATGAACAAGCTGTGATTCTGCCAGAGGCTGAAGTCTTTAGTTCCAGCATTGATGCCCACCCTCTTCCACTAGCCCAATGACGCTCCTCGTATCGGTCTTGTATGGTGCTCAATTTTTATCAACAAAATACTAATCCATTTCCTCCAACTGAGGGGGAAAAGTTTACTCCTATTAAGAGCTTCATCATCATATCCCTGACCATTGGGGTTAGACGTTCCACCTCTAAGATACAATATCTGCAATTGGCGCCACCCTAAAAGGGAAAGAGCTCTCTAGCCCAGTGGTTTCTTGTTTCTAGTCTCCTAGAAGACTAAGCCAATAAGCATAAATGGCTTTCACATACAGCTCTGGTTAATCCTCTTTACCTCTTCCTCATTCCATCTCCTCTGTAGCACTGGACAGATCTCAAAAGTCTCTACCTGAGAAAATGACTCAAGTTTATGTCAGTTGGCAGAGCTCTTTTCCCCATGTGAAGTTCAGAAAATGCCTCCATAGACAGGGCTTGGGGAACCAAGGAGTGGACTTACCGGAAGTGTCTCAATTTTTAATGATTTGGTTAAACTGTCTTTGCGTAATTATGGTCAATAAGAATTTACTTGGAGAAAAGGAGATCTTAGCCAACTTGGTGTTAGTCTTGAGTTCCTGGATAAAAGTAAAGGGGAGTTTTTATCTAGCTCCCAAAGAAGGAGGTAGCCCTTAAGTAGAGGACTCCAAAGAGCAAAGAACTGGTCTCATCATCCTGTGTGACCCTGAAGAAAGGAAAGTTCTAAATGGTGGGCTGAGGAATTGAGCGAACAGTGGTATGGGGCAAATAAGGCCCTGGGGACAAGCTGTATGCAAGGCTTATGACGTCTTAGCTAGCTACTTATAGATAAGCCTGACTGGTGATTATTAGTGGCTATGCCAGAGGTATAAACATCTGAGGTATGGACCCAATGTCTCTAGCAGCTCTTGACCATTATCTCTGCTTTGTACTGGGGGCTGTGGACTGTCCAATTATCACTCTCCTTATGTAGACTAGATTCTTTCAAGAGGCCATTACATTGTCTGCTTTCTGTTATAATTTTTCTTTTATTTGCACTAAGCTACCTAGCCTATTGCTGCCTGTTCAAGACTTTCTATATCCCCAAGGTTTGGGTTGCCTAGTGGTGGCTCTAGAACAATTTAAGTGATTAAAGGGACCTTTGAAGGATTTGTGGAAACTTGCCACCAATAGCCATGATGTGGTAGAAGTAGCATCCAATATAGCTAGGCTAAACTAATTTACTTTAAGAGGCAAGAAAGCCATTATCAAGATTTGTTTAGTCTGAAGGATGTGTATCTCTAAACCTGGAGTTCTTAACCTTTGTGTATTACAGTCTGTTAAAGTCTATGGACCCCTTCTCAGAATAATGTTTTCAAATGTATAAAATACACAGAATTACAAAGGGAACTATATTGAAATAAAATTATCCAAATATTAACAAAATAATGAGCAGAGAAGAGCTGGGAGGAAATTAGTGAGAGCAGTTAGGACACAGAAGAGAAAGGACACAGGCAGGCACAGCTTGTGAGTCTTTGTTTGTGGGAAGGCCCCCAGCAGGGGTGGGGGGGGAAGACGGGAATGGCTTTGTCCCCTCTAGTGATAATGTGTATTGACTTCTTGGTGATTAGGATGGATTTGGTTTTCTGGTGTTAGAATAAATGTTTTTCTTCTGCCTTCTGTATGCAGAGTCGGTTATATTTTGTGATTCAGAACTATGCTGGAGGAAGAGGAGGGGGAAAGAGAAGAAGAAGAACAACAACAACAACAACAAGGAGAAGGAAAGAAGAAGAAGGAGGAGATGGAGAAGAAGAAGCAAAAGAAGAAGAAGAAGAAGAAGCACTGAAACATTTTTTCAGAGAGAAAGGAGGTCAGAGGGAGATAGTCAGGACAGCTTTAAAGCTATATTGAATTTTCTTTTGTACTTAGAAACAAGCTGTACTGATTAAAGATATATGCTTTAATATATAAACTTTTTCAGTTCTTTTTTGCATATGAAAATGTTCATGTTTGCTGGTATTTGTCAAGTTCAAAATAACAAAAAATAAAAACTGTTAAAACTAATTTTCACCAGAATGCTGTCTAGCTTTATCCAGTACTCCCATCTCTTTGAGGATTTGGTCACATTTTGATTCACACAGTTAAACTCTTTATTGTGGTCAATGAAGCAGAAGTAGATTTTTTTCTAGAACACTCTTACTTTCCCCATAGTCCAGTGCATATTGACAATTTGGTCTGTAGTTCCTCTGCCTCTTTGAAAATCAGACTGCTCTTCTGGTAATTTTTAGTTGACATATTGCTAATGCCTAGCTTGCAGACTCTTAAGCATAACCTTACTGGCATGTGAAATGAACACAATTGTTTGATAATTTGAACATTCCCTCACATTGCCCTTCTTTAGGATTGGGACATAAACTGACCTTTTTCAATCCAGGGGCCACTTTTCTGTTTTCCAAATTTGCTGGAATGTTGTGCAAATTACTTTAGCAGGAGCATCTTTTAGGGTTTTAAATAGCTCAGTTGGAATCCTAACACCTCCACTAGCCTTATTGCAAGCAATGCTTTCTAAGGCCCATTTGACTTCATTCTCTAGGATGTTTGGCTCTAGATCACCTTATCATGGTTATCAGTGATGTTAAAAATTTTTCTTGTATAGTTCTTTTGTGTATTCTTGCCACCTCTTCTTAATTTCTTCTGCTTCAGATCAATCACTCCCATTTTTGTCTTTTATCATGCCCATTTTTGCATGAAACTTTCCCTTGACATCTCTAATTTTGGATCATTTGTCTTTCCCATTCTATTATTTTCTTCTATTTCTTTGCATTACTCATTTAGGAAAATCTTTTTATCTCTCCTTGCTATCCTTTGGAATTTTGCATTTAGTTGGCAGCCCTAACATCAATTCTCAGGTCAAGAAAACACCGCAAACTAGCCAAACTGGCTTTCTCTCAGTTCCTTGCACACAAAACTCCATCTCCTCTCTCCACTACTTCCCACTGGCCATCCTCCATGCCTGGAAGGCATTTACTCCTCAACTCCATCTCCAAGAACCTCTTTCGTCATTCAATACAGAGCTCCAAAATCCCTCAATTCCCACGGTTGTCCCTTTATAGACGTCTCTGCATTTACATGTATTTAGTTTCTTTATATTTATTTTACATATAATTTAAATCTTTTCTCCCCATTTAGAAATTAAGTTCTTTGAGAGTAGAGATTTTTTTCATACATACTTATATTCCTCAGCAACTAGCACACTGCCTGATACATAATAGGGGCTTAGCAAATACTTGTTGGCTGATTTATTGATTACAGTTGGAGGGAATACTCAAATCAATAAGTTCCCACAACCACCATATTATTAGAGTAAAACTGGATTAGCCTCTTAAAGCTGCCATGATTAGGATCCCAGGATTTTTAAGCTTGGAAAGGATCTTCAAAGACTACAATCCCTTCATTTCCCAGATGAAAAAATGGAAACCGAGAGAAGTTAAACCTTTTGCCCAATGTCACCTAACTAGCAAGCGGCAGATAAAGGATTCAAACCCATGTCTTTTGATTCCAAATCCAGCTCTTTTTCTTGTTTGCTACACTGATTAACATTTAACTTGCAATTAACTAAAATCTCATATGATTAGCTGTTAAGTCATATTCTCACATGCTCACAACACAATCATGTACTTATGAAGTTGACTGTGTGAATCTATATGCCGGACTAACCATTTCATTTTTCTTCAATTTAATCTTCTTAGCTCGGGCCCGTTGTTCTAGGCTTCTGAGATCTTTTAGAACCTAGTTCTATCAATCAAGCAAGCAATACACGTTTATTAAGGGCCTACTATATGCCAAGGACCGTGCTAAGCTCTGGGGAAAACTTTGTGACCTCATTTGGAATTTTCTTGGCAAAAGTATTGGAAAGTTTCCTATTTCCTTCTACAATTCAGTTTACAAATAAGGAAACTAAGGTAAGCAAGGTTAAGAGACTTCCCAGGGTCACACAGCTAGGAAGTACCTGAGGCCAGATCTGAATTCACAAAGATGAGTTTTCCTGACTCCACGACTGGCTAGCACTCTTTATCATAAATTGGAAATAACGAAGAGAAAGAAGGCACTTGAGTTAAGACATATTGAGAAAGGAAGGCTTCCCATAGAAGATGGATTTTAATTAGAACTTAAAGGAAGCCAGGGAAGCCAGTAAGTGGAGAGGAGGAGGGAGAGCTTTCTAGACATGGGGGACAGTCAGAAAAATGCCCAGAGATGAAAAGTGGAGTATTGTTTGTGGAACAGCAAGGAAGCCAATGTGAATGAATTGAAGAATACACAGTAGGTGTAGGAAGATGGGAAAAGCAGAAGGGATCTAGGTTATGCAAGGCTTTGACCACCGAGTAGAGGATTTTGTATTGCCTCAGAAATTTGGAAACTTCCTTTTCCAGAAGTTGGTGAGAGCTGAGAACAAAAAAGGAAAGTGTAGGTGCTTTCATTTGCAACTGTTTCTGGATCAAAGTGGTTTGGATGAAAGTGATGTGGTCTTGAGGGACTTGACTGTGGGAGGCAAGACTTCTTGGGGGAAGAGAAACCATGAGAGATTATGGCAAAAAATACAAATCTACAACCCTGGTGATACAGGGATAGTAGAGAGCAGAAACAACTGAGCAGGAGCAGTAAGCAGAAATAGGTATAATCTGGAGCATCAATGATGGTTTCTGTCGGTGAGAGGCTTATTCCAGGTGCTTCTCTTCTGTCCCCTGCATTCCACAATGCTTAGGAAGTGAGATCAGCCTTGCTCTCTCCCTTTGTGGCTAAGTCACTCATCTTTGGAAGTTTTGTTGTAGTTGTTGTTTTGGGCCTAAATTTGCTTTAATTCTTATGCTATTAAAACTGTGGCTAACTATTAAACTCTGTATACTAGTACCTGGATCCACAATTAAGGGGTTGATTTGGAAACACCAGCAGATTGAAAACTGCTGTGTTGTCAGTATCTTCTAGCTGAGAGCTCAGAGTCTAAGAAAAATTTACCGATTTATTTGAACAATGTCCCAATTTAGAAAGAAAATGCTTTCACCTTCATCTCTCTTTGCCACAAGGCTGGGTCTGAAAGAAAATTACTCTCCTAGAAGAGGACAGGGGCACTTTTAGGGAGAAAGCCATGTTCCAATAGAGGAGTGCATCCCAGGAAAACCTCACCCATAAAAAGGTGGGAGAGGGTAAAAGAAATGGAAAACTCAGCCTGCCTGTTGACCACCCTAAATCACTGGAACACTCTGTATCTTCTAATGCCTAATATGTCTTTGTTCATGTTACTTAGTGGGCTGGAGCAAGGACCAAGATCTTGCAAACAATTAAAGAACTTTCTCATTTATATCAATTTGTTCATTAATCAGCATTCTTTGAATATAGCTGTTGAATCAGCCATGAGTGCATTTTGACTCCTGCTTTGGACACACATATCATCTATATTCTCTCAACCTCAGTTTCTCCTCTGTTAAATGGAAGTAATTACAACATTCTGAATGTGTCCTGAGCTTTGACTTAGGATATCATTATAGCTTTCTCTAGCCCTGTGCTTGATGTGTCTTGTCTGGAGGAGACGCATGTATTTGCAAATATCACTTTTGTCTATTGGTTCAATCTGACCTCAGCATTCAAACTCCATGCCTTCACTTTTTCTTTGGCATACATTAAGAACTTTGTACTTATTGAGTTCAAATGCCATTCTGATATTACTTGACCCAATTTACATGAGAGTGGGAAATTAGTATGTTTTTAGGTAAAATCATATGACTTGATGTTATCTATGTACATCAACTGATTAATATGATGTGTCAATGTGACTTCCCTTTGAGTTGAAATCCATACTCAGTTTAATTCCAAAGAGATGGTGACGGATAGGACTGACCTAAATCATAACAGGCTTAAAATGTCTCTATGAAAAGTGTTACATTTTAAAATACATAAATTGTTCTTGACATTACCGTGCTGTTGGTGTGCTACTGTTATTGCTATTAATACTTTAACTGGACCTGTAACTTCAGCAGTATAGGCAGCTGTGAGTGATTAACTCCTCCTACCAATGCAAACCAACTCCTTCTGTTCAACTGATAATCTTAGCGGTTCTCCTGGGGCATGAAGAGATGAGGTGATTTGCTGAGGATCACAGAACTAATGTGTGTCTGATGCAGGACTTGAAACTAGATTGCTTTGGCTCTGAAGCATAGTCTCTACCGTACTATGCAGTCTATTATTGCCCATGACCGATATTATTACTATGACTGCTGTAATTATCATATAAAAACTATCATTTTCATTTTGTTTAATGCAGTTCAGATAGAAGCAGTCCTGGAACAAGTCATTCTCTTGTTCCTATTCATTTCCTATGGCTTGGATATTATGAGAATTTGGTACAGTGACATCTGTTAAAAAAATAAAAATACTGTTCTCAGGTTGTATGTTCTATGGGTTATTGTGGGCAACAGTTTGATATGCAATACTTGTATTGTTTATTGAGCAAGGCCCCAAGTGTATACTGAGGTCTGTATTTTTAATATAGGTATTTGTTGTCTGTCCGTTCATTAAAGACAGTGAGCTTCTAATGTTAGATCTAGCCATGGGTCATAACTTGGCAGTGCTAAATGCTGCCGCCTGCGATAACACACAGGCCTAGTTTCCTTACACGGTAGACACTGGTCATTACTATTTTATCATTGTAAAATTACCAAGCCCACATCTCTTTACCAAGTGTCTATCTGAAACTGAGATGAACTCATATCTACAGCATTCCCCTAATCTGCCAAATGACCCATTGAAAAAGAAAATGACATTAGTTTGGTATAACTATTTTCGTGAAATTATTAGGCAGGTTCTATCCTAGAATCTACCCTAGAATTTTTTTGAGGGATTGATGTTAAGCTTGATAATCTCAGTTTTCCAATATCCACCTATTTCTACTTTGGAACAAGTATTTTTAAGCACTCACTCACACACTGGGTGCCAGGCACTATAAAATCAGGGCATTGGCTCTCTAGCCTTCTGGCACTCCTGCTGTTCTGCATGATTCCCAAAAGATTATCGAAGGCAGTTCTGCAATCACAGCCACAAGTTCTTTAAAAAAACTTGGATATGTTTCATCTGGCCTGGAGCCTCTAACTTAGATAAAATAGATATGTACTCTCTTACTATTCCAATATATGGGTGTGCAAGGCTGAGGGGACAGCTAAGAATACATGATGATGATGATAACATTTATGTAGCACTTGAAGGTCTGCAAAGTGCTTTATGAATATCTCAGATAGTTTTTATCATGAGTAATGGATCCCTACAGAGGTCAAATATATGACAGGGATCACTCTCTAGACCAGAGGTCCTGAACTTTTTTGTTCAGAATAAACATTTTAAAAGCATAAAGATACACAGGATTACAAAGGAAACCAATTATATTGAAATATAGTTGTCAACTGTTAAAAAATATTTTTAAAAAACAAAGTCATGGTCCTTAGGTTAAGAACCCCTGATTTAGATCACGTAATGCACCAAAGTGGAACAACAGATTTTAACTGTAAAAGTAAGAAGTAACTGAAAATTTTCATAGAATCATAGAACCCCAAATTTGGAAGACATATGAAAGGTCATCTAATCCATATCATACCTAAATCCATAAAAGCCCCAAGAAGTGATTATCCAGCTTTTGGTTGAATAGGGGAACCTATTAATTTCATGACTATGGAGAGTTATAACTGACAAAAAGTTTCTCCTTACATAAAGTATAAATCTAGCCACACATAACCATTTTAATATTTCAAAGTTGGTTTTTTTTAACCAAAATGGAACACCATATCCCTATTAGATGACATCTTAATAGAGACCAACATTCTAGCCTATTGAGATCTTTTTTGAATTGTAACTTTGTCATCTGTTTTAGCTATTCTTCACAACTTTTGTCACCTGCAGATGTGACAAGTATGCCTTTTACACCTTCATCCAAACCATAAAAATATTAAATAAATTAGGACTAAGGAAAATTCCTTGGATCACTCTTTTAGAACCTCCTCCAAGTTGACAAAAAATCATTAATGGTTATCCTTTGGGTCCAGTTTAGCCATTTTTCAGTCTATCTAACTCTTTGAGATCCCATTTAGAGTTTTCTTGGTAAAGAGATTGGAGTGGTTTGCCATTTCCTTCTCCAGTTCACTTTATAGATGGGGTAACTGGGGCAAACACGATTAAGTAACTTGTCCAGGTTCACAGAGCTAGCAAGTGTCTGAGGTTAAATTTGAACTTGGGAAGATGAGTCTTCCTGACTCTAGACCCAACACTCAACTACTGTGCCATAAATTGGATGAACCACATTTCCTCCTTAGTTAGACAAACATCACAAATCTCAGATTGGATAACAGAGGTCTCTAGGTTCTTTAAAAAAAGCACTTGAGAGTATGGACTGTTTCATTTTTTGAATTTGTAACCCCCCATACCATAGCATAGCTCTTGGTACATAATGATTGTGAGGCACTCTAGAAACCTTCAGGATGACAAGATTTTCCAGATATAATATAGGCCCTTAAGTTTCTCTCATGACATTACACATTAATTGAATAACATAACAAAGCTAATGCCCAAGGACTTTTGGCCTCATTCTAAAATATTACTCCTGTGTGTCTGGAGGGTAAAGGGACTAAATCCTATGTAGTGAAGAAATGTGGAGCACAAAGGGCTCTTAGCATAGTTCTCTTATTTGAGGGAGAATACAAATAGGGCTTAGGACACAGTTAAGATTAAACTGTAGGCCATTTATATTAGCTGGAGTATGAAGAAGGTATCACACTGATTGTACCTCATTCACCCCTTTTCTTTAATTTTCCCTGATTCAGGGTACATGTATGACTGTGTCCAGTACTTTTATTCTTAGCTACTGGAAACATTAAAATGTACCTTTCAAGGTTCCTGTCATTTCCATTTTATCAACCAGTTGTTCCTTCTATAGTGGTCAGAATTCATTCCTTTAAGATAAATCTCAGAAAATCATATCAAATAACTTTGTAATTACAGGTCTTACCTACTGCAATTATCACCAGGAACTGCCTGGTCTCACTCTCCTACTGTATCTACATGACCCTCCTTATATCCCTTTATGTGTTCATACCTTCTTACACTCTGAAACTAGTTTTTGTCCTGAATAACAAGGATGTAAGGAACTCTTTATTCAGAGGGTGATTAGATCAGTATTAAATGCCTCTCTTGTTACTGTTGGCATTTTTCTTTGCTTCTCCCTGTGCTGGCACCTTGGTGTGGAGTCCTGATCTTTTATACTTGTTGGTTTATCCTTTTCCTGATTGCTGGTTTCCTCTGTCTCCTGACGTATGTGCTTTTCCTACTTCCTACATGTTAATTCTGCCACTGTGTCTAGTCTCACTTCAGTCTGTGCTTGCTCTACTAGCCATTTGCCTGCTCTCTCACCAATCCATGGCCCACACATGCTGTGTTCAGTTTAGAGGAATCACATTTTAGGAAGGACATTGGTAAGCTAGAGAAGAGACCAAACAGAACAGTGAAACACCCTCAAAGCCACATATACATTAGTTGAGGGAATTGGAGATATTTAGCTAAAAGTAAGAATCACATGATCCTTCTTTGGAACATACGAAAGTTGTCATGGGGAAAAGATATTAAAATTGTTCTACCTGGTCCCATGAGGAATGGCAAGAACTTTCAGTTTTTCTAGCTTTCATATCTTTTGTGAGATCCAGTTCCATGTCACCAATTGCCTGCTGGGTATTTCCATTTCAAACTCGGTATATCCCACACCAAATTCATTTGTCTTTTCCCCATGTCTCTTCTTAACTTCTCTTTGTCTTTCAAGAGAACTATCATTCTTTTAGTCACCCAGGTTCACAATCTGGCAGTCCTTGATTCTTTGCTCTCCCTTTATCTTCATACTCAAGACAGGTTAGTGTCGTCCATTCTACCCCCACAGTCTCTCCAGTAAGCCCTTCTCTTCTTTCCACTCCGATAGTCACCACCTTAACTCAAGTCCTATTCAACTGATGAGGGGAAGAAGGAGAATACAACAGAGGACTAATTCCGGAGCCTTCTAATTGATCTCCATTCAGCTTCGCCCTTCTCTAGCCCACCCTCTACAGGGCTGCACACTGATGTTCCTAAAGCACCGGTCTGATCCCGTCACTCTCTGCTAGAGATACAGCAGTGCTTGTAGGATAAAACACCAACTCTTCCATTTGGCATTTCAAGTCCTCCACAATCTGGCTTTACCCTAATTTTCCATGGTGATAACACATTACTCCTTACACTCTGTACCTTCCAGCCAAACTGGTCTGCTTACTGTTCTCCATATTCAGGCTCCATACCTTGGCACAGGCTGCCATCTCTTGAGCTTGGAATGCTCTCCCTCCTCCCCGCAGCTGCCACCTCCTGCAAGAGGCATTTCCTGATTCCCACAGCTGTCAGTGCTCATCCTCTGCCTGAAATGACTTTCTATTCATTTTGTATTTACTTATCTGTGCACATATTAAGTAAACTTATTTAGGGAAGGGATAGTTTAATTTTTATCTTTGGATTCATTCCAAGCACTTAATGCAGTGTCACACGGTGGACACCTAATAAACATTTGTTGAATTTGACTTCGGAGTAGTCAATTAATCAATAAATCTATCAGTTGACAAGCATTTATGAAGCACTTCCTTTGTGCCAGACACTGTGCTGGGTGCTGGAGATACAAAAACTGAAAAAATCCTAATACTCAAGGAGCTCACATCATAACAAGAAAGACCAGTAAATAGGTAAGTATATAAAGAATAAATATAAACTAATGAAAAAAGGAGTTAAATACAGGGGAGATATAGAGAGTAGGGACTAGTAAATGGGAGAATCAAGAAAAATTTCCTGTAGAAGGTGGTGTTTGAGTTTTATCTTGAAGAAAGGGTAGCATTCTAAGAGGCAGAGGTGAAAAGGAAGTAAGTTACAGGTATGGGATGTAACCAGTGCCAAGTCTGGAGATGGAGAACTGTGAATGAAAATTCTCTGAGGAAATGCAGTTGGGAGAGACCAGTTAGGAGAACTCTGCAATAATCCTGGAAAATGCAATGAGGACCTGAACTAAAGTGACGGTTGTGTGAGTAGAGAGAAGAGGTTGAATGCTGGAGCTATTGTAAAAGTAGAAATGACAAAATTAGGCAACGGACTGTACACATAGGGTGAGGGAGAATGAGCAGTTTAAGATGATATCAAGGTTATGAACCTAGGAAAATGAAAGAAAGGTGGTACTTCTGACAGAAAAGGGGAGTGTAGAAGATGGAGAGGAGGCAATGTCTAATAGGCGATTGGTGAATTGCGAATGAAACTGGGGCTCTGACTGGATATATAGATCCATGAGTCATCTGCAGAAAGATGACTTGAGAGGTATGAATCTTTCAAATGAGAGAAGAGAGGGGAGAGGGAGTGAAGGGAAAAGGGATAGAATGAAAGCAAGAGAGAGAAGGAAGAGGACAGGTAGGGGAGGGAGGGAGAGAGAGAGAGAAGAGAAGGAAGATGAGAGGAGAATAAGAGAATGAGGTCTAGGCTAGGAGCCATAGGTAAAAGTTCAAGAGAGGCAAATTTTGGCTCAGTGTTAAGAAAAAATTTCTAACTGCAGTTACCCAAAAGCAGAATGAGCTACCTCAAAAGATAATGGGTTTCTCTTTACAAGAGGTCTCAATCAAAGACTAAATAATTACTTATTTGGTTTATTGTACTGTAGAGGGGACTGTTGTTCAGGCATGGACCAGATGACTTCTGAGTTCCCTTTCAACTCTGACATTCTGCAATTCTATGAACAGTCATTGTGCTCTGTCTCACAAGGTAGTTATGAAGGTTTTGTAAACCTTAAAGTGATATCTAAATATGAGCTATTATATAATAAATAATAATCTATAATGAATATTTGTTATATTGAATGTTGTAAGGTACTCTAGATCTAGATCAAAATAATACTAATAATATAATAAATATGACCTATAAAGTATTCATTTTATCATAGAGTTAAGATCTTAAACCTAACCTAATCCAACCACTTCATTTTATAAGGGAAGAAAATGAGATCCTAGGTGGCCTGGCTGATTAATGACAGTGCTATTACAAGAGTCTGTAATCTCCAGATTCCGGTGTTCTTTTCCTCACAATACAATGCCTACCTCTCACTGGCACTATGGTCCTTTACTCTATGTGTAAACTAACATTTACTCAGACCCTATCATAGCAGAAAAGTTTTGAAGCTAGATAAAGCTAAGTCCTTAGCCCTCTGATGTGAATGTGGATTTCAAGGAAAACTGTTACCAAACATTCTGACGACAGAATTCAGCCTAGCTTTCATTTCTCATTTATTGATGCTGCCAGACTGTAGAGCACTGGAGTAGAGACCAACTCTTCTCCCAAAAGTGCCTTTTCATTTTGCAGTCACATTATGCCTACAGAAAAGAACATGCTCTAAACTGGAATAGTAAGAAATAGAAGCTAGCTCTAATATATTTCACTCACTGTAGATCTGATCCACAGGAAAATATTTCTATTTCTTAAGGAATATCAGTTTCTTATAATGAAATATTTAACCTCCTCAAAAAGAAAATGTGAATTCTTTCCAGACAGAAATTGATCACTTTTGCATCACTAGACAAACTTTTTCCAATAGAATGGAAAGCACTGCTTCCCAGACAAAAATAATAGTTTCTGTCAAGGCTTTCCTAATAGAATTATTTACAAAATAAATAAGTATAAATTATTTTCAATTACTGTAAAATTGTAAGGGGTATGATGAAATTTTTCCGAAAGACTTTAATAATATTCATTATGGTCAGAGACCTTGGATTGAGAGCTGGTTAGCTGGGCCCTTAGTTTTATGATCAGACCCTAAGTTTCAGAACATAAGGCAACTTCTCTGAAGTTACACAAGTAATAAGCATCAGTCAAGATTTTAATGCAGGTCTTCTCGACCTTCAACGTGATATTCAGTGATCTTTCTACTACAGAACAAAGTCAAAATAAATAATAAAGCACTTTATTTCTATGATACTGGTAATAGTTATACTGGTAATAGCATTGATAGTGGTAGTGGAAGTAATACAATGATTTTAGATTTGCAAAGTGCTTATGAGATAATATCTCATGTTATCCTCACAACAACACTTAGAGGTAAGTGCTATTATTATATCTATTTTACAGTTGAGAAAATTGAGGAAACCTATGGTTAAGTGACCTGCCCAGAGTTACACAGCTACTAAATGTATGAGGCTGGATTTGATTTTAGGTCCTCCTGACTCCAGGCCCATTTATACATCAGGTGTATAAATGACCTAGTTGTCTAAACTGATTCATACTAATAATGAAAATAATATTTTATTAAGTATACCTAATCACCATTAAAGTCTTAAACAAATATAGAGTATACAAGCAGAACATTAACTCTGGCAGTTCCTTCTATGCTGGAAAAGTTTCAAATATGAGGGCAACGATAGATCACATTTATCATCTAAGGAGCAGTCCAGCTAAATTCCAAGGTTCATTACCATGTTGGTCATAGGACAATGACTCTTTCAACTGAGGCAGCTCTTAATGATGGTCTGCCCAGTTAAGGAGAGTTTGGGATCTGTGTCACTGAGCAGAATACTCACCCTAACAAAATCAAGTTGCTTGGAGCACCACTGAAATAAGGGAGGACAGAATCTATATGGGCACAAACAATATCAGGGATAGAAGAACAGGTAATAGAAATGTTCAGACTGGAACACATCAATGTGAACTTACCTCTGATACTGATTAAAATAGCAAGTGAATGGCTGAGAACCAACTTCATCTTCCCAGTACTGTTGCCAAGTCATGACACTTTCCAAATTCTTCTGATTTTCTCTTTCACAAGGAGGGATATATGAGCACTAGCAAAACAGAATGTAAGAAGTAGAATTAGCACTTTGCATGATATTACAAGATGTGGAGAAGATCCAAACTTTTACTAGAGAGGGAATACAACAAATATAGTGGATCTAATTAATTTTAGTTATCATAAAAAATAAATTTTATTTTAAAATTCCAATTTAAAACAATTACAGAAATGTGCACCACATCCATTAATTCACAGGAATAAAGGCAATACTATGAACAACTGAAAAAATATAATAGAAAAACAAAAATCCATACTCTCTGAAATGCAGAGTTCAGATAGTGATCTTGGGCAAATCCCTTCTTCCTAGACATTAATGAGAAAACTAGACTAGAAGACCCCTAAATCCCTTCTAGCTCTAAATCTATGGTTCTAACTATCTATCTGGGGACTATTATCCAGGGATGGAGACAAAATAAGCTCAACCCCATCCATTTTTCCTCTCTAAGGACCATCATATATTCCTATATGTCACCCTTTCTGCACATCATCCTTCACATACACTCTTAAGTACACAGCCACACTCATATTCCTATTTTTTTCTGTCTTATTAGGCCTTCTAATCAGTAGAATACTTTTTCACAGTGGAATATTCTCTATAGTCTATAGGAAGATACTTTTTCTCTGAATATATAATCTCAAGGGATTTTTTAAAAACATATCTCTAGACATATCTCTAATAAGGTATGCTCTCTGAAAGCATTCCACATCATCCCCTACCAGTTTCTCCTTCACTTTGGTCTCATAAAGAGATAGCCTTTCTCCTTGCTCCTCCTCCTCTGCTTGGATCCTTCATCCCAACCTCACCAGTCTTCTCCAGTAGACTGCCTGTACTACCATTCCCACTAATTATTAGCTCCTTCCTGGATGACTATAAATATGTTCATGGAGCTCCCTCATCCTTAAAAAGTCTTACTTGCATATACCATAATTTGTTCATCCATTCTCAATTAATAAATGCCTCCTAAGTTTCCAGTTCTTTGCCACTACAAAAAAAAAGAGTTGCTAGAAATATCTTTCTATATATAGATTCTTTTCCTCTTTTATTAATCTCTGGAGCATAGGTATAGTAGGTGTACCGCTGGATCAAAGGATATGTAGAGTATGGTAGGTAACTTTTGGAGTATATTTCCCAATTATTTTACAAAATGGCTGGAACAATTCACAACCTCAACAATAGTTCGTTAATATGTCTATATTCCCACAGCCCCTGCAACATTTGTCATTTTCTTTCTTGGTCAATTGCCAATCTGATGAGTGTGAGATCACTTTAATTTTCATTTCTCTAATTATTAGTAATTTGTAGTATTTTTTCATATGGATATTGATAGCTCGAATCTCTTCCTTTCAAAACTGTTTATATCCTTTTTGATGGGGTCTATCCCTTTCTAACTCTGTTGCAAGTATAAATAAGGAAAGCTACAATAAATGCCATTTGTACAGATTTTACCAAGCAAACATGTAGACCTTTTCATACTGAGCACCCACAATGTATGAAACGCTCTATACTGCTGTGCACATTGAGATTTCAAAAGAAATAAATGAAATATGATTCTTGCCCTTAAAACATTCACAAGTTTAGAGGGTGATAAAGTCGAGACTCCAACATAGCACTTTCTTAGTTCAGATTCAATGCTGGGATGAAATGAAGTACTCACAAGCCATGTCACACTTAACAAAAAACAAAGGAGGTTTACTTTGCCCCAAAACAGCAAGAATACACAATTACACAATAGTACTAGTCATCCATCAAGTCTTAGAAGTACAGAGTTTGCATATCTGGGCCTTTTATGTCCCTAGATGACCAGGAAGCCAGAGCCAATCAGGTCCCGGGAGCAACTTATCCTATCAACATACCACTCCACAGTGGCAAGGTTCTAAGGATAGACTGGAGCAGTGGTGTCAAACTCAAATTGAAATGTATCCCTATGGGCCTCACATTGACTTAGAAAAATCACAAATGAGTATTGTCTATATTGTATTTTTAATTATTTTGCTAAACATTTCCCAACTACATTTTAATCTATTTTGGACCACATTTGGGAATTTTGCAGGTAGTGTGTTCTAGAGGACACTGCACTCTTTTTTTTTTTGATAGAATTCTATTTTCTTAAAATTTATTTTCAGTGTTCCACAATCACTACCATACAACCTAGATTTTTTTCTTTCCCTCTCTCTCCCTTCCTTTCCCCCATTTTCCCCCTCCCTCCCCAAGACAGTATACAATTTTATATTGGTTCTACACATACATTCCTATTAAACACATTTTCACCATAGACATGTTGCATAGAGGAATTAAAATGAATGGGAGAATCACATAACAAACCAAAATGTAATACAAAAGAAAATGATCTGCTACAATCTGCTATTGAATTACATAGTTCTTTCTTTGGATGTGGAAGGCATTTTGCCTTAAAATGCCACTGGGAATTTTTTTAAGTCCTTGCATTGCAATTAAGTTCTAAGTCTACCAGAAAAAATCCTCACACACTGTGATTGTGACAATGTAAAAAGTTCTCCTGGTTCTGCTCCTTTCGCTCAGCATCAGATCATGTAAGTCTTTCCAGGCCTTTCTGAAGTCTTCCTATTTGAAATTTCTTATAGCATAATAGTATTCCATTACATTCATATACCACAACTTGTTCATCCATTCCCCAGTTGATGGGCATCCCCTCAATTTTCAGTTCTTGGTTATCACAAAGAGAGCGTCTATAAATATTTTTGTACATGGGGGACCCTTTCTCCTTTTTATGATCTCTTTGGGATACAGTCCCAGAAGCAATATTTCTGGGTCAAAGAGTATGCACATTTTTGTAGCCCTTTGGGCATAGTTTCAAATTGCTCTCCAGAATGGTTGGATCAGCTCACAGTTCCACCAACAATGAATTAGTGTTCCAACTCTCTCACATCTCCAACATTTACCATCTTCCTATTTTGTCATGTTAGCCAAACTGATAGGTATAATGTGGTACCTCAGAGCTGTTTTGATTTGCAACTCTCTAATCAACAGTGATTGAGAGCATTTTTTCATATAACTATAGATATCTTTAATTTCTTCCTCTGAAAACTGCCTGTTTGTATCCTCTGATAATCAATTGAGGGATGACTTGTATTCAGACATTGCACTCTTTAAATGCCCATAAAGCTTTTTATTGGGCAGTACAAAAGATGAAAAGGAGGAAAAAGTAAGTCTCCTCACCCCAATGTGATAAATACATACCCATTATAGCTAAATATCAACAATTTCACCTATGAGAAAGCAAATGACTTCCTGGTAATAGTACCTCTTGTTTCCCCAATTCTTTTCTGGGAAGAAGTTCCCTGAATCATCTCAGAGGAAAGGAAGCCATCCAACTGGGTTACTTTTTGCCCTGAGCCACTTCTCCAGGGTATACAGAGCCTTCTGAAGAGGCAAGGACCTTGAAACCAGGACACCTCTGCACTAGGGAAGGAAGTACTAAGGAGTCTCAAACAGAATTCTGTCCAAAAACAGAGTTTTCTTATCAGATAAGTCATTCTGAAGACAGAATCCAAGAAATCATTAGATGACAACTCTTGCCCTTTCCATAATCACATTGATTTGTCACAGATGAGACTTTGGGGATATAAGATATATGACCTGGGCAGATACATGATGATGTAGTGGTTGATCAACAGGGGCAAAACTCTTGCCCTAAAATAAGAGAGTGTTTATCTGGGAAAAACTGAGAGCCACTTGGAAATATCTGTCTTGCCCTTAGAGGGATCATATAGTCCTATGGCTAGCACAGCATGATATCATTACCTAAATGTCCAGACTGAAACTGGCTTCACTTCTCACCATTTATTGTTCTTGCAAAGCTTCCAACCTGGTTATTTAGCACATATATCTCTAATGAGTGCTAACATGCCCCACTAATAACAGATTAAGGTAGGAAACATTGGCAAAATTCTTTCATTGGTCCTGACCTCAAAGGGGTCTAGAGCTATGCTCTTCAGGCCACTTGGCCAGACACACAGACACACATATACTCTGCCTAAAATATTTGGTAGTATGAGGGAAAATTTAGGTAACCTTGGAGAAGGATGACAAAGACATATTGGACTCTTTCCCAGGTGAAAGAAACTGTTCCTGACTAGTTTTTACCCACAGGAATAGAGAGGGAATAAAACATTGGCAAGGCTGACAGACCCATACCACTCACCCTGGGTCAACTCCCTGTAAGCCACCGTAATCCCTCCAGAGATGAAGATCAGCACCTTGCCTGTCTTGTAAATCTCATACAATTAGTTGCACAGGCAGTGAGAGGTTAAATGCCTTGTCCAAGATGACATGGTAGTATGTATGAGAGGTAGGACTTGAACCTTTTCTCACTGCATCATGTCACCTCTCAACTTTAAAATACTCTCCCAAATTTCTTAAGATAACATAGTACTGAAAACAAAACACATTTGCTCTTGCATCTAGGGGTGGCTCTCCAAAGGATGCACGAATGGTGGTGGGAAAAGGAGGGTCTAGACACGGTAGGAGGAGCAAGAATTACTGCAACACTTGCTCCAAGAGAAGCATGATGGGGATAAAGAAGGGTCTGGATTCCATAGAAGGTTCAGCCAGTGATAGAGAAGAGGGTCAGTTCTTCAGTATCAATTGGACAAATCCAGGCCTCCATGTGGACAGGAAGATGGGAAGGAGCACATAGGACATTGGCACAGATTTTTATTGCTTCCTGAGGAAGCTTTACTGATGTGAATCAATTGCCAAAATTAGGACTCCCCCCAGAAGACTGGGAACTCACCGTGGCTAGCAATCTTATAATATCTATTGTTTTAGACAGGATTCTGGAGAGGCATTGTGAGGAAGTTTAATTCTATTGATGCAAATAGTAGCCCAGCATGGAAGGAGGAAGGGAGAGGGATTGGACCCATGATTTCATTTGTACAGAGAACTTCTGTTCAGGAAACTCTTTCAACAATGCAAGAAGTGAACCTCTCAGCAACTTAGAGTCTTAGTTGCCCAAAGCACTGAGAAATTAAAGAATTTACAATGAGTATATACATACACACACACACACACACACACACACACACACACACACACACACACACACACACATACATGTTGAGGCTAGGTCTCTACTCTTTACAACAGAGAGAATCACAGAGGTAATCTAAGTGAGTACCTAAACAGGCCTTGGTCTAAAGGGGTCAAGGTCTCCCAATGCATCCTGGGCCATCTCCAGTCATCCTGATGAATATCTGGTCACTGGATCTACATGGCTCAGGAGGCAAAAGTGAGTCTGGTGACCTTGCACAGCGCTTCCTCAATTAAAAGTAAAGTCAAGTGCAAGTCAGGTCATGTTTCTCTGATGGCATTGTCTTCTTTGGCAACAAAGGACAAACACAACAACAACAAATTCCTTGTTTTGTCCAAGCTCCTCCAAAACCTTTTGATATCTATCCTTGCTCCCTTTGTAGGTCACAAATAGTGATTTATAACTTGTTGTTACCTTTATAGATGAATAATTTTGGAATAAAACTTGAATTATACATTTCCTGAGTATTCTAAGCCCTTTGTAGAAAGACACCTGAAAATAAATGCCATGGTGTAGCCATAAGCACTCCAATATACACAGGGGTGCCTACAATCATAAGTTCTTAGATTTGCATTCATAAAAGGAAAGCAACTTTCAAGGGGTTAACAATCACTTTAATCAAACACATGTATCATTCCTTTAACCAAGCACATATATCATTCATTTAGTTGAAGGAGTCAGCACCCTGAAATTTCAAAGAAAATATAGAGAGATCAAAAAAATCAAAAGACATGACTTCCTCTGTCTGAATTCAGCAGACAATTGGATCCCAAGTGTCTGACCATAGTTGCCAGAGAGGGAAGCACCAACATGACACCTGGGTTCTCAAAGCCAGGGGGCTTCTTAACAGCTTCCCAGAGTCCTTTTCTGGTACTCAAACCTTCTTACCCAAAAACTAAGTCCCAAAGTAAAACCTCAACTTAGAGTATTTATACCATTTTTTAGAGCCAGAGGGCATCACAACCTTTTGACCCAGTGCTTCAATATACAAAAATGAAAGGTACTTGGGCCCCTCTTACAAAACAGTTCTCCTAATCAAGTTTCCCACAATGGGCAGGACCCATCAATGGATGGAAAAGATAATGAATCACATTAAAATAATTAACAATACAAATACACTGTTTCTAGTTAAAGAAAGTCTTGTTTCTGTACTTTATTGATAAAGGCAAGATTCAGTCAGAGGCACTTGATTATACTAAAACAAAAACAGCAAAACATCCTATTTTGATTGCCATCACACATGGTAGTAAAGCATAGTAGAAAAGATTAGTGTGAATCAAAATGCTATATTACTAGCAAGTAAATTCTCTGTCACTAATCTTCCTGAACTGGAATGAGAACTGTCTCTTTTGAAAAAATTGAGGAAGGCTCCTGTTGCATAGGGGTGAGGTGATGTATTATGTTCATTTTTTTCCTAGTACATTCTCTGAAAGGTGGGTTAAGACTTTTTTGGCTAGCCTTTGGGTACTTATTTGGCTAGGGGGTCAGTCTCTGGTGCCATCAATGCAATTGCAGTCAGGCTTATTTATGGGCACACTGTCCTTACTTGTCAAGGACAATAAGGATTTTTCTCAGGAAAATGTTGTTCATTTTATATCTAACCCTTCTTGTTTTTAGTTTGGCAGTGACCACATTTGTTAAATTTTGATCACATTAGTACCATGGTAGCACATCTATAAAAGATATCTTTATAGTAGCTTGACTGACTGAAATTTAAGGAAATCATTGTCTTAAAAAAATTCTTGTGGGAAGTATGTAACTTTCTATTCTAAATGAGTGTCTTCAAATATTCTTAATATGCATTAGTGAACAAAGCTAATTCTTTCAAGTAAATACACTTGGATAACATAAAGGAAGCTTCTAGGAAGTTTAATTAAGCAAGATATAACTGTCATTTGAGGCAGAAGGGTTGAGTGATGTGTTCACATGTTCATTTTTTAAAAATCTGAATCTAGTAAGATTCAGAATGCAATCTCTTCTCCTCTGAAGCTCATTCTATCAAAACTTATTGCCTAATACCAAACATGGTGGTTGTTGTCTACTAGTCTCTGAATCATTCTTCCACCTTTCTCATGGAGTTGAAAACTTGGCTCATTGGCTTGTTCTTTGTCCCCAACTTCTTTCTTTATATTAGGGTACTTGAATAAACATGTTGATACTACCTCAAATACCCTAACCTCCTTCTTCCTCAATTTGCTAATTTCCTACATCCTACACCTTCATTCCCCTTCAGCCATAGGCAAAGATGGTCACATGCTAGATCTCACCATCACCCATGAGTATTCTACTTCCACAACTGCAAAGTCTGACATTCCTTAGAGTGAGAGCTCCTTCAGGGCAGGGATTGTCTTTTGCCTTTCTTTGTAGCTCTAGTTCTGGGCACAGTGCTTGTCATATAGTAGGAGCTTAAAAAATTCTTAATGATTGACTCATCTCATCCTTCCATCTATTCATTATGCCTTACACCACCTAAATGTATTCTTAATTTTCCCCATGACCTCCAAACCCTCCATCAGGTCTGTATTTTCTTAGTCTATTATTCCTGTCCTGATGTCACTACTGTCCCTTTCCAGTTTCAGCCTTATTGTTAATGTTCAATTCCACTCTGTCCTCAAACTCTTGCCCCTTTATTGCATTATCATTTGTTCTAACTCATTAGTACACAGTCTCTCTCCCGAGTTCTAGATTCATACCCCATGTCACCAACTGCTTGCTTATCAGACATTTCAAAATGGATGTCCCAAAGATCTCAAATTCAACATTTCTAAAACAAAACATCTTTCCTACAAAACCTACTTTTCTTCTGAACTTTCTTATTTCTATTAAGGGCACAAGTTTGGTGTTATCTCTGATTTTTCACTCACCCACATCTCATCTACCCAATCAACTGAAAAATCTTGCCATTTCTGCTTTGAATCTGTCCTCTCCTCACTACTCACAAAGCCACCACCTTGGCTCAGGCCCTTGTCACTTTTCTTCAGGGCTTCTACAATGGCCTCCTAATTGGGACCCTGCCTGATTTTCTTCACTCTGGTTCATCTACCACATAGCTGCTAAAATGATTTTTCTAAAACATAAATCTGACCATGTCACTCTCTTCTCAATAAACTGCAGAGGCTCTTTATTCCTTCTTGGATAACATAAAAATTCTTTTGATTAGCTTGCCTGGCACATGGTAGTCCCTTAAAAATATTTATTAGTTGATTGATTAAAATCCTTTACTGCCTGGCCCAATCCACCTTTACAATCTCATTATAAACTATTTTCCTTTTTGTACTTAATTATCTAGTACAATTGGTGGTCTAGTTGTCCTCACACAAGGACAGCTTATTTCCTATCTCTGTGTCCATCCCCATGTCTGAAATGTATTCCCTCCTCAACTCTACCTCAGAATTCCTTTTCCTTCATGATCCAGCTCCAAGATGGCAGAGTAGAAAGCCGTATATATTCTAGCGTTTCCCCCACAAACCACAAAATATCTGTAAAAAAATGACTCAACAAATTCTAGAGCAGCAGAAGCCACAGAATGACAGTGAAAGAGATTTCCAGCCAAAGGGAACCTGGAAGGCCAACAGGAAAGGTCTATCCCACAAGATGCTGAGTGGAGTGGAGCCCAGCCCTGGCTGCATGGCATGGGGAGGAACGGGACCAGAACAGGACTCCAGGCAGAACCCCTAGCAGGAGGGTCCTAGATCCCTCAACCCACAAGACACAAAGAAAACTTCAAAGGTCAGTGCAGGAGGGCTTTCCCAGCTGGGTGAGAAGGGAGCAGGGTGCCCCCAGGTTTGGCCCCAGGCAGTGGCAGAGGTGGTGGCAGCAGCAGAAGTGGGCGGCAGTTGGCTACAGTGAACACAGAAGCAGCCTGGGTCCATTATCCCAGCGGCTCAATTTAAAGCTTCTGGGGGAATTGAGCATGGGATCTGAACTTCAGCCCTCAGTGTTGACCCCACCCAAAGCCCCTGGGGGAATTGAGCAGCTGATATGAATCTCAGCCCTGAGCACAGTCCTGGGGGGAGGAGGTGCACTAAGATCCTCCTCTTGACAAGGAATTCAGAAGTCAAGTAACTGGCTGGGAAAATGCCCAAAAAAGGGAAAAAAAATAAGACCATAAAAGGTTACTTTCTTGGTGAACAGGGATTTCCTTCCACCCTTTCAGATGAGGAAGAAAAATACATACTGTCAGAGGAAGTGTAGGCTTCTGCCTCCAGTACCTCCAAAATTAATATAAAATGGACTCAGGCCACAGAAGAACTTGAAAAGCATGTCAGCAACCTGCTAGAGGAGAACCAAAAAAATGCTGAGGAAAATAACACCTTTAAAAATAGGCTAACTTAATTGGAAAAAGAAGTCCAAAAAGCCAATGAGGAGAAGAAGGCTTTAAAAAGCAGAATTAGCCAAATGGAAAAGGAGGTTCAAAAGCTCACTGAACAAAGTACTTCTTTAAAAATGAGAGTGGAGTTCAGGGAAGCTAATGACTATGCCATAAACCAAGAAGTTACAAAACAAAACCAAAAGACTGAAAAAAATAGAAGATAATGTGAAAACACCTCATCCAAGAGAGACAAGTTAAAAATTATAAAAATAGACTAACCCAAATGGCAAAAGAGGTCCAAGAAGTCAATGATAAGACAAATGCTTTAAAAAGCAGAATTAGCCAAATAAAAAAGGAGGTTCAAAAGCTCACTGAAGAAAATAGTTCTTTAAAAATTAGAATGGAACAGATGGAGGCTAATGACTTTATGAGAAACCAAGAAATTACAATGCAAAATTAAAAGAATGAAAAAATTGAAGACAACATGAAATGTCTCATTGGACAAACAACTGACAAGAAAAATAGATCCAGGAGGAACAATTTAAGAATTATGATAAAAAAGCCATGATGAAAAAAAGACCCTAGAATCATCTTTCATGAAATTATCAAGGAAAACTGCTCTGATATTCCAGAAGCAGAGGGTAAAATAAACATTGAAAGAATCCACCAATCACCTCCTAAAAGAGACCCAAAAAGAGAAACTCCTAGGACTATTGTGGCCAAATTTCAGAGTTCCAAGGTCAGGGAGAAAATACTGCAAGCAGCTAGAAAGAAACAATTCAAATATTGTGGAAATATAATTGTATTTCCAATCAGGATAACACAAGATCTAGCAGCTTCTACATTAAGGGATCAAAGGGCTTGGAATATGATATTCCAGAAGTCAAAGGAACTAGGATTAAAAGCAAGAATCACCTACCCAGCAAAACTGAGTATAATACTTCAGGGGGAAAAATGGTCATTCAATGAAATTCAAGGATTCTTGATGAAAAGCCCGGAGCTGAATAGAAAATTTAACTTTCAAACACAAGAATCAAAAGAAGCATGAAAAGGTAAACAGGAAAAGGAACTCATAAAGGACTTACTAAATTTGAACTGCCTACATTCCTACATGGAAAGATAGTATTTGTAACTCTTGAGACTTTTCTCAATATTTGGGTAGTTGGAAGGATTACATACATATAGACAGAGGGCAAGGGATGAGTTATATAAGATGGGATGATACTTTAAAAAAAAATTAAGGGGTGAGAGAGGAATATATTGGGAGAAGAAAGGGAGAAATGGAATGGGGCAAATTATCTCTCATTGAAGAGACAAGGAGGAGACTTTTTAGTGGAGGGAAAAAGAGGAGAGTTGAGAAAAAAACATGAAGTTTACTCTTATCACATTCGACTAAAAGAAGGAATAAAATGCACACTCATTTTGGTACGAAAACCTATCTTATAATACAGGAGAGTGGGGGAGAAGGAGATATAAGCAGGGTTGGGGGGAAGATGGAAGGGAGGGCAATGGGAGGAGGGAGCAATTTGAAGTCAACACTCAGGGAGGAACAGGATCAAAAGAGAGAATAGAAACAATGAGGGGCAGGATAGGATGGAGGGAAAGATAGTTAGTCTTACACAACACAACTATTATGGAAGTCATTTGCAAAACTGCACAGATTTGGCCTGTATTGAATTGCCTGCCTTCCCAAAGGGAATGGGTGG
>CM053770.1:200360679-200383763 GCA_028658325.1 Potorous gilbertii | reverse complement strand
GACAAGGGAAGGGAGGGATGACAGAAGAGAGGGCAGATTGGTGATAGGGGCAATTAGAATGCTCAGTGTACTGGGGTGGGGGGAGGGGACAAATGGGGAGAAAATTTGGAACCCAAAATTTTGTGAAAATGAATTGTAAAAAGTTAAATAATTTATATTAAAAAAATAAATAAAAACGTTTACCTAATTCTTTTCAGAGTTTATGAAAAATTCTCAGTATTCAATTTGTTGAAAGAGTTGAAGAGTTGTAATTAATTTGACTACCACTAACTTGAATTTATGTGAACTCTTGGGACAGTCACACTAAAAATACAATACAGTTTATTTGGATTCCCTTCCAACAATTTTCTCTGTCAATTGATACTCATGTTGATCACTCTGAAAATCTAATCTAAATTGTGAGTTACTTCAAAGGAAATTAATTTTCAAAATGACAAAAGAAAATGCCTTAGTCGTTTTTGCTTAAGTAGGAAGAAGTAGAAAAAACCCACTTCAATACACTGCAATTTGAAGGACTCAAAGGGAACTTCAAACCTTTAACTTTTATCATGGAATCATCCCATGAGATCATTTAATACAGTTCCTTCAGTTTATAGATGAAAAAAAAATGAGGTGCTAAGAAGTTAAGTAATCTGTCCAAGGTCACACAAATAATCAGCAAAGGTACTTAGGTCAAAACATTATCATCACAAAGATATACACAGTCATGGAATATGCATTGTATCTAGATATTGCAGGATAGGATGGCCTTGAACAAGCCATTTCTAATTTCTGGGTCTATATTCTCATCTTTAAAAGATGGGGCTGATTTAGAATTGCTTATAGATTGCTAATGTCCATTCTAGCTTTACAATTTTGTGATGGGGCAGCTAGGCGGTGCAGTGGATAGAGCACCAGTGCAGGAGTCAGGAGGACCTGAGTTTAAATCTCACCTCAGACACTTGACACTCACTAGCTGTGTGACCTTGGGCAAGTCATTTAACTCCTGGGTCATCTCCAGTCATCCTGATGAATATCTGATCGCTGGACTCAGATGGTTCTGGAGGAGGAGTGAGGCTGGTGACCTGCACAGCCCTTCCCTCACTCAAAACAAAGTGCAAGTCATGTCATTATTTCTCTGATAGCATGGTCTTCTTTATCAATGAAGGATGAACACACACAATTCTGTGATATCAGATATGGTCTCTACCTTCCAGGCACTTAGTTGAGGCAGGGTATATATATGTATGTATATACATAAAAAAATAGTATAAAATTGCATGGGTTAACCACCAAATGAATGGCATAGACAACAAATGCTACAGGAATTCAAAAGAAGTTATTTCAGAGGGCCAGGGGATGATCCTCAAAGAAAACCAGTCAATCAGTGAGAATTTTTCATGCATTTAACTATATGTCAGGTACTGTGATCAGCATTAGGGACATAAAGACAAAAGTGAAAGTCCCTGGCCTCAAAGCACTTACACTCTAACAAAGGAAACGTACATTTATAATTATATACAAAATATGTGCAAAATGAATACAAAGTAATTTGGGGATAAAGATACTAGCAGCTGGGAGGATCTGGCTTCGTGTGGAAGGTGGTGCTTTGAGCTATATTGTGAAGGAAACCAGAGATTCCAAGAGATGCAGATGAGGTGGAAGCATATACCTCACATGGAGAACAGCCAGGAGAAAGACAAAAATGGGAAATGGAGCATCATGTGTGAAAAACAGCAAGTAGGACAATGTGGATAGATTGAAGAGTTTAGGGATACAGGTTGGGGAAGAGGAGAGTAGATGTGCAAGGCTGAAAAGGATCCAGGTTTTGAAGAACTTTAAATCTTACACAGGGAAGTTTATATTCTAACTCTAAATCTATAATCTTATGAAGATCTATAATGGCACAAATATGGTTCATATTTATAAGATATTTTGAGGTTTCCAAATGAACTTAGTAGATAATTGAAATAGTTCAACAAGAATATAAAAGAAGGGACATATGGGAGAGACATTCCAACTTTTTGATCTTAAGACAGCATGGCACCATAGTGAGGATGCTGGATGTGGACTCAAGAGATTCTAGGATTGAATCTCATCTCTGCTACCTACAAACTGCATCCTTGAGTAAATTACCTTACTTTTCCATTTCTTGATTTTTTTCATTTGTAAAATGAGAATAAACAAAATGATCACTGAGGTCCTTTCAAGCTCTAATCTGTCACTTTATAAGTATTCAAGCATGATTTTAAAATTTTGAATCTGGTTTCCATTGATAAAAATAATGTAGATTGGAAAGGAAACATTTTGTGGGAAAAGGAAATAGTGAGTTCTGTTGGTGCCAATAGAACTGAAAAAGATAAACATAAGAATACTGAAATCAATATTTATTCATTCAACAAATATTTGTTGATAATCTAGTATGCGTAAGGTACTACACTAAGTACTACAGGAGATATAAAGATATATATGAATTTAAGATTTTTACAAAATGGTTTTCAAGTACAGTTCATTATTGCTTTGGCAAATAATATATTTTGATGGGATATAACAGAACAATTAAATTGATTGAACTTCTACTTTCTAGTAGTTAAGGGAATTAGTCGCTGTTCTAATTTTTCCTACTGAAAATACCATGATAGCAATATAAATTGTTTTACTATGATATTGTTAGATGGGAAAAAACTAGCATATAAAACCAGGACCTGGGTCCAGGTTCCTTAGAACATTTATTCTGTAGCATCAGAAATGTCACAGAAGGCACAAATCTCTGTCTGATAGTCTTGCACTTGTTACTTAGGAATGGAAAGTCTCCCACGATCCAAGTTGTCAGACTCTGTTACTCAAGCAAGCAATAAAACAAAATAAATGAATTAAATTCACTTATTTACAGAAATACTATTCACAAAAGAAAATTGTTTCATCTAGAAAATGGTTTGCAGTCACAAATACTGCTATTTAATGAGTTTAAGGAAGGCCAGGTTTACTTCTGCCAAATACAAAATGTGAAAACTCAAAGAACAACATTTTTATGAATTGGTTTAGCAGAATTGGTATATGACCTACAAATAACTCAGGTAAAGGATAGCCTAGCATATTTGTAATATTGGGGACTATTCTGTTCATGATTTTGCTGCGAGTAAGTAGAGTTTAACCAGAGGATAAATGTACCATTTATCTAGGCACTCAAATGAAATGAAATTCTGCAAAAAAGAACTATAAAATGCATAAAACTACTTGAAGTAAGCAAAACTTTTAATTGTTCACTTATTAACTATACATTATAAGTAGATAAAATATGTTACTGCACATGACAATATAATAAAATCTTTGCAAACTTCATGACAATGGTTGAAATATAAATGCATTCTTTCTTCAAATGAAACTACAAACAAGGTATGTGTTCATGACAAATCAGTGTTGACAATAAATATTATTCATTTATTTAATCATTATTTATAGAAATATATTTTAAAGAGGTCAAGATGTAATTTAATAATGATATCACAAAAGAATTAAATCAATGTACTTTATGGTTCATAATACAATTAGATTATATTAAGAATCACTAGATCACTAGCAAAGAAACAAAATTTAGTATGTTACTCCTTCAGAAACATATTTTTTTCTGGGAGCTTTTCAAATGATGATGACTTCTATACATTACACCTAATTCTACCTAAAGATCAAAGTTAAAGAGGGATGGGGTAAAGTTATAAATTTATTTCTAAAGCCTATACAAACATGAAGGTAGGTTTTTTCAACAGACTAGTGGTTTCTTGTGATAATTCAACAAATGTTTTATAAAGCTATTTTACAATACAAAACAAAATTATTTGGTAAACTCAATTTTTAAAATAAGATCAATATAACTCTGTAACTCCTTTCCTAAAAGGTGTTGAGACAGGAAATTTTGGCCATCAGGGAACATAACCTGAAACTCCATTCGAAAGCCTGAGTCAGAGATTTTAAGTTCTCCCTGAGTTAAACACAGGACCTGTGAGCTCCAGAGGCAGTTGTTTGTTGTACTGAGTGCTGCCAATAGAACTAAACAACCTCTCTGGGTAGGTGGTAGAAGGAGAAGGAAGAAAGTTCTGGTGGGTAATTATAAATGAGAGTTCTTGGAAGTCTCAACTTTGTCCTTCGACCTAAATTGCACAGAATTCCTTTTAGTCATTTTACCTTTCTTTCCCACCCCTTACTGTATTTTCTATCCCCTTCAAAGTACTTTTAGTATATTACTCTTGCTCCTAATTCTTCTAAAGTTTTAATAATAGGTAGCATTTATATAGTGTTTGAAGATTTGAAAAGCATTTCACATGTTAACTTATTTGATCCTCGCAACAACCCTTTGTTATAGGTGTTGTTATCTTTATTTTTACAGATGAAGAAACGCGAGGCATAGAGAGATTCGCCATGGGTCACACAGCCAAGATAGTAAGGCAAAACTTGAACTCAGATCTTCCTAACTCCAAATCTCCAAGCTCCATTCACTGGACCACTTAGCTGCAGGTATTCTGTAGACAGAAGAGCACCTTAAATATTTGTCTTTATTCAAATATAATTCACTGAACTCTCAATTATCTGTGTTTATGGAGGGAAGCAGTAGTATAAACAATCTAAAAGATTTAGGAAAAAATCAGACGACATTTTTCTTCAACTCTGGAATACTTTATTTGATTTTCAACCCAACTTAATTTCTCAATTATGTTTTTTAAAAATTAATGGTAAAATGCATTTATATCCCCTAAGCATATACTAGCTCAATGGCCACAGGAAATAACTCAGAATAATATTATCACAAGGATGGCAAAGGGAAAGTTTGCAAGAGTTAATGTCTACAGATAATAGAAGGTTAATTCTAACATTGCATTTGATAAAGGAATCACTTCTGTTCCAATTTTCTTGTCTGAAAAATCAATAAAAACAAGAATCAAAAGAGACGCTGATAATTAAGTCTAACAGAATTAAAACTCCTTTAAAAGTCAGATCAGCTAGAAATAAAATTTATTCACTAGTGTTTTTAGTAATACATGATTCCGACGTTATGTTATTTTTGTGTTATATGGTGTTATATATTTGGTGTCATATGATGTTATATATTTGATGTTATATGTTCTTTGTAATATTTCCAAAACATCCTGACTTTAACAAAATGATCTGTGGAGCTGGGGACTGGGGAGAAGAAGAAAAAAATTCTTCAAATCTTGGTTTAATTGTTTTGAGTGATGATTTACTAAATTTTGCTTCTGGTGAGGATGGGTAATGAAGAAAAAAGAAATCTTGGGTTCCTGGGAGTCTAGGCTGTTTTTTGGAGGTAGGGATACTCCCTACATGTTCTGGAAAGGAAATGCGGGGGGGTGGGTGGGGTGTTTTAGGGAGTTTCAGATAGAGATCATTGGAGAAAAGTGAAAAAATAAAAGTGGATTAGAGAAGGAGAAATTTTGGGAAGGAAGGATTTCTTTCTTGGTGAGAAGGGTAATTGGGAATATTAACTTATATGGTTTGACTCTAGGTAAATAATTCAATCTCTCAGTGTCTTAGAGACAATGATTTTAAATGGCAGAACAAGAGGTGACCCAAATAGGTAGAGCAAGTTCCTTATTAGGAGCTCTCTAATACCAATGAAATAACAGGTCAGTGATTTTAAAAAAAAGTAATTTCTATCTAAACATTTTGCTTCTGTATTTGGCACTGCCACAATATATTTAATTGTCATATTTTTCTATCAATAGTGGCCCATACTAATCTGAAATAGAAAGACTGCAGCCACAGATAAATTTGTATTCTATTAATATTGCAAATTATTAACAATTTGGATGAAGTTCCTCTTGTAGAAATGCTGGCTGGCGGAGATTTGATTAAGTTTTGACTAAGATGCTGTACTTCAACCTTGAATGTCCCTTATTTTTCACCCAAATGTGTGGGCATAGGTATATATGTATGCATATGTATATATACGTATATACTCATACATGCACACACATACATACATCAGATATATGTATTTTTCCTAGACCTATTTCTTGAATTCTATTAAAGATTTTTAAAAATGTTATTTTTCCCAGGTACTCCTTCAAGAGCTATCCTGCCAGCATCAGAACTGGCACTCTAAAGAAACAGACTCTTGGCATATGAAATCAAATATAAGTATTACATAAAGTATTTGCTTCCAAGTGATTTTAAATCTATCTACTAATGCTTCCAATTTTTCTTCTGCCAAAATTTTCAAAACTTGCTTTGAGATTCTGAACAAGGTATGTTACAGGGCTTAGTAATTTGTACTTTTTCTGTCTTAAAATATTAGCAATAGGTAGAGCTGTATGACTTGTTACTATATGAGAAATTATCTCTAAACGATAACAGACCTCTTATTTTTTAAGTGAAGCTAACATGGAATAGACGTTCTTCTTAGTTTTGAAATTCTAGGATCTTATGAGTCACTATTACTCTTCTAGCCCTTTTTTTTGGTTTGGTTCACCCCTAAAAATGATGTTTTTAATACTTTGATTATCTGAAAATTATTTTTATACAATGTGGCATTTTAAAGCAGGTTAAGTTGTGACACTTATCTTTAAGACATTACTTCCTGGCAAGTTTAAAAATTATGTTTCTTCTAACCTGTTATGGAATTTTGCTTTGTTTCTGAAATCTACCTTTCTAACTAAAAGTGAAGATAACTCTTAGTTTTCTTCAAGATCATTTACGAACTAGGACTCCTGGGTTAAATAAGCTCCTTTACATCTCAAACCACAAGCTTAAAGTTTAATGCAAGAGCTTTCACAGGCCATGGATAAGGTTCCTGTATAGCACAAATTTAACTGTTTGGTTTTTAATACGTAATGGAACCGCCTCTCAAAATTCTCTTTACTAATGAAAGATAACTAGTGAAAATATCAACACAAGTGGAACACTGTTTCCTTAAAGGGAGAAGAGAAAAAATTCAAGTTAGTAGTTTAAACTAGTAGACCTTAATTTTGGTTCCCATCATGAATCCTCTCCGACTCTCTCGCTTTAATCCTGGAGCTAGGCATCAGGAAGAATTAGAAAAACACCCGAGTGCTTTTGCCAAGATCCATTCTTTACTTTTACTATGTACGAAGCAAGAAAGAAAAAGAGAAAAGGGGAGTCTTTCTGGTAGCTCCAGGGAAGAGGCAAAAACTCAATTAATTCCCAGACTAAGGACATGGCATTTTATAAGCGGATCACCCTAACAGTCTTCCCCGTGTAACCCGAAGGTCCACTCCTCCATTAGAACGCAAGGACTGGCACACAGTCGGCACTTAACGAGCGCTGGTGGATTTCCTGATTTTTCTCAGTGAAGTACAAGTTGGAAGGGGGGCTTTCATCTGACCCTATCTGTCTTTCCCAGAAGCGCCCCTAAACGGTTCCATTCTCTGTACTCCAGCACAGGGCTGGGCAGGCAGGTGCAGCGGACAGGTCTGTCTCAGGCAGCCCCACTTAAGGAGCTGACCCCTGGCCCCCAGCGCCCCGATTCAGGACCTCCCCCCGTCGGGGCTTTGGTGGATAGGCCAGCGGGACCCGCCGCACGGGGTGGGGTGGGGTGCCCAGGGCTGCCTCGGCTGCGGGGCTTCCGCCGGGAGGGAAGAAAAGTTAACTTTGGCGCTCGGCGGGGGCTCCTTCCCGCCCGGCCCGGCGCGGCCCCCAGGCCCCCCGCGGCTCCCGCCCGGCCCGGCCCGGCGCGGCCCCCGGCCCCCCGCGGCTCCCGCCCGGCCCGGCCCGGCCCCCCCGGACCCCGCGGCTCCCGCCCCGCCGCCCCTACCTTGGGGTTGCTCAGCAGCTGGTGCTCGTCGCGGTGCAGCAGCGCCCGGGAGTGGGACTCGGAGTTGTTGACGTAGACCTGGACGCAGGGGTACTGCGAGGTGCCGCGGCAGTCGGCGCCACAGGTGAAGGTGCACTCGAACACCTCGGCGATCTGCTGCACCGACAGCACCGTGCAGTTGGCCGCCTTGGCTTGCAGGTCCTGCAGGGCGGGACTGAGCCAGCAGAAGCCGAAGATGAAGAGCGACACGATGCCCGAGATGATGAGGAACAAGCCCAGCCGGATGCTTTTGTCCTCCGCTTCCGTGTACTCGTAAGCCACCCTGATCTTCGCCATCGCCCCCGGCGCCCCGGGAGCGCCGGCGCCTTCCTCCTCCTCCTCCTCCTCCTCCCCCTCCCCTCCCCCCTCCCCTTCTCCCGAGCAGCCCGACAGCCTCCGGCGGGAGGAGCAGCCACCGCGAGACAGGAGGGGAGTGGGAGGTGAGGGGGAAGAGAGAGAACAAAGGGAGCGAGCCGGGCTCCTGCCAGCGGGAGCGCCCGCCGCCCCCGGGCCGGCCGAGCCCCCGCGTGGGAGCCCCCTGCGCTCCGCGCGGTTCCGGGGCCGGACTGGAGGAGCCCGAGGCGGCGGCGCAGCCCGGCGCGCGCCCTGCCCCTCCTCTCCCCTCCCCCGCCCCTCGCGGGGTGTTTCCCATCCCTCCTCCCCCCTCCCGGCCCGGATCGAGGCTGCCCGGGCTGGGGCCGGGGGCGCTAAAGGCCGAGCCTGCGCAGGGAGCGCCCCCCGCCCCCGCTGGGTCTGAGGCAGGGAGGGGGCGCCCTCACTCTCCCCTTCCTCCCTCCCTGGAGGCGCTGCTTGATACTTTATAATAGTGTCCTAGGGGTCTGGACGGGGGGGGGGAAGAACAGGGGGAGGGGGCGGAGAGACTAGAACCCCAGCGCCGGAGAGCGCCTCGGGAGCAGAGACGGAGAGGAGGCGGGAAGAGACCCCCGAGCCCTCGAAGGCTCCTCGCACTTCGCGAAGAGAGACCCGGCGACCGAGAAAGCGCGCCCGGAACTGTCCAATCCGGAGCGGCCATCCAGCGCCCCCCCCCTCCCCCTCCCCCTCCCCCAGGGCTCGGGGACTAACGGGCCCGGCGCGCTCTGGCTCCGCCCTCCCGCCCCGCCCCCGAGGACGTTCTAAACTGCCGGGGTCTGCGCAGGCTCACGCGTCGCTGGGCCACGCGGTCGGGCCGGCGGCTGAGCCTGGAGCGCTGAGGATGCCGCTGGACCTGGTCGGCGCAGAATGAGTGGGCCGGGACTCGTCTCTCCGCCTCCTTTACCAGTGGAATGTGGGGAGCGGGGTCCCCTCCGCCGGTGGAAACGAAATCATTGTAGCCCCCCGGAGCCCAGGGATGTCCCACAACCAAATTCGCGTCCCCTCGGGGCGCCGGCAGGTCGGGACCTGCTGGGGAGCGGGGCACGGGTCTCCCGGACCCCTGACTGGCGTCTCTTGGGCTAGCCCACGTCTTCAGCCCCTTAGACACCCCCCGGGGCTGCTGGATTCGGCGCCCCCAAGCGCGGGGACCTGCAGACGCACTTTGCGGGAGGCGGGTCCAGTCTGTCCAGCTCCGCTCTCCGCCCTCTCACCCCGAGCCCTACGGGGACTAACGGGCCCGGCGCGCTCTGGCTCCGCCACAGGAGGAATCCTGTGGGACTGTTTTGTTTTGTTTTGCTTCTCCAGAAAAGCCCCGTGTTGTAGTGGAGTGAATGCCGGACGTGGAGCCGGGAAGATCTTCGTTCAGAAACTTGGCTCGTTTGGCGCTGACTAGCCGTGAGATCTTTGGAGAATCGCAGCCTCCCCAAGCCTCGGTTTCCTGATCATCTAGATCACCTCTGGGGTCCCTTCCACATCCTTCTAACCCTGCGTATACACCTTCCCCATATGCTGCCTCTTATTTTTCTTTTTTCTGGTCTGTAAACCACCACCATTTTTTCTTTGTGATGAGTCAGGTTCTCCTAACAAATAAAGATTCAAATTAGGTCCTGACTGTCATTTAGAGGCATCCTCTCCAGACAGCCATACCCTCCTACATCTTTGCATAGACAATGATATTTTTTCTTGATCTACTGCCCCAAATGACACATGTAGGTGGAATTTCTTTTTATTATCATTTGTTCTATTTAGTTTGTTGCTATTTGAGTCATTATAGTCCTTGGCATTGTTTTGTGGCTCTCGACTTTTACCGAGGATTTTTCACTCTTACGAGAGATGGGCACCTGAATTCTCCTTGAGCCCTCCAGGTTTGCAGCAGCTCTAATCTCTTTGAAGTTGCAAGAAAGACTGAGGCATAAGGCAGCCTTCTTCCCTAAATGCACAGCAAGTTGCATGGTAGCGAATGGGAAGATGACAAATGATAAATTAAGAAAAGACATGCTGCTCAATTCTCATTTTTCTTAGTTTCTTCCCCCGGCTCAGAATGACCTATGCACGAAAGTGGCTCCCTGGCTGTCAGGGAATTGATAGCCAAGGTAAATGAGGACCTAGTGGGAGAGCACCTAGTTGCCCTTGATGAATTCAAGTGGATGCCCAGATGAAGTACATCCTCAGGTATTGAAATAACTGGCAGCCAAGCCACTGTCAGTGCTGCTGTCTGAAAGGTCGCGGGAAGAGGTAGAAGTTCAGCAGGGTTCAGTTTTCAAAAAGGGAAAAAGTTTCACGAACTAGGTAATTTTACAGAAAATACTGGAATGGGTGATTGATGCAGTAGTGAACATCAAGAAAAGGAAGTTGGCAAGGCCATGTTCCACTTATAGATACCTGGATTTTAGCCAAGCAATCAACCAATTAACATTAAGGGCCTGTTGTGCGGCAGATGTTGGTGATACAGAGGAGCTTGAATTCTTTTGAAGGAAGGCAGCATGTATGTTTATAAACATGTATTTTCTATATACATATACATACATACAAGGTAGTTTATGGAGGGAGGACAGTAGCAGGTGAGAGAACAAGAAAGACCGCCTAACTTGAACTGGCTCATAATGGAAGTACAGGATTCTGGGAGGCCTCCATGAGAAGGGACAGTATTCTAGGCATGGGGGAAGGTCAGATCAAGAGATGAAGGGTATGAGGAAGAGCAAGAAGGCCACTTTGGTCTGGCTGTGAAGAACAGGAATGGCAATGTTACAGATGAGTGGAGTGAGGCCAGTTTGTGAAGGGTTAAAAAGCCAAACTTCATCCTCGAGGCAGTCGGAAGCCATGGGACCTTGAATAGGGAAATGACTCAGGTTAGAATTTGGCTTTAGGAAAATAACTTTGGCAGGTGTGTGGAGTGTGGATTGGAGTGGGGAGAGACTTGAGAAAGGGACACCAATTAGGAGGCTATTGCAATCATCCTGGATAGTGGTAATTGGGGCCTGAATTAAGGAGCTTTATAAAGCATTTTTTGCTATTCTTATGGGAGAGATAGAGAGAAATAGACTAGAAAAAAGTAATATAATTAAATGGATTTGGAAACTGGTTGAAAGGCTAGACTCAAATATTATTAATGATTCAAAGTCATTTTGGCAGGAGGCTTCCAGTAGAGGCCCCAGGGACCTTTATAGTTGGTCCTGAGCATTTGAAAATTTTTATGGTGACTGATAAGGCACCCTTATTACCTAGTGGCATACTTAGCACCTTTGGCAGTGGCTGGAAGGAAAGCTTATCCACTCCAGGGCCTGGAGTATTTTGGCTGAATGATGAAATTGTAAGATGAAATTCAGCAGGCATAAATGTAAAGTGTTCCCTTTGGCTCATATAATCAGTTTCTTAAGTATAAGATAAAGGAAGCATGACGAGACATCTGTTTGTCTTGAAAAAAGATCCATGGATTTTGGTGGACTGCAAACTCAGAATGAGTCAGCAGTGCAAGAAAGCCGCTAAAAAGCCTAACTTGATCTTGGGCAAATAAGAAAGACCTTTACCTCCAGCACTAAGGAGGATGCCAATGATAGTCCTTCTGTACTCTGCCCTCCTCAGCCCACATCTATAGTGCTGTTCAGTTCTTGGCACTACAATTTAAGAAGGCCATTGAAAAAGAGAAGACTTTAAGAGGCATGATAGCTGCTGTCTTCAAGTATCTGAAGGGCTGTTGTAGAGGCTAGATTAGATTTGTTCTATTTGGGCTCTGGGGCAGATCCAAAAAAATTAGTGGAAGTTGCAGAGAAGCAATTTAGGCTTGATATCAGGAAAAAAATCTTCTGTCAAGAATTGGAAGACTGCTTTGGGATGTTTTTGGTGCGTTCACCCATTGGAGGCCTTTGAATGGTCTTGAATGACCACTTAACTGGTATGTTTTAGTGGGGATTCTCTTCAGATACAGGTTGGACTGTCAGTTCTAAATTCTGTGACCCCCAATTTTTTTCTGAATGAATCGTTTGTCTTGGAAAATCACCTTTGTTGGTATCATAGTCCTTTGTGATAAACCCCTTTTGTGCTATGAAAGTAGCTCTTCTTTCCTCAATGTATTCGATTCTCAGTCTTTGTAGGAAGCAATGTTTGTGGATAACCTACCTTACTGGGCTCTTAGGAGGAGATCAAATGAGATCAAGTCAAAGTAGATCTTTACTTATTAAGGGATTTAATTCTCTTTCCTTTCTAAGAATGAATAAAGTAAAGTAATTAATTACCATTTAATTTCCACAAAGAGGGTAACTGACCTAAAATATCAAATCCTCTTCTTTCAATAATCCTTTTTATATATACTATTCTTTCTCTTCAAGAAAGTGAAGGCACTTTTAGGATACTTAGGGAGACACAATATTGTACATAGAAGGGAAAAGGTTATCCTTTTTCCAAATAAGGAATGATTACATATTGTTCAGGGTTTAATTACTAAGAGTATTATATTAAGTACTAGAATACTTTTATGAAGTCTTTTTTTTTTTTACTGAAGGTTTTTTTAAGTTTAGGGAACTAATTGATTAGTAAAATTCATTAAAAACACCTAGAAATTTTATGAGGTCATATGAGGCCAATCTTTTTCTCTAAGTTGTGGACAAGATTGTTGATTACCCTACAATTCTAAGGCTCAGGTATGATTATCACCATTACTTTCTTTTTGTCTTACCCTTTCAGTGTAATTTGTTAGTTCATTAAACACCTACTATGTGCCAGGTACTGTATTAAGTGCAGGGGTACAAAAAGAGACAAAAGACAGCCCTTGACCTCCAGGAACTCAGTCTGATCGGGGAGACAAAACCAAAACAGCTATGTAAAAACAAAATATATGTAGGATAAGAAAGAAATAACCAGGGAAGGTATTAGATTTAAGAGATTAGGAAGGGCTTCTTCTAGTTGCTGGCACTTAAAGGAAGCCAGGAGGCAGAGATGAGATAGGAGAGTATTCTACAAACCATGGGATTCAGCCACAGAAAATGCCTGAAGTCTAGAGAGGAGGGAGGGTCTTGTTCAAGAACAAGAAAGCTAATCTACTCAGTGGTTCTTTCAGGTCAGTGGCCACAGTTTATCTGTATCTCAGCTCTTAGCAAATAGATGCTTGATACACTTAAATGTATGTTTGTCTTAATAAACATTAAATGACTTAACACTTAAAATCACTGAAGTTGTCACCCTTCAGCCTTCTGTTTCCTCCATCTTTCACTTTCCTTTTTGGTCTTTATATTTTTATTGCTTATCCCTGGGTCTTCTTTAATATCTTTATATTACATTTGTAATCATTTAAGTTGGTTAGTGTTTAGTTAATGCAAACAACTTAACATTTAAATCAGTTTCTGTTTCGAATCAATGTATAATTGGGCCAGAATTGTTATATAGTAATACTTTTGAAATATCCTAGTTCCTATTTCTTTGAATTTTTTGTTTGTTTTTTCCTCATGGAAGTTACTCAGTTTCCAAAAACAGATTTTCATTAGAACTCAGTGGTTCCCAAATAGAGTTTGATCGTATCACAATGTGCTTGGGAAACCCCTGGCTCGGTTATTCTCTAAAGCAGTTTTTCCTCTGCCCTTAAGAGGCATTATAATGGAACCCATTGCTTTTCTACACCAAAACTAAATAGAGATAACATAGATTAAAAACAAACAAACAAAATCAACTTGGAACTTCTGACATCTCAGCAAAGTTTCTGATTTGGTTTATCAAACGAAGTTGCTCAAGTGCCTTTGCTAATTCATATTTTCAGTGGAATCATTGCCAAGTCAAGAAGGTATTTTCTTCATTAAACATAAGCCTGCAATATTAAAGTCTCATTAGAACATTACTCTTCATAATTTACTCTTTTCTTCAATGTTCTCCTACAAGAAAGTACAGCAGCTGACGATAAGTCTATAATTCACAATGTCAAAAAAAAATGAAAGTAGGAAGTCAATTGCAGGATTACATAAGGAAATACCATTGGGAAAGGGAAAGATGGTGCAGGGAAGAATTGTAGATTGTTTTGGTATACTGGTATTATAAAGGAGTTTAGGTACATTAGAAAAGTTGTTGGTAAAGAATAAAGTGGCACCTTTATGGGTTTTTTGTTTTTGGTAATGAAAAATTTTTTGGCTTATACTACATGCATAATTCAAATAAATGGAAAATGAAGAAATATTGTCTCAACATTTCCAGGTAAAACTGAGCTTCTGATTAGGATTTAGCTCCTTCTTGTGAATGGTAGATTGCATAGGAACAAGTGAAATATTTGAATGCTATTACCCACCCATTCTGTACCTTTGAACTAATGGAGTGATACTCAGTATCAAGACTTTAAATAGATGATATGAAAGTGACAGTGGTAGAGTTCATATAAATAAAACGGGAAGTTAATTTGTATCAAACTTTTCCTTTTCTTTCCCCACCCTGGCTCCTTACCTCCAAATAGCTGTGTTTTCATTTTGTCCTTCGTTGCCGAAGAAGAAGACCATGCCATCAAATAATGACATGACTTGCACTTGACTTTGAGTGAGGGAGGGCTGTGCAGGTCAGCAGCCTCACTTCTCCTCCAGACTCATCTGAATTCAGTGACCAGATATTCATCAGGATGACTGGAGATGTCCCAGGATGAGGCAGTTGGTGTTAAATGACTTGCCCAAAGTCACACAGCTAGTGAATGTCAAGTGTCTGAGGTAACATTTGCACTCAGGTCCTCCTGACTCCTGTACTGGTGCTCTATCTATTGCACCACCTAGCTACCCTAGATTTATTGGAGAAGAGATTTCAAGAAATAAAAAAAAAGGGGGGGGGGTATTCCATGGCCTAAAATCACAAGAGGAAAACTGCCCCAAGATGGGCAGAATACAAAAGCACCATGTTGTGTCAACAAAAATACAAAGGATTCTGATGAAGAAAAAGAGGGTCTACAGAGATCACATGGAGGTACTGAGAATTCAGACTTTTAAAAGACTGTAGAGTAGATGGGAGGAGAGATAACAGGTTAAACACAAAGAATGGATTGTAAAAACACTAAAGTTCAGAAGTAGCTGAAGCTTTGCAGGTACAGAGCTCAAGAAGGAACAGGATCACTCCTCAGAAGGTTTTCATTTCACAGGTCTTTTTAATCATTGCTGTAATATTTTTTTTAACGAATACTAAAAACTGTCTCCAAGTATTTTTACCTGTCTTAACCATTATTCAAAGCTCATAGTTTTTTTTTTAAAAAGCAAAAACAATACATGCCTTTATTTTTCAATATCATCTGACAACAAAAGCAAAATACAAGTTTTTTTTAATTTTTTTGTTTCAGCAAATTGTACTAGATGTTCTATTATAATCGTAGAAAATTTTAATTTTGAATCTTCTCAATTCTGGGTACCTTTTAGATCTTGACAGCTATATATAGCATACATAAATTTCCAGCATACTGATTCCTAAGGATTGGGTCTTCTTGCTTTGTTATTGGTGTGTGCTTTCCTGTATTTGTTGTACCTGAACAAATGGCCTGCATGTGTCATTAAGAAGAAATCTTCCAACTTGTTTATTTTTTAATCTTTTCAAAATGTCATCATTAACATAGAGGACTTGATATAACAAAGCAACAATTTCCTGCCATTTCTAGCCATATATCTAGAAAGAGCCATGTTGCTGAAATGAAGATTACAGAGCATTTCTTCATTTTCAAAGTCAAGAATAACAATGTTAGGATGCCTTTTAAACACTTTAAAGCATCTGAGATGTCATCAGTGTAACAGGTGCCCCTTGTTACAATTATAAGGAAATTATGCTTTTAAGTTAATGTGCTTATTTATAATTATAAAATATTGAGGTTTTTAAACTAGGCAGGCAGTTAAGTTCAGTGTCCTATGTTAATAAGTTCATAATAATCTGGCAAACTAAGTTTACTTGATTTTTGCCAGCCCATATAACTCAGCTCTACATTTAGTCTTCCAAGTTAAGTACATCTCCAGGAACCAAAAATAAGTATCATTCTTCACTGATTTGATTCCTTACCTTATACTAGGTACACCATAAACACTTAATAGCTAGGAACTGGTTTTGAACAAAATAATGGAAGCTGACTTAAGGCAGCTAAGAAACAGCAGCCCACTCCTGGCCTTCTGCCCAGATTTTTCTTGCAAACCCCCTTCCTTACAGAGACCAGACAACCTATAATTCAGATGCAGAACATCAACCTAAGCAGTTGTTTATATGGCAGAAGGGTAGGTAACAGGATCAGAGGATTTAGAGCTGAAAGGAACCTTGGAAGCCATCTAGGCCTTCCCCTCCTACAAATGAGAAAATTGAGTCATGGAGAAGTGAAGGAATTTTCTAGAAGGCCTCTGACACTACATCTTTTTGCTTAAGTAATTTTTTATTTTTCTGTTCCATAAAAATCCTTCGGAAAACTTTAAGAGCTGGAAAGGACCTAAAAGACCATGTAGCCCAACTTCTTTCATTTACAAGTGAGGTGACTAAAGCAAAAGTAATTTGAGTCTTGTTTGGTGTCACATAGCTAGTTAAATGTTTGGATTTCAAAAGACTACCTCTTAGCCTAAGAGTACACACAGTGTCCCTAGACAGCAACAAGGAAGGGGGGGAAAGAGTGAGTAAAGATAAACCACAATACTAAAAGCTAATTCTAGCTTCAGCTTCTTCATCCAAAAAGGACAGAGTTGGACAAGATGATGAAAAAGGTCTGGCTCTTAAATAAAGAAGCCATCCATCTGAGAGAGCCAGCATGGTGGTGTGGAGGAGCCAACCTCAAAGTCAAGTTCTGTGTCTTGAAGTAGTGGCTGACTGGGCAAGTCACATAACCCAGTCTAAGTGCTAGAGAAATTATAAATTGCAGAAAAGGTGCTAATCTGAATTAGTGAGTTACCTCATCCTGGACGTAGCCTATGTTAACTGAATCACACAGAATCCTTATTTTCAGGGCAATCTGACTGATCCAGAGACTTCATACACAAATAACAGGAAATTTCCCCAGGCTGAGATTTTATATTGCTTATTATTAATGCCAGCATATATACTGAGCTACATGATTTATCTTCATATATAAGAGCACAGATTCTAAATAATGTCTATATCCACATATTTAATATATTAATTTGAAATGTACATAGACGTACTATCAGAATGCATGTATAAACCTTGTTTGACTTTTGAAGAGCAATAGAGGTATACAAGTAACTTTTTAATTGGATATAATTCTGATTAGTTTTAAAGACTATTATGAAATATTCCTTAACTTTTTCCTTAACAAGAAATATTCAACAGTTCACTTTTCCCTTGTAAAACAGCTTGCCTGCCATGCAACTGAGTTACATATGGTACTTCAAGCCACATCTTAAAAATAAATGTTCACTATGTAACAGATTTAAAGGTAGCTTCAAAACTAAACATACTGGCTGCCCCAAATCTTTTTATTTTTGTACAGAGAGAGAATGGAGCATAAAACCACATTATGTCATTTCCTCATGTAAGGTTTTGTCGATCTATATAGTTCTTCAAAATAATCTTAAATTTTTAATGGCCATAAATCCTTTGTTAGAAAACTAACAGGACAGGCCGAAACACTGATATAGCACTGCCCTTAGGCTTAAATCATATTTGTTTTCAAATACTTTTGAGATATTTTTACATATTACCAATTTTTTCTGTATCCCACTGGAATAGATTGATGAATTATAAAATTGTCTTAAATTAAAATCAGAAACATCACAGGTATCATTGAAATATACCCCAAACCACTTTTTGCCATCACTCTAGTGACACAAACTATAAAGCATTGGATTGGATGGTCATTTCTGAAAATTATCAACTACCTCCTGTGCAATATGGTATGATGTACGTAATACCTTAAAAAGCATCAAGTACCTTCACTCGTTTTTAACTACCCATAAAAGATAAGAATAAAACTGGTTTTGTTTTCTGAACAAATGTGGAAAAGTTGTTACTTCATAGTCATATATATTTTCTCATTAAGTAGGTGTGCTATAGCTGTCATTAAGATCTGAAATGTAAAAAGAAAAACCCATGAAAATAAGTACATTAATTGTATTAAAAAAACTGATGGATTTGTGATCTCATGGATACCTCTTTTAACTATTCGTATTCCAATCCAGCTGTGTCCTACCATAAATCTGATACAGAGGATCTATCCAGCTTCATGGGGGCCTATCTCTTAAATCTGTTTTAACAGAGCTCTACTTATGAAACTGGAAGAAAAATTATAGGGCATAAAAAATTTTTAAGCATCCTGTATTAACTCTGTAATTAATTTGAAAACTATTTGCCTAAAATTCTGCAAGGCCAAAATGCTTTCACAAAATAAACAGTACCTAACTGGATAAAAGAAAACAATTTCAGTTAATGGAGGTAGCACGAATGAATGCTGGCTTCATAAGCATGACCTGAGTTGAGACTTGAATCTTGGCCCTGTCACTTGATTCTGGTTGTCTTGGGCAAGTCATTCACATGCAAAAGGATGTTGTGGATTACATGTTCCTCAAAGTCCAATCTTCAGACTAAAAATATTTTAAACAACTAAAAACATTTTTGCTTGATAATTCTGCATTTTAACCAAAAGAACAGTTATTCCCAATATGCCTATAATTAAATAGCTGCCCAATTTTGCTTTATAACATGAAAACAACATACTGTTAAAACTAAATACCTATAGAGAAGGTAAATGAACCTTTGTCCCAGATGTAACAACAGTCTGGATAATGTTCTGGTCAGACGTCCCTAGTGGTTGATTTCTCTGGCTATGGCCTTTACAGGGGATCCTCTAGAACATGCTCTAAAGTTTTTGTCATGGACCCCAATTGGTAGTTTCATTTTGTGAAGTATATAGACCTCTTCTAAAAATAATACTTTTTATAGTAATCTTGATAATCAGACTACTGATTCTATGTTAAGACCATAGCTAGAAAAGGCCTACTTATTAAAATTCTATATTTACGATTCTTAATTTTAAGATGATGGTGGTTCATATATGGAAGGGAGAGGGGGAGATGCTTTTAAAAATTACTGATCTTAAGACCTCAGTTCAAGTATTTACTAGCTGTTGCACTATTTACTAGCGCTCTGCCTCAATTTCATTTTTAAAATGGGAAGTTGTGTTTTAAAGCCCTCTACAAATCTAAACAGAGGTTCTTTACCTTTTTGTCGTAAAAAAATTTTTTTTTTGCAGTCCAGTGAAGCCTTTGAGCCTCTCAGAATGTTCTAAATATATGAAACAAAATAATATGGGATTATAAACCAACTATATTGAAATACATTTATAAATTTTTAAATAAATTCATGGTCCTAGTTTTAAGAAGTTTTGTCTTAAAACCAGGTATAATTGTGCACTTTATTTTACTCATTTACTCGTTTACTTCAAGGATTAAAGACTTTCTTAAAAATGCTCCCATTCTCTGCCTTTTAATTTAAAAAGAAGCAGAACACTTGGTCTCTGTTGCATGACTTAAGTTAGTATTAAAAGGAATAAGCAATTTTAAACAATGAAATAGCTGTAGAATCTATTCTTATATATATATATATATAATATACATAAACACACACACACACATATATATATATACACTTCTGTGTGTATGCACATGAACACATATATACATATTGTAAACATATACACACACATACCTACAAGTAGTTTGATGCTTGGGAGAACACTTTTTTCAAACCCGATAATTATATCACAATGAGTTCAGTGCTACAACACTGGGATGGTATCTGAATCTCAGAATCAGGTAGTCTAATCTCTCACCTAATGGAAGAATGCTAGTAATGGCCCCTCACCTTTTCAACCTTCTTATACCTTACTTCCCGCCATGTATTCCACCATCCAGCTACACTGATTACATTTGCTGTCCCTTGAACATGACACAGTCTCTTGAGTATATTTTCACAAACTATTCTCCACACCTGCAATTCTTTCTCACCTGGTTTCACTGGCCTACTCCTAGACTTATCTCCTATCTCCACTTCTGCAGGGGGTCTTTCCCAGTCCCTCCTACTGCTAGAACCCTAAGATCTTTTCTTATACATACATATATATCTTTTATGTATGTAGTTATATATATGTTGCTTCTGTTGGAATGTGAACTCCTGCAGGCAGGGACTAGGTTTTCTGTGTGTATGTATGGGTACCTTTGTATCAGCAGCTTTATTTCTTGGCACACAGTGCTTATTAATAAATGCATATTGTTCATGGAAAGGAACTCAACTTATAAGGCCACTTACCTATTTGACACCCATTATATGAAGCTTTCTCTCAATATATTGAGGAGCCATAATATGCTCCCTTTTAATGTAAGACAGCATGGTACAGAGGAAAGAACATATCCCACCTCTGATATACTGTGTATGATCCTGTGTAAGTCATTTAACATCTCAGAGATTTTTTTTACCTGTAAAATAAGGGGGTTAGACTAGACAGCCTTTGAGGTCCTTTCTAACTCTATATCCAGATGACTCTAATGCTTTCCTAATAGCCCTTTAAACACTTGCAGATAACCTGTTATTAGTCAAATAACAGTCAAAAAACCCCACAAGTTCAGATCCTGTTATAATATACAAGCTGTGAAACCCTGGGCAAGTTACCTAAGCCCAGGCTGCTTCAGTTTCCTCACCTGTAAAACAAAGGTAATAATGATGGCACCTACCTTCCAGGTTGTTGTGAGGAACAGAGCAGATAAATGTAGTACCTGACGCAGAGTAAGCTCTATGTAATTGCTATCTGTTTGTCAGGTGTGACATTTCTTGTTCATTCAAATGTTGTTCATTTAATATTTCCTAAAGCCATCACTATTACGTAAAGTCATCCTCTTCTGGGTGACCCTGAAGTGATATTTTTGCAATTTGCAGTAACTACAAATTTTGCCTGACCAATAATACAATAGGACCATTTACTTCTGAGATCTGAGCTTGAGAAGTAGAACCTTTGGTAAAAAAATCTTTGAAGGATATCCATGAAACAAATAAATGCTTGTCCGAAGGGCCCCCCAGGGAAATCAAATACCCGGAATAAAGGGAGATTGGGGAATTATGAGTAAATTAAACTTATTTTCATACTGAAACCTTTTAAAATTTTGTATTCAATATTCTAGAGGGAAAAATATCGCTAGTATCCAAGCGTTATCTCCCTAGTCATACATTACATTATACCTGAGCTCCATGGAACCAAAACTGGTCCCCAACCTCTTCATTTTCAAGATAAAGAAATAATACTAATGTGAAAGGGTTTGACTTGTCCAAGATCATAGAGACTGATGACAAAACCAGAACTCAGGGGCAGGGAACCTTCGGCCTCAAAGCCACATGTGGCCTCAAGTCTGGGCCTCTGAATCCAAACTTCATAGAACAAATCCCCTTAATAAAAACATTTGTTCTGCAAAACTTGGACCAAGTCAAAAGGCGGCACGCAAGAACGTAGAAGGCCACAGGTTCTTCACCCCTGACTAGTTCTTCCACTGGACCAGGCTCCCCTTCCTCTATTTATATTTACAGTTTATCATTGTGAGTTTTTTAGTAGCTTAATTACACTTGGCTCTTATTGAGCTCCTGATCAACTCAAATTCCTATGGTCTCTGCCATAAAAGTTAAAAGTTATCCAACTGATTTTCTAAACCTAATAGTGAGACATACATTTATCCTATAAACGATTATCATCTTGGTTTCTGCTCAACCTGTCAAGATAAATGTTCATTTTAAACCTATTATCTACTCTATTAGCCATACCTTCTAGCTTTAAGTCACTGGAACATTTGGTAAGCAAGCCCTGAGTACCTTCATCTAAAGCACTGAATGAGGCAAGGCCAAAGGACAGTCTTGGGGCATGCTTCTAGAGAACTCTCTCCAGGGTGACATCTACCCCATAATGAACAACACCCTTGGTATGTGTGATCTGATTCCCTGAAGCCTGTTTTATTGGCCCCTATTTATCCAGGCCCCCCTGACATATAAAGGAACCATGGATAATTGGGTAGAGTAAATGTAGTTCTGTCTTGTATGATTACCGCAGTAATGTCTGTGCTATGAAGCAAATAAGGAATGTTTGTTTAAAAGCCTTGTTCTGCTTTACCATCCTATGTTCAATTGCCAAACTTAGGTTTTGGAATGGGGCAGAGAGGGAAGAACAACAAGGAAGAGGAGGAGGGGGGGGTGGAGGGACTTAGTGTTTTATAGTGTCACAAAGAAGGAGAAAGTGGGGAAAACACCAAGCTTCCAGGTTTCTTTAAAATGCAGAGAAAAAAATTAAAGTGAAATTATTACCCAAGTCAATAAATTATTTTAAAGTACAAATACTGAATTCATTTTATTCTTAAATAGAGCCTATTACTTTGGCTTTTTTTTTTTTTCAAATTAACGGCATTTTCAGGGACAGAAGAAAAGGAGTAAAAGTGTGTTCAACATTGTATGTGCTACTTAAAGGTATCCTAAGTAATTATTTGAAAAGAAAAGAATAATCCTTAGTTTTGGCATGCCATGGAGAATTAGTTTTGCAATGTCACACTTCTGGAAATAGTTTGATAAATGCAGTAAAACAAAGGCTATTACAGGGTATTAATTTTAGGTCCAAGGGAATTATTATTGTTGTTAGAATTTTTTAGAAAAAAAATCTAGATTTAGAATCAAAATTTGTTTTTAATACATATTCATATCTTTTAAAATTGAAGACATTTTAACTGAATTAAACTAATAATATGGCATGTATAATAATTAAAATCAACTTTGATGCATTTGCTGCCACAGATATATGGTTATTAAAATGTGTTCCCCAAACAAGGAATGTAGTTACAATTATAGATTTTCACTGGTTAAAAAAAAAAACATAACCTGAATTTTATGTCAAGGCTAGTATTCTCTTTTGAACTTTTTATTTTCTAAAATTTTAGTTGCCTTTAAGTGTTTAATTTTTAAA
>CM053770.1:200318535-200360579 GCA_028658325.1 Potorous gilbertii | reverse complement strand
GTTCCTCTGAAATCTATTAAATATTTTAAAAGATTTTGTACTATCAAAATTAAGATTTAAGATAAAATTTTTCCAGAAGTGAAAGTTATGGCTTCTGAACATTCTATTTGATATTGAGAAAAACATATTGCCCTATGTGTCCAATCTGGTTTTGGATGCCATGTAGAAATTTTATTTTTAAATGAATTAAATATATTCTGCATAAATGTAGTCTTGGTTTTTTTTTTTTAAGATTGCACTAAATTTCATTAAGTCTGTGAAGATCATTTGTATCACAGGCAAAATTGAAGTTAGATTTTAAGTATGAATTAACTTTTCTGCTATTAAGGTGCTTTGGTTTAAAAAAAGGAATTAATTTGATATATAATATGTTCATTTTCTCTATCTCATGATACATACAGAAATGTTGAAGTTAAGTTGCTATAAATGGTACATAAACACAGCAATGTTATTATTAATTTCAAAACATTTGATGACAACAAACTGTTTGCTACATAGAAAAAATAGATTAAGACCTAGAATTAAAAAAATAAACTCATATTGTTTTGCTGTCTTTTTCTTGCTTTGGTAACTTTAGTCTTTAAGCATTTAAAAATATATCTTTAGATGGAAAAGAACTCACAACAGGATAAATTGTGAAATCGCACAGTGAAATCGAAGAGTTAATTTTCTCAAGATTTTGTTTGGGTTTCTAAAAACTTGTGAATAAAAACCTCTTATCTATGAATAACAATGGTATTTTAAAGTGGCAAAATATCAGCTTGAAAGTAAATTGTGACTATTTAAAATATTAAAAGGGAACTATTTTGATAAACCCCTAAGAGTATTCAGGGTATTTATGGCAAATGCTACAATAATCCATAGTTTTCCATGTTTTCCATTTTATTCTTCTGGTTAGACTAAGGCTTTATTTTTGACCTACATGTGAAATGGTATATGATTTCATTAAATTGTCAGCAGTTAAAAGACTTCCTTTTAAGTCTCTTAACCGCTGTACAGCATGATGTTTTAAAAACTTCAACAGGCATTCTTTTTCTCCATTTTTTCATTGCTGAAGAAATGACTTCACAAGTCTCAAATCAAAGTCCACACTGCAGTGAGGAGAGCTTTTCTACTTTATTACAAAGAGAAGAAGCCTTTATGTGGTCAGAAAATACAAGATTGATCTTTTTTTTTTCTCTTCCTATGAAACGCTGCTGTTCAAACAGCCAGAGTGAATTGTCTCAGTTCACTTCTTTAAGTCCCATCACATTCACTTGGGTATGGATGTCCTTGGCTGCTGAAAATCTGGCCCTTTAGTGCACAGGGCGACAAAGGAGTCCCCTGACCAGCAGTTCCAGAATGTCCCGTTTTCATATATTGCATCCATGCACACCTCCTAAAAATGAGGTACAGCAGGGCAAACATTTTCCAAAATAGATGTCATATATATAATATATACACATTCGTACATACATACCTTTATTCATGTGATGTCCAAAAATTTAAAAAAAATGTACACATTTATTACAAAATCGTAACAAAGACTGGACAGTGTTTTGCTCATTCTGGAAAGATGAAGCTCAGTAATAACACAACCCTAGAAACCATCCAGAGGTTGTGGCCATATCTTTCTTCTAAACAGTCAGATATTCTTGCATTTAAGCTTGGCGAAAAACTGCCTTTCAAAAACAGAAGGGAGAAGTAAAATGAAGGAAGCAGACCTTGCTCATCTTTCCAAATGAAATACGAGAAGGATCTTCACATAAAAATGCACAAACATTTTTTTTTTATTACCAATAGTGCTACAATGAACAATGCAAATTTTGTTGTCTAATTTTTTGGGGTTTTTTGTTTTTTTTTCTGGGTTTTTTTTTTCTTTTTTACATTTTGGAAACTATGTGGTAAACTTTGTCAGTGTACTTTTTTGTCATTTCAGATCAATGTCTGCTGTCCAAAAAAAATGGAAAAATTCAGACCCTGCTCAAACTAGAGAAAAACAATTACAAATTTAGTTGTTGGGCAGCACATAATTAGTAAGGCAGGACCTCAAATGGTGACCCTTTGCATGAGCCAATTGCCAGATCCTCAAGGAATTAAAACCAGGGTGCCTGAGCCACATCAGTTCTGCAGTTATGTTGAGTATTGTGCTGAGACAGCCATACCCCAAGAAAAGGGAAGTCTTTAGAAGGCTTGCTGAGCAGGGTTGTAGTTGAAGGATGATGGCAGATGAGGCCTTTCTTCTAATTTGTCATATTCCAGAAGGAACTCCTATAACAGAAAACAATTAAGTGTTTAGAAAATTTTATAAGGTCCTCTTGAATGCACCTTTTCGCCAAAACTGTACTTCTAGCTATACACATACAAAAAAATATACACCTACAGCCAGATACTATTCTTTTCTAAGTAAAATGCTGCACTGCAGAGAGGTTGGGTATACAATACATGATGAATAAAGGAAAAAACAATGTGAAGTTGGGCTTTTGTGGCCCTGCAGTATACATATGATAAGACCTACTTCTTTGTTTCAACAGGAAAGCATCCAAAACGTAACTGAACGTTACTTAAATATTACTAGCCCCACACTTTTATAAAGTAGTTTAAGATAACAACACAGAAGAGTTGCCTTGCTTGCGGTATTTTAACTGTCAAAGTGCTGAATGTCTATTTAAATTACAATAAGCTTTAAAGGGAACATCAAATGACTCCTTTCAAAGTATGGGAAGTCACCTCTTAAATCTGCTTTAAATGTAGACCTTTTAAAAAAAAATATGGCCAAGCATTATAGCCTGTTTTTATTATGGAGAAAAGAAAATTAGGAATTCTATTGTTTGAATTTGGTTAATTTATACCAACCTATTATTAAACTGCATTAAAGTCTTAACAATTAGGGACACCTAAGGTTTTCTTAGTGATGTTAAAAAAAAAAAAGGAAGCCATCTTCATAATAAATGTCTTATTATCAAGAAGTGACTGAGGAAAACTTGACTCAGGGTATCTTATCTCTAAGATCTGCTTTTGACTGAACTCTCCCAGTACCTTCAAAGTTTAAATGTTCCTTTAGGCAGGGAACTATTAACTAAAATTAAAACCACTAAACTGTTTTCTTGTTTGCTGATAAATGTTTAAAAACAAGTTTTACTGTGGTAAATTTCATCAGAAAATTTATATCCATAATCTGGTTAGGGTAACGAAGCCAGAGACAATATTACACTACTTGCTTGACAGGGAACACTAGAAACAGTAGAATAATTCGTGTTATATACATCTCCCTAAGAACTGAAAGAACTTTAAAATTAATTTGCCATGAATTTTAGAGTCTGGTTAGCTAAATCTGAGTTGAAATAAATAAGTCAGTTCAGTTTCTCCATTCTCAAGGAAGATCTGTTTAAACTCTATGCATGAAACCTATATGAGATTCTGATATTTTGAGTCAATCTCATCTTGCATATTTACATCTTTAATTATGTTATTTATAAGGGGATTCTTTAAGTTCTGTTTCCCTAAATATCTTTAGTTTTCTCCCTTTTAGTTCTGGATCAAAGTACCTAACAAAAGACCTAAAAGGTTTGTTTCTCATGATCATGAGAATTCTTGAAAATGGGCCACAAGCTTAAGGACTTAAAGGGGGGGCAGAGCAGCAGAGGATTCAGCATTTCACTGCTTAGAGCTGATGGCTTATATTCCCTTAATATTCTCCCAATAACTGAATAATTACAAAATCATTACCACCACTGCAACATCAAAAGAAAGGTTTTTTACTGAATTATACACGGGAATAATCCATCCTCAGTTGTAAAAATTCTGTAAAAAGGGTAGGCTTGGTGACAAATTGCAATAAAATAATACGTATTTAGACAAGGAGTATAACAAAGGGGATAAACTGGTACCACTGAATAAAATAGAGTAAGTCACTTCAATAGGAAGCGCTACAATAGGCATAGCAAAAGGAGGCATGGAAGTATGAGCTTGAAAGAATCAACTTCTTGAGTGTTTTGAAAAACCTGATTTTCAAATAACTTTCCCTTGTGACAGAAATTATTCTTAACTTAAATGATATGAGTCATATATCCTATTTGAATTATCACAAAATTTAAAAATACTGGAAGTCTAAGTATTAATCTGTATAAAAAAAGTCAAGTTTCTTAAGAGTATTAGGAACAAGGACTTGATAATAAAAGTTTCTCCAGATGGATAAACTTATCACACTTTACTCAGAAATGCATTTGTGCAGATGTCAAGTCCAGCCCTAAAAAAAACAGAGCTCTTTTTCTAAGATCTGGAGATTATTTAGTGCCCACCAACCCTATCATTTCACACAAGCTAGAGAGAATTTGTCCGCTGTTAAGAGGGAATGTCTCTTGTTAAGTATGATTCCTTGTTAAGTAACAAAACAGGAATATTAACACTTTTTTTCTCATTAAACTTGTTAGTAATGGAGAAAGGGAAAATGCATTTATTAAGTACCTACAATGTGCTGGGCACTGTGCAAATTCACATTTGATCCTCCATTCAGTAACAACTTCCAAGGAGTTCAGAATATTTTATATAAGTTCTCCTTGATAATTATAATAGACAAAAGCTGACTCGGTTGATGTGACAGCATTTCTAATTTCCTAGGCATGAGTATGCTTATCAGTGCTTGGTCTGTGATCCCCGGCTGCATCAAAGTCCTCTGGTTCCTACGGCAGTTTCCCTGAGAATGTCTCATTTCTTTTAAGTATTAAATACAAGCCAACAAGAAAAGTTTAATTGTGGGATATGTCTAAATGTTTAAATTTACATAGTTCTGGGATGCATATATATTAATGTGAACAAATGAAGTCAATTGTTAATCTAATGCAAAGTAAAAGTAAATGATCATACGGTTAAAAAGAATTATGCTGCATGTTCCTAATGCAACTACTTTACAGTAGATTTCCAAAGCAATGGACAAAATTGCACTTGTCATGATTCTCTTTCTTTTACCCCACTGCACAGCTCAAGTTTTGTAAAGGAAATAAATTATTAGAATTATAGGATCACATGGATGAAAGTGGCCCTTGGAGATCATCAAATCTAACCCTTGCCAAAATCATGACTCCCCTTCTCCAAGATCCCCTTTCTAGTGCATGAGGGTTCAGTACTTCCTCCCACCCCAAAAGTAATGCTCCTATAATATCTGGAGGCAGCTCCATTACAGGAAGATCGTTCCCTCAGCTCTGCAGCCAATTTCCCTTCAAAGACCAAGCAAGGTAAGTCCATTAACTTTTCCATATGTAAAAAATGATTCAAACATGGGAAAAAATTGAGATTAAATTAAAGAAAAACAATGGAAACCTTTTTTTAAAGTCTTTACCTGACTGAGGAATTTCTTCCATAGGAGAATGAAATCCTAATTTTATGCTAAAAAACTTGATGTGGACAACTGAAATATAGATAATTGAGGCCAATTTCCCACCCTACCCCAAAATAATTACATACTTATCAAAGAAGAAAAATATTCTTTAGGCCTAAACTGCACAATTACCTACATTTTTTATTTTATTTTTTAATAACTTCTCAATTTTATTAACTTTACTTTCAAGAAAAGTACATGTAATATAAGTACTGAGAAAAATGTTTCAAAAATGGCAAAAAAAAAAAAAGAGTAGAGAAGCTCTGTAAATGCTAGTAAATGATATAATTTTATGTATTTTAAAGCTGTCAGTAATCATTCTTTTGATATGAAAATATGTTCAACTGTATTTGAATAGAAAAATGAAAATAACTCATGGTAGAAATGGTAATTCACGTGACTGTAGTAAAGAACGTCTAAAATCTCAAAATAAGAATTACATAGCTGAGTATCATTTTATATTTTTACATACATTTTTAAAACACTTTAACAAACTGTCTTAAGAATGAGATGCTATTTAAAAAATAAAAAGACAACTTTTATTTCATATTTGTTATTTATTTGTGGGACTGATCCCTCTATTCACCCTGCTTTTTCAAAACGAATGGCTATGGTTGATATCATTTGCTAATTATATTTTCATCCCTAATTACTGCTGACATTTTAGTATTTTCATATTTCTCATTTATACAGCTTTAAGGAAAGCTGAAAAGTGAGCAATATTTTTACTACAAGTTTTTCTTAACAAAACTTCCTGAATGATGATACAGATAATGAAACTGCAATCATACCATATTATCTTTAAATGTCCTTGTGCTTCTGTGAGATTAACAATGTGGATGAAAGAAAATGAAAGAACAACTCTTGATGTCGCTGCATTCAGAAAACTTGGTATGTTCTCCCCAAATCAGTCCAAAATGCCAAGTTTCCACTTTTGTTTTTATATTTACATCCAAATTCACTCTACTCATTAAGTGTCTTTAATTGTCAATATGCAGTACAATTTTTTTTAATAAGTCTAGGAGCAATCCCAGTGTACAACGAACTTATTTTTGTTACCTACAATGAAGGGAAAGAAAATTCTTTTTCATATGAATGAAAACTACTTGCTATTTAATTTTTTAATTCAAGTAAGTATTACCTAATTAGTAAGTATTACCTAAAACATGGATTTACTTGATCTATCCTACATGTTTCTTCATAAATATTTTCTGGAGCTTTACATAACAAGAAATAAAGCTACATATGGGGTCAATTAGATACACTATAAACATATTTATTAGATGACCTCCCAACTCATCCTGTGTGAATTTGGTAATACAATCAATAGCAAACATTACAATAATATGGTCATAGTGGTGGAATAATATAGGCAAAATAATGCAAATCCTAAAAACGTAACAAATAAACTGGTATGATGCAATACATTCTAAAAGAATCCAAAAACCATATGAATTAATATAATTTTGTGGGAGAAATTCACATTAAGCACCCACAGAAAATTTGGCCAACTAATCCTGTCTGGGACAAAGACACAAGTTTGAGCACTGGACTGAATACTTCTACCCTGGCTACATTAAAGGAACATCCATAAACAAAGGACCACTTATTTAGAGGTTCTTCTTTTGAATTTATCTTTCTAATTTCAAGGCAAATAGTTCTCATAAAACATAGTACCTGGAAATATCTTCAAGTTTACTCCAAGATACAGTTGATTCTATCCTCATCCTAGCACAAATGCGCCATAGGTGTTATAAGTAATGAGATGAAACTTCACCTCTTATATGGAGAAACAAATCCTGAGACTCACTCTCAGAATCATCAATGAAATCTGCATTCAGGAAAGTCCCGAATTTTGGGTAGCATTACGTATTCTCTAACCTTTCATATGATCCTGGATACAAGAGTGTACCTTAGTATTGAAAGCAAGACAGTTTTCAAGTTGGTACAAGAAGATGATGTGATATCTGGAACAGTAAGTACCTTCCTACAGATTTTATTAGGAAAACTCATAGTGGTGTTTGTTGTTTATTTTGTTTTGAGAAATCATATGCTCATTTCTCAAACATGCTACGTTTTACCTATACTTCATGCTTCTGGATGAACCCAATTTCCTTTTTTTAAAACAGCTGTCAAAGACTTAACAACTTTCACTGGAATGCATAAAATGTTGATGTGTAAAAAATATAGGTATGTATTAATTAATAAAATGCTGATATGCAAAAAATATATGTATGTACTACTTTTAGTTAAATCTCATATTTGTTTAAGTAATAATATAAGAATACATGACATTGGGATTCCAAGAGGGTATCTTTATTTTACTTCAGTAGTCACACGTGTGTGTGTGTGTGTGTGTGTGTGTGTGTGTGTGTGTGTGTGTGTGTGTGTGTGTGTATTTCAAATGTTATTAGGGCTTGGGCAAAATTACAAATCTCTTTACTATGCTCAATCATTTTCCTAATTATTAATGAAATAAATGGTTTCAGGACGCCCTCTTGGTGTCTAAAATCAAGTCAAACAAGGAAGTGGAGACAAAAATTTGCTAAGTATCAGGCACATTATTGGAATGGATGTATTGGTACATATATATAAACAGATAAACAAGGAGGTTTAATAAAAAAAGTTTAGATTTATATGTTTACATATTTGCATAAGGAAAAAACATACCTTAGCTACTTTCCTCCAGTTAAGACAGTCAAAGAAGTAATATGTTCCCCTCTCGTACGTATTGGTTTTCATTGCTGGCTCCATGCCTGGTGCCCTGGTAATCCATACTCGTTCTTCTTTGTGGTATCTCCAATCTCGGTTAAAACTTTTAAAAGAAAAAGAAAATTGATTTTTTTCTTGTTAATAATTTTTATATATTTTACTTAAACATGTAAATTCTTTTAGGACTTTTCTAAGAAAAGCATTAGCTTACAAACATGAATAAAATGCATAATCAAATTTGCTTCACCTAATCAGTTTGCTTTATTAATCATACCCTTTTGTATTATGTATAAGAAGGCAATTTCATAGTATTTTTTGTTAGGAAAAATATTTTTTACTCAACTGTAGATCCCTTTCATTGAACAAAAGGTCATTTTATTGCTAATGAAAATGAGAAACACAAAGAGAAAAAAACTTGAAAGTAAAACTAAATATTTACCAGATAATTTAGGAATTTTTTTTATTTTACCCAATTGTATTTTTGATTATTAATTTTAACAACTAGTTGTCTTTATTGACTACTACATACTGTGCTAGGTATTGGTGGTGCAAACATAAAAAATGAAAATAATCCCTGTCCTCAAGAGGCCTATAATATTCTAAATGCATTTATATAAGTACATACAAAATAACTTCCTTTAAAGATCTATGCTACAGGAATCAATCAACAAGCATTTCTTATGTGCTTATGATTTTCTAGGCACTACAGATAAGTGATAAGCACCAGAACTAACTAGGATAATGACTAAGTTATGAAAGATGCCAAGAGATATTTGGACAGATTTACTTAGTAACTGATTATATCAACTACTTCTAAATATAACACATATAATATATAATTATGTATTATCATATATAATACATACATTTTCATGATTTGCAATTGCTATGTAAAATTATAAAAACAGAATGACTAAAAATGTCCACTGATGACAGTTCTAAGACAACTGAATTAATTTTCATTTGTGTTATGAAACCTAAATTGGCATAAGTTAAAACGTAAGTTAATTTGACCCTACAGAATTCATTTGAGAACTTAAAATCCAATAACTTTCAAAAACAATAAAAAAAAAAATTCCCAGAAGATTAAAATGGGCACTTTGGGGAGAATTTTAATGAATTTTTGGTATAGAATTTGCTTTTAGAAAAGAAATAAAATAGGATAAGTAGGATTTTTCAGACTCTACTGCAGAAAATAGAAAGCAAAAAAGTGATAATGGAGAAAGTTTTAAAATGAGATCTACTGTTCAGGTAAAACAACAAGAGAGTAGTAAGAGGCTTATTCAAAAGATCTGGGAACAGGGAGAAGAACTTGCTTTCTTAGGAAATCTGGGGGAAAATATAAACATTCCTCAGCTCAGGCAGTAAATGCTAAAGTAACCAATTTCATTTCCCTTAGAAAAAGTTTTTAATAAAATAGTAGTCCCTGATGCCTAATACATGCTAAATAAATATCTTTCTAAGAAACTGAAACTCCTAAATCTAATTACCTTTTTTTTTTTTTTTTTGGTAATAAGGGCAAAATGCTAATATAGTTACCATGGAAGTCCAGTAGTAACAGAAAGTGTAGCCAACTTAGGGGCAAAGGACATTAATTAAAAGCTTTTCTTAGATAGATATAGGAATATTGGGCAAATAACATAAATTATTCCAGGAAATAAATGGGACTATTTCTTTTATACTAGCTACCATTCAATATGGCCAAGAAAATGCTAATGATGAAAATTATCCAGTTTAAAAAACATGTTAAAGCCTCATTCACTTACCTTTTACCTTTGATGCATGTTTAAGACTTTTGTTTCCATTGTCCTTTAAACAATCTACCGTTTACTCACTTTTCCTGACTTTTACTATATAACTACTAAATTATTCAAAATATAATGAAAGTAAAAGTCTTAAAGATAAAAAAAGTAAAATGACATATTATAAAAGGCCTGAGAGGACATGAACTTAAAAATATGGATGGGCACACATGAATGACAGCAGAACCAACTGAATCAAAAGATTTGATCATTTTGATTGATTGCCAATACATTTACATAGTTTCAGAAGCAACAGAAGAACTTTCCCTAGTAGTGGGTAGGCCCAGTAGAAAGTAAGGACTTAATGGATCCTTGCTGACTTCTTCACACTAGTCTTCATGAAATAACATTAACTGGATCCACTTAAATCTTTTGGTCAAACTGATTCTCTAACAAACGATTGAGCTATACGTTATGTTAATTTCAACTTGAAATTCAGGCTGCAGGTCATTTTAAAAATAAAGCTTTATAATTCACAACAATACAGAACATACTATTATTCATATAATTTAAATATAACTTATTTGGTACAATCACTACACTACATATTTTGGGGGAATTTATTATTGCTTTCAAAAAATAAACTAGTTATCACTATTTAAAGTACTGTGTTTTAAAATTTCCAGTGACTATATGACTCTTGTATGACACAAAAGTGATCAAATATTTTGAACGTACAGCTCTACTGCTGCTAAAAGCTGTAATACGTCTCCTCCATTCATGTAGTAGAGATAGAATAGTAGATCTTCTCCATATCGGCCCAGTTTTATTGCAGCCAGCTATAAAAGAAGAAGATTCAAATAAAAATTAAGAACATAAAACAAGTATAAGAATGCAAATATAAAAACACCATTTTGAAAATGAGAACATAAGACCACTTTTGACTTTGCAGCATGTTATAAACTGATTACAAATAACTACAACTTTAAAATAACTTTTTTGCTTACTAGGATTACAAGCACGGCCCTCCCACAAATACTTATAATTTGCCTGACTCATGCAATGGTTTTCAAACTTTTTTGTTTTTTTGCAATGGAAGAATATTTCACTTAAACAAAATTTTGAATTGATGAAGTAAAATCTTTAATCTTTAAGAAAATTTGCAATTACTAATGGAACCAAATAATGAAGCAAATTTTATTTATTTATTGGCTGAGAAGTGGTGTGGGATGGGGAGATGGGAGGGAAGAGGAAGAAAGAAGGTCCAGAATTACAATTTTAAGTAGCAAATGCCCAGGGTGAAAATTCTCTCAAGTGCTTCAGCTCAGCAACAATTTTGTTCCCTACCATATTGGTGAGTTTACTGTCCTACTAACAGACTGTGATATCCCCACAGTTACACATTTAGCATGTGTCAGAATCAGGACCTGAACCCAGTACTTCCTGACACAGAGGCAAGACTTGCATTTATTTAACCACACTGCCTTCTCATTTTAAAATACACAAAATAACATACTTTATTTAAAATCTAGTAATATTATAAACAACTTACTTAGCAGGGATATTGATGTTTGCTATACTTTCTATAGGAATATTGGATGTGATGGCTAACATTGTAAGACATCTAATAATTTTCTTTTTTTTAATATATAAACCAGTAACGGGAACAATTTTTTTATTTTGGAATATTGGTTATTTTAAAGTTTTCAGTTCTGTTTTTAACTGTTCTGTATTGTGCTGTAAATGCTGTTGTAATTTTGCTACATGAGAGCTGATGAGGTCACCAAGTAAAATAGAATAGAGAGAAGAGAACCCAAGACAGAGGGGTTTGGAGGACAACCATGGTAATGAAGTCTGGCATGAACGAAGATCAAGAAAGACTAAGAAGAAGCAGTCAGACAGGTGGGGGAGAACCAGAAGAAAGTAATGCCATCAAGAAAACCAAGAGAAAAGAAAACATCATGAAGGGTCAGTGGCAGTGGCCAAGGCTGTGGAGAGGTCAAGAAGGATAAGGGGTTCAGAAATTAGATTCAGCAACTAAGAGATCACTGGTAACTCTGGGGAAAAGTCTTAATTTAATGAAGAGGCTGAAAACTGGACTGAAGATTTAAGAGGAAAGTGAGAGGAAAGGAGATGGAACCATTAATTATAGAAGGTCTTCTCAAATAATTTAGTCAAAAAAGGGAGGAGAGATATGATAACACATAGTAGGAAAGAATGGCTAAAATGAAAATATTTTGAGGATGAGGAAGATATGGGCTTCTTTGTAGGCAGTAGGGATGATAGAGGAACTGATCTGCTAGAAAAGATGGGACAGAAATGGGATGTATATGAAGGATTTGCCTTGGCAACAAAGGCCACCTCCTTCCCTTGAGACAAGGTGATGAAGTGGAGATGGTGCCGGAAGGCAGCAGAGCAACTTGAGAGGAGAACAACGAGGAGGGAATAAGAGGGAACTCTCAGCAAATGGTTTCATTTTTTTTCCAGTGAAATATGATGCAAGGTTGTCAGGTGAGGGGGTCAGGAGAGGGGAGAAGGGATTAATTAGAGAAGTGTAAAAAAGGACTGCCTTGCCATAGTGAGGGCCCAGCTGAAAAGAGCAAGACCAATTTGTGGTACGCTCAGCATGATTCTGTGATTTTCTCCAGCTTTGTTCAGTAGCATGTAAGTAAATGGAGAGGTGATAGGAGTGATTCAAGGCTAAGGTTAGGCAGGGCAAGATCAGTCAGAGGATAAGGGACAAAGAGACTGGAGAACAGAGGAGAGTTTCCAGGCGAATTGGTTCACTAAGGGATCAAGATGAGGAAGGGAGGAGAATATAACCAGTGTGAGGACAATGGCCTGGGGAAAAACTGAGAGGCCCAGGCACTGGGGGTCATGGCGAGAAGGAAGAACAGGGTTTAGAGTGGGTAGGGTAAGGCAGAGGGAGAGGTGGAATGAGAACAAATTGTCATCAGAGAAGGCAATTTCAGATAATGGCAAGGTGAGTTAATTCCTACTTTGGTGTATAGTTGGGGTGGGATGGAAGAGTAAGCTTAGGGAAGTAAGTTGAACTAGGAGATTAGGGATACTGAAGTCCCCTACTAGAAGAGCAGGAGTTGGGAAAGATAAGCCAGGGAGTCAGGCACTGAACTCACAGAGCAAAGAAGAGTGTCCTGAAGATAACTGCTACCAGAATCTGCACCCAGTGGTAAAGAGACTGAGTGAAACTTAAAGGAGAGGTTACTGCATGATAGTGGTAGAGGGAGAACCTGGAAGTGGCAATGGGGAGTAAAGAGTATTCCAGAGGATATGAGTGAATGTGCAATCTGAAAAGATGAGCATGAAAGCTGTGCCATCAGGAGGGAATCAGATCTCAGTGAATGCAAGAAGAGAGATGGAGAAAGGAAAAGATTTAAATGAAAGCAGGCTTGTTTCCTACAGAGGAAAACAAAGATGTTGGACCAAGTGACTTAGGAGGTCTCTTTCAACTCTAGATTTGCGTGGAGAATGTCAACAAACTAGAGTGAAGATGAAAGAGAATGAATGTGTTGGATATGAAAAATAAAAGATGAGGGTCATTACTAGAGATAATTGTTAGTGATGAAGGATCCAAGATTTATGTGTACCATCCATTTTGAAGAAAACCTTTTGCCTAGTAATCAAAGGCTCTTACAATCTGGTGCCATCTTACTTTTCCAGCTTTATCTCATTTCTACTCCCTAAGCCTGTACTCTCCATTGTTTTCTCACTTTTGCTCATATTCCTCCTAAACCTTAAGACCTTACCTCACCCACTCTGCCTATTTAATTCCTCCCCATCCTTTAAAGCCCAACTCAAATACCATAAAATGTACCAGACTCTTTAGCTGACAACTTCTCCTAAGCACTCACAGTATTTTGCTTCGTGCCTCTCTATTTATGTTATCAAGTAAAATTCTACATTCTAATTAATCTGTATTTATATTTATTCCAGTCCCAGCCTATATACTCCATGACGGCAATGGCATATATATATATATATATATATATATATATATATATATATATATATATATATATATACAGATCAATAATTTAATTATTTGTTGGAAGAATTAGTTTGAAAACTAGGATCAGTTTCTTTGCCAGTTAATGATTTTAATACGTTTGTCTCAACTGTCTTTCACAAAATTAGAGAATTTTGAAATCTACTTAAAGTAAGTCCTCAACAGTTGACACATTTGTTCTCACTTAAATGCTTATCACTTAGTTTCAAAGAATTTTCCTCACTATACTCTTCTATTGTTAAAAAGTCTAACACAGTGCTTTTTAGTAACCTCCTCCTCCCCATATTTCTGCTTATATTAGTTAAAAAGAATTAATTCAATTTGATATTCTCCATTGTTGAAATTTAAAAAAAATTTCTTCTTAGAAACTGTTTAGATCTTTAATCTGTTAATATTTGTTTTATAATTAGACTTAGAAGAAAACAGCATATAATGAAATGAGAGAAAATGTATTTCACAACTGAATTTTTAAGCATATGGCATCCATTGGATAAAATTTCTCAATCAAAGTGGCAAACACTGCTACATTTGTGTACATCATGGTTAGAGGTAATGCCAGTGTGCTGTTACTGACTGCACTGGAGAGCAGAATATCAGTATCTACATATAATACTTGGGTCACCAAAAAACCATTTGGATGTGTAAAGGAAAAAAAAAAGAAACATGAGGAGATTAAATACAATTTTACAAAATTAAAAAAGACATATTTTGAAATGTAGCATTAAAAACTGTAAGAAATGTTTCAGTTGTCAGATAATTAAACTTACATTAAGGAGAAGAAAAACATACTCACCTTATCTCTAATGTGAATGTTCGTTAAGTACTCAGATGGAACGTGGAAGTCTATATAATAAAAAAGGGGGGGGTGCTGATTACCTACTTATCTACAGATATTGGGGGTAAAATTGAGGGGACAAGTTTTAATGTGAATAGATTCCCCTACCTATGTCTTGAGGTCGACAAGGTGAAGATGCCCAGGGTGATGCAAATTTGGGATAGAGATTTCTGAACAGGAAAACAAAAATTACTATGAAGTTAGTAAAATTTTCCTCAAAAAAAAATAATATATATATATATGTGTGTGTGTGTGTGTATATCTGTCACAAAGGATTTAGTAATACCATAATTATCAAATTTTTGGGAAAAGATACTACACAATAATTATTTATAAAAGGTTCTTAATATCTTTGGCACTACATTCCACTGCTGCAATTTGAAGGATTTTTATTTTATGAATTAAATCAAAGATACAAGCTTCCTCCAATTGCTGACTGATGAAATAAATAGCAGAAGCAAAAATTAATAAATTAGAGATCAGAACAACATAAAGGGATATTTTTTCCCTTTTATATATTAATTCTAGACATGTAATAAATACAAAATAGCCTCTGAAGGTATATGTCAGATTTGAAAATTTCTTTTATTTTTCCCTGGGGGCAGGGTGGGGGGAGGAGAAGAGAGCAGAAATTATAATAACAATTTACAAATGAGGCTTCCTGTCTGTATACCTTGCCTACTTTTATAATCAAAACAATTTTCCACCTTTTATGTGGTAACTTCACCAGTATTCACTTAAGCATAGTGATTCCCCTTCTATTTTTAGCACGTTTCTTTAAGTATTTTGCCAAACTAAATATAGGACAACTGATGTCTTAGTTAATTTTATTATAAAAGGACTAATACTGTAGAAATAGCATAATTCTCACAGTTTAGTTAACGAAGTGCTGTAATTTTTCAAAAGTCAATTTCAAACAGTAATTATCTACTGGAAGTACAGATCCCATATTGTTAAATTAAGACTTTTGGATTACAAATAGGACCCCAAATTGAAATACTTAAAGGATTGATGGATTAAGCAATTATCTGGGCATATGACAAGTAGGTATTTGGTAGAGGCACTTCGGTTTCAAAAAAGATAGTATTTTCTAAAAGTTTATAAAAAGATCTAGAATGTTCATGTATCAAAGAAAAATGAATGAGTACATCTTATTTGAAAGGACAATTACAAAGCTACTGTAATGCCCACAGGGAACACTACAAATTGTTAGTTTGAGGGAAAGCTTACACAATGCTACAGCAGCCCCAATGACTTTCTTCAAAATGTATGGGGCTATTTTTACCAAAAAGAAAATTTTAATTTCACTGACAGTACATTTCAATGTTTAACTTACAAGACGGTTTTACTCTTTTTTTTTTACTTAGCATATTGCCAAAATGAAAAGCAACATAGCTATTTTAAAATGATTGTGTTTACCGAGAAAGCAGACTTACTCAGGAGAGTTGAGATTGAGGCCTAGTGTTGTTAAATCGCTTCCTAACGCAAGGTGTACCATTCCTGGGTCTGTCTCTGCCGCTCTAATGAAGGTCAGCAGGCCAATCATTCCAAACTGGTCCGTCACCATCCCCTGAGGAATGTTAGTAACCCGACCTGGACAAGAACACCACACGCACTTTACTTTTAAGGAACAGAAGTAACGAAAATATGTTGAAAAAGGTGTTCAACTGTCTCGTCTATAGGCCCACCATCAGGTAACACCTGGATCCCTTTTTTCTGCTGGCTGTTGTTTTGTGTTGTGGAACTTTTGTCTCCAGGGAATTTAGGTCCGTCTGTACTTGAAGCTGTCTTACCAGATGTATTCAAATTCTAAAACAAAAAGTGAATGTCAAGTTGGCTATCTGTAAACACTCTCCAGGTCACATAGTTAACAAACATTCATTATGTAAATGGCATCACAACTTAAAAATACCTGTAAATCACATTGAAGTTAGTGGAAAGTTAACATCTCTTCCAAAAGCTATAACATTCTATTCCATCTCTGAAAATCTCTAGAACTCAGGTTCTTAACCTTTTATGGACTCCTTGAAATCTATCCATGGACATCAGGTTAAGAACCTCTGTTCTCAAGTCTGCAGGGCACCCCTTAAAACAGTCAAACACACTTAGAATTACGTTTTTTTTTAAAGTACAAGCCTATAATTGATAATCACATTTCTCTGTAAAGTCAAGAAGCTAAAAAAAATTATATGGATAACTTTATGTTTGGGAGAACTTTAAACACAATTTTATAAAGGTTCTCAATCAGAAAAAAACCAAATCATCTAAAGCTTTCCATAAACAATCACTACTACTGCGTAGAATATGGGATTTCCTAAATTGTTCTTAATCTCCTTATGCTTTTATCTGTGGTAATAAATATTATTTTCAGTAAAAGAGATACTTCATAAAATGCGAACAAAATAGGCATGTTGGGTAAACCAGAAACAGGAAGCCAATTTCCTTGAATCAACACAAGAACAGAAATGGTAGAAAGAGTCTTCAAAGAGAAAATTCACTCCTGAAAAATAGAGCTCCTTAGGAAGTAATATTTCAAACATCCAAGGCTCCAGGTGACAGGGACAAGAAAATTCTAAATGCGCTCTGAGAATATCGACAACAATTTGCAAACTGATAGGAACAGAGAATAACAACATCTTCTGATAAACTGTTTTCTACATTACCAAGACTTTACCTATTAAGAGTTTTTTAAGAGCAGTAGTTTTGTAATAATGTATATTCACATAATATATGCATACACACATATATTTATATATGACTTCAAAATGCCAAATACAGTTAGAAAAGAACAGCCACTTACAGAATAAATTTAAATAATTACTTACAGATTTACTGTCCTCATTACTCGTTGTTGGATCTTTATAGCTGGAGCCTGGCAATGCTGGAAAATCTTCATTGTGTATTGAAAAGTCCTGGGATTGCTCACTTGCTGGTTTTGTTACCATTCCAACTAGGTAATGAAAACAGAATTACAGATGTTTTAAACAATCCTGATGACCAACATTTTGCTATATATTATTAAATTTTAACATTTCTTATGCTAATAAAATGGATCATATATGTATATTTAGAAATATCTGTGTTTTTAAGAACAAGGTAGAAATACGTATTTCTTTATAAATTTAATATTTAGAATCTTGCTACAAAAATGTTTTATTTTAATGTTGGCCTATCTCTTAATATCTTTCTCTATAAAATAATACAAGGGAGGTCAGTGGTAGCATTATAGCACTAGTTCAGTGCCATATTACAGGTGCTTAATATTATCTGATATCAGCAACAGTAGCAGTAATTCTTTTATTTAAAAAACTTGCTTTCTTTAAAATGTTAACTAGATAATATACACACTAGTTAGCTTTCAAACACAAATGCATAAAGTAATTTTAAAAAGAACATGCCAGTATTCTACTTGAAAATGACTTACAGGGTGGGAAAATTGCAATCAATTATATAACAACTCCACATTATTTCAGATTTCCTGTGGACTCCATGTTCTAGATGTATAACATGCAAGAACTGGGAAGTAATCCTCCCACTATACTTGGCATTGGTCAGGCCCTTAATAGAGTACAGTGTCCAGTTTGGGGCTCCACAATTCAAGTAGGATATGGAGAAACTGGAGATGGTCCAAGGAGAACAACGGAAATGATTAAAGGGATGAAAAATTGGACCTATGAGGAAAGGTTAAAGGCATTAGAGTCTGAATTAAAATTTAGATAGCTAGGTAGTCAACTTCCTGGGCAGATCAATTCTCCTTATTTATGGAATACTGTTTTATATATTTCCTATTATGAAAAAGGTATTTCTCTGTTTCATGACCCGGAGGCCCTAGAAATCCTTCTTGGTTAGAAAACTTAAAGGATTTTGCTGTGAAGATGAGAGCCTAACCTTTGAAGTAAGTTATCTTTACTCGTGATCTACATCAAAAATTTCCAAGGGTGTAAATTTTCCAAGTGTACAAAAGAATTCACACCACACATGTGTGATTATTACTTGCTTATCAGTTCTATGTAGATTAACTATAAATTACAATATTGGGCTAGTTTCAATTTTAACTCTTCAGCTCTGTCATTCTGTAATTTTGCTTTTCAATGACATATGAACAGGGGGTTAGGTTATAGAAGACTGAACTATATACCTCAGTTACACTGGTAGCTACCAAAAGTTCATATATGCCCTTTGGCAATTCACTTAACCTCTTCTGGACCTCCCTTTTCTTGTCTGGGGAAAGAGGAGATGACTACATTGATTATGTTAGATGTTTTCTAAGGTCTACTGCAGCTGAGACTCTATCTTTCTAATCTACACAGACTACAAAATAACTTCCTGCACCAGGAGAATGATTTTAAGACAGTTATTCACTCACGACTCCCTTCCTTTCTTTGCCTCCTGCTTGGAATGTACTCTTTTGCTCACCTCAATCACAGAGAACCCCTTTAAGAAGAAGCTCGAGCATCACCTTCTCCATAAATTCTTTCCTAATTTCCCCCAATTTCTAGCACTTTCCCTCCCAAACTGCCTTGTGTTTAATTTAATGTAGATTATATTTATGCACAGACACTTCTTACCCCACTTATCACAAGCACCTTTCAAGTAGGAATGGTTTAATTTTTTCATTTGTATCCCTGGCACCTAGTACAGGGCCTGGCCATTAGTAAGCACTTACTAACTGATTAATATCAAATATCTTCTCTGGGAAAATACTTCAAATATTTGTGTAAGACACAGCAAAGAGAAGACATTGGTGATTAAGGACAACTGAGGACTGAAGAAAACTGTGCCTGTATAGGTCTTTAGAGAATTTCTGTGGAATGTCTATGCCTCACTGACTATATCTTCACATTTCAAAATTCTGAAGCAAATATAATCAATGAGGTGTCTTTAAGAAACATTTTAAATACATCGCCTTTCTATATTAATAATTCTAATCAACTGAAATACACTCACTGAAATTTCTTTTGATTTTCCAATTTAACAGTCCTCCCCCACTTCTCCCAGGCTTACCATAAGGAGCTCTTCCAGCTAAGGGGTTTATTAATGGAGTTGGGTTACCGCTTCCTTCCCTTCTGTTTCGATCTGCTAGTGCTGGAAAATCTGAAAGGTCCAATCCTGTTACATTTTCACTTCCATCTAAACAATAACAAAATACATATGTTACAAATCTTTGCACTTGTGTAAAATCTCATGATTTTAAGTAACTACATAATAAAAACCCAAATAGCACTATCATTTTTGCATGGACATTATTTGAAACATTGTACTAGCCTTCATCATTACCCATCTAAGCACAATGACGGGTAGAGAAGATGTTTTTGTGCTTACAAAATAGGTGGTAGTGATGGTGGGGGGGGGGGGGTTCAATTTCACATGTTTAGATGTTAATAAAATACTATTTCAAAAAAAGAAAAAGTTTACAAAACATTTTGACTTATGACAAATTTCTAAAACCCTGATGAACTAAACATTTAGTAAAGGATACGTGAAAAATATCCTAAAATTGTAGTTTTAAGGTAGTAAGATAATTGTGGAAAATTTAAGTAGTACCATGAATAATTGATTAAAATATATTATATCAATTGTTTCTGAGTTATATATGATGATAAAGTACATTTAAGCATAAAACAATATTATTTCCCAAATTAATAAAATTTTAGAACCTGAGTTTGAGGTTATTATTTATACTACTCAAAAAGGACAATTTGTTTGAAAACTGCACCAAGGTAAAAAATAATTATTTTCTTCTTAGATTTAAAATGGATACTATTAGGGTGATGCTATAGATAAAAATTCTTAACCAGCTGAATTAAAAAGTTCATGTTTCTTTTAAAGTGACAATATCTTACTTCAAATTCAGAACTATGGATCTACTTATAATTAACTAAGGTGACAAAGTAATAAAAACATAGGAGGATGAAGAAAGGGGAATGCAGTATGGATGGTATGCATTCTTTTATAGACTTCATCTGTTTTGTTATTTCAGAACTTGAAGCATCTATGACTTTCTAGGTGTGCATACTTGTTTTGCCAAAGATTATAACACTGCTATAGATAAAATTTCTGGTAATTGCCATGAGTGAAAAATATCATCACCTTATGGTCACCCTAGAGATAAATCTCTCAGAAGGTAAAGAAATATTTTGTACTACAGCTTGACGTTCTTATTTTTCCCTAGGCCTGTAATTGATGATCTGTTCAGTGCACTCTACATGTAGAAACTCTTTGCAATGATGAAAAACATCAACTCCTCCATACTTCCAACATCAGCCCTCTATTCACTACACCATGATGATGCCGCTCTTAAAAAAGCTTAAGGAATTTTTCAAAAACAAGTAATGGAGTTATAATAGATCACACAGTAAGACAGATTTCTTTGTACTAGTTAGTTGACAAAAAAAAGAACCTATCACTTTAGTTATACATCATTTTTGTAGCATAAATCGTACCATCAGACTTATTTCAAATAAATATTTAAAAGTTATTCCAAAATTTTACAGTACTTTACATTATTCATAGATTTCTAGTATATTATAAACTGTATAAAACTGCAATATACACATTAATCCTAAACCTCACATTTCAATATTTTTACTTTTCAAAGAATTTTACTATTCTCATTTAAAAGAAATTATTCTTATATAAAGTATTTTCTAAAAGTTTTATTATAATATATATATATTATTATAAAAAATTAACTCATTCAACCTCTTCCTGCTCAAGCTAAAACCACCTCATGTCTGTTTCTGAGTCTATCTCACCCACTATTTTCTTACCTTTTCCCTATTTCAATTTATTTCAACCTTAACTTAAATTTTTCTCCCTCCCTTTTTTTGCTCCTAGTTAGAGGAACAGTTAGAGATCAACTCAAGTCTGAGATTTTTGCCTGTGACTTCCATTAAAGGCAAACTAGAGTCAGTGTATCCTTTTACTAAATGGTCTATTACACAGCAAAAGATATGGTTAATATCAAACAAACAATTTTCAATGTAATCCAATTTTATTTTTCTTTCAACAATTGTAGTAAGATTCTGCTTTTGAAAACTTAAAAATTATACAACATGATCAAGTGTTGATGTTTTGCAAACTTCTTATAGCTTTTTGAAAACTGTTTTCCTGCAGTCATGTTGGGGAGAATAGCTTCTGAAAGGCAATGGTTTCTGATATGGAAGAGATCTTTAATTATGCTGATAATATGGATAGCCAAAAGCTGTTCATACGGTACTGTAATTTACATATTATAGAATTAAGCAGATAGCAAATATAACACATATACTATATAGCTAAATAGCATCTCTCTACTTTCACTAAATAATTGGTAACATCCAAGCATTGTTAAGTCCAGTTCATAACGTTAGAAATACTGTGTATTAAGAGGAACAACCCAAATTACTTTATGCTTCAGTAATGCAGAGTAGTTTTTCTTTTAGGCTACTGTTTATGAAAGAAGCTTACCTGTTCCATTAAAAATGTTACTTGATAGAGAGTTATTCATTCCAAATGCCTGATTCCTGTTCATTCCAAATCCAGACATACTAGGTACACAGAAAACAGTTTTAGATATAATGTAAGAAGACTGTCAGCTGAGAAAAAAACAAATGCATATTCTTGATTTCCTTGTTCAGATTATATCACCTTTGGGAACTGATATCAATCTTATTTTACTAAATTCAAATTTTATTCTGCTTTAATTTGTCTGATCTGTTATAATCAACCAGATGAAAAACTAGGTTGTTTTTTTTCTTAAAGATTTTAATGAATAAAGTAAATATAAGAATGAAACAGAACGTGGTCAATATCCTAAGAGAATAAATACAGCTCAATAGTTTTACTTTAAGATTAGTTGATTTTCTATGGCTGCATTTTGCTGTGCTATACAGAATATTATTATCAATGAATTAAAAGTATTTTATAATATATCACTTCATTCATACACACTGATCTTCCAGGCTAAATGGTAAATGCCATGAAAACACAAGCCAAATTTTCAATTATTTTATTATCTCCCATCTATGCACATATGCAATTAATACTCAAAATGTGTGTTGAATCATATCTTTTTAAAATGTGCTTGTAAATTTTTTAAGGCTCAAAGGCATGTTCTTGAAAATTACTATAAAACTGAATCTAAAGAAAATTAGGTTATAGATGTGTCTTTAATACTTCAAAAATCTGGGGTTTTATCAGTGTTCTATCTACCTTGATGATAAGTACTCTGAAACCTATAGACCATCTTAAAGAGCTATGACCCCCTAAGCTGAAAACTCACTGGCCAATCTGTGATGGTGAACTTCTCTAAACTTAATTATAGTAGTCTCAATTTAACGGGTATATAGTCTATCATTCAGAACCTTTCCACTTTAGTAGGACTTGCCAAAGGTTACATTCTAATAATACAGCCTTCAAAAACATAAGGTACCCTCATAAGGCATCAAAAAGGAGGCCTTGAGATTACAAATAACTAAAAATTGTAATTTAAAAAAATGCAAATGCAATGTTGACAATGTATTACTTAAGACTATTTGTGTTTACAGTGATCAGATGATCCACTGGTCTTCTAGCCGGTATTGAGAAAATGTTATAAGTTGATTATAACATAGAATGAAAACAGGCTTTCTTTTAATCTATAATTGTGAGGTTAAAGGGAAGTAAAAATGCTTACAAAACATGCTGCTAGACTATTACACACTGGAAGGAAGCAAGCCAATGGAAGATTTTGAAAGATATGGTTCAAATTGGTAATGCAAGGTATATTCAAACACAACTGTTTCATAGAAGAGAAAAGCTGTTAATAAATATATGAAATAATTAAAATGGCATTTCCAAGCCTTGTATTTGACAAACATTTAGAAGTTGTTTATACAAAATGCCAAAACATCCAAATATATTTTTAATGACAAATAATAAATAAAAATAACATGGGATGTGCTGCTGGGGATAGCTTGAACTGGCTCTGAAGCCTGTTGCTAAATTTCTGATGTGAGCATGTATAGCTCAGAAATAAGCAAACATTACAATTCAGGGCTTGATTTATTTGTTGTCTAGATTTAAGTGATGGAGAAAATGCTGATAATGGAAATTAAACTTAAAATGTCACATGGACATTTTTTTCCAGAGTGGGGGGTTAACCATTTACCAGCACACTCCTAACAACAGCTAGCAATTATGTAGCACTTTTACATCTATAAACACTTCACAGATGTATCTCATTTGTTCTGCATTAAAACCCTGGGAGTAGTAGGGAGAAGTAAGCACTATTTCAGATGTTACTGATGAGGAAAGTGAGGCACAGAACTAGTTGAGTGTCTGTAGCAAGATTTGAACTCAGGTCTTGTTGACTCCAAGTCCAGCACTCTGCCATCTGTGACTTCCTCAACATGAAAAACCATTTAGTAGGATGAGCTAAAACAAGTACAAAGACAAATTGATACAAATTACAATATAAGTACAAAAGCACAGTATAAAGGGGTATGAGATTAGATGAAATACTATAGGTAAAAAGATTGCAAAGAGGTGACAGCATATAAAATACTAGATAGCAATAAATTACAACAGGATTGACTATAAGACTAAAAGTATAAATAATAGGAACTTGTAGAATGAAGAATAAAGAGAAACTGTGCTAATTATCTAGAAATATTTGAAGTATTTATAGAGTACAAACAAAAGAGAAAGTGGAATAAAATGTGATCTTGTCAAGGCCTTCTGAAATTCTTCATCCCAAAGTTCCCTATACCAATTTTTTTACAAACATGGATCAAATAATACCTAATAAAGTACTACTGTTTTAAGAAAGTTTCATCCTATTAACTGGACACAACTAAATTGTCCAAACTGGGAAACCATTTAAAGGTGAGTAAGTAGCTTTACTGCTCCCTTCTGAGATTATGAAAATCAAAGTGCCAATATCATCACCCATTTTCTCCCTCCAAAACAGAATCTTGTTTGATTGACATAAACCTAGCCTTAAAAGACAAAAAGAAAACTAAAAATCTTGCATCTTCAGGAAGCTGATAGTTCCCCAAAGCAGAACTTCATACAAAGGCATTTGGTAATGAAAAAGTCACTTTCACATCATGCCATCTTAAGATAGATACGGCATACCCCATTTTACTGGTGAAGCAAAACCTTGAAGAAATGACTCATTTAATTTGCCAAAGCTAGGTAGGAGTAAACTTGGAACCCTCATCTTTTTAAGAGGACTAGAGGGCTGGTTTGAAAATCACCTATTCTCTTAATGACATGCTGTGTTAAACAGAAAGTGCAAGACTTGTGGTAACTCAGGTTTTAATAAAGAAAAAACTTACCAGCAAAATTTACCTGATGAAACCCAGCAACCCAGCCATGATTATAATTTATGATGATATATGATGGTAATCAATACCAATTATTTTGAACCAGATCTGTGATGTCACTGGTATACAGGACTCATGGAGCATAAACACCTCTACCAATACAGAATGGTACTTGCTGTGCAAAGGAGAGACTTGGGGAGTTGAACAGGGCACTGAGTTTAAATGTCAGAGGCAGGGCATAACTCTAGGCCTGTATTCCTGATTCTAAGGTCAACTCTCCGTCCACTCTGCTGTGGTACCTCTCCTTATAGCTACAAGTTGAAGTTTTCTTTGTGTAATAAGGTTTTATCATTCAATTATTTTTTTTAGTGTAATAAGGTTTTATCATTCAATTATTTTTTTTAAAGTTTACAAAAACAATATAAAAAACTGTAAGAGAGATAGTGAATCAAGAATAATTCTTAGAGTCAGGATAGTTTGAGTTCAACTAAATATTCCAGGAAGTTCATTAAGAAGCTAAGATTCAGAGCAGTTGTTAATCTGCATTAGTAGAGGGTTGCCCCCTCACTGGTAGTGAATGAAGTCACAGGTCCAATTTAAAAGTAAGATAGAACACTTAAATATATCTCCTAAAAACTGGCAAGCTACTGACATAGCTCCTTCCATTCCTAGTATTATAAAGGCAGTAACTGCTCCAGCTACTCTTTCTTGCTTCTCAGTCAGGACACCAGGATAGATCAATTTAACAAGTCTCTCTGATTGAGTCCCTTGGCACCTGGTGCTATCATAGCTCATGCCTGTTAAATTTCAACCATAGATTACTCCCACTATCTGCACTTTCCCTCCTACTCAGACGATGTTACACAGACCTGGAGGAAATCAAAAAACTATGCTGACTGGGTATGCTATAAATTCATGCCAGCTGATTTCAGGCAAGTCCTTGCTATAGCACAGTAATTCTACTACCCTCAATTGATTTTCCATTCCACTCACGATAATTGCTCTCCCAACCCCTTTTTCTTCTTCTCAATACTCACATTTTATCTATGGAGGACCTTTGTTTCATATTTCACTGAAAAACTGAGGCCATCTGCCAGGCACTCACTCTTTTCTCCTCCTTATCTCATATCTTCTGACATCATATCCCACACTAAATCGCCTCTCACTCCAATCTCCTGCTTGCTAAGGCCAACTCCTCTACAGGTGGAAGCAATATTCCATTCCTTTCCATCTTCTCCAGTAGATTAAACTGTCTCTATCAGCACCTTCACTGTCTCTAAAATCTTCAATCTTTCCCAGTGTCTCAACTGCTAATCTGCTTCCTACAAACATGCCCAACTCTCCATCATCCTTTAAAAAACAAACAAAAAACTTCAATAGATTCTGAAAAGCCTGTTAGCTACTAACCTACATCTTTCCTTCCCGTCTCAGCTAAACTGCTTGACCAAGTCATCTACACTAGAGGCTTTCACTTACTTTCTTCTCATTTGTCTTCAAAAACCCTCCGCAATATGGCTCGCTACCTCATCATTCAACTGAAATGGCTTCCTCTGAAGTTACCAATGATGTCTTTTCTGCACAACACTGGTCACCTTCTTCTATGTAGTTTCTCCTCTTTGGATTTTTGTGGCTTGTTAACTCTGAGTATCCCTCAAAGCTCTTGTCTTGGCCATACTTTTTTTTCTATATTCTCTCACTTGATGATTTAACTCTCAATAACACTAACTCTCATGGGTTCCATTATCATGGTTAGACAGATGTCTGCCAGATCTCTATGTTGAGACCTCTATGTCTTGAGCTCTTTAGGAAATGCGTGTTGGACATTTTGAACTCAGATTTCCTATAGGCATCTCAAACTCAATATGTCTAAGACAGAACTTACTACCTATTCTCTCAAACTCTTCCATCTTCTGAAATTTTCTATTACTTGTCCAGAAAACCATAAGCCTCACAGTTACCCAAGTTCAAAACCTCAGGGGCATCCTTAATCCCTCTTTTTTGTTTACCATATGTATCCAATCAGTTGTCAAATTCCCCTATTTCTTTCCTTAGTACATCTCTCACTGATGTATGCTCTCTCCTCATACAGTGACCAGTGAGTGCAGATTTTCTTGACTACAGCAACAGCCTTCTAATAACAATAATCAATGCCATCCCCTTGTTCAATAAATTCTACTGGCTCCTTATTCTTCCTAAGACCAATTACAAATTTCTTTTGTTAGTAATTCAGAGTCCTTTATAATCTAGCCCCTTCTTACCTTTCTAATCTTTTCACATTCTATTCCTTTCCATACTCTCTAACCAGATAAGCCCAACTGATCATCACACAAACACTTCACCTCCTACTTCCATGTCTTTTTGAAATGGCTTTTCCTCAGGTCTAAAATGCTCTTTGTCCCAATATCCATTGTTAGGATACTGGGCAGTAAGACTCCACTCCAGTACTCCCTCCTTTAGGAGGCCTTTCCTGGTCTCCCTAAGCTGCTAGGATCATCTTCTCTAAAACTACTTTCCTTTTATTATATAGTTATCTTGAACAGTCTGATTTAGATATGTTGTTTCTCCCCATTAGAATGCAAGCTCCTTGAAGGGAAGAAACTTTTAAAAATTTATTTTCTTTTTATTCCCAGCACTTAGCACAGTACCTGGTACATAGTACTCAATTAATAATGCTTGTTGTGGCTATAAAACTGGATATTTAATATAATTAAGCAATCTTCCACAACCCCTACCCCACTTGGAAAAAAAAATAAACCTTAAGGCCAGGAAGTTTGGGCAGAACTGAGATGGAAAAAAAATGAAATCTCTGACCTCAAGTATGAGATGATGTACCATTATGAATTCATGGATAAAGAGTTGAAGATATGAGCAAAGGAGTCAGCATGAATAGCAACGCTGGCAAGAAACCAAAACATAAACAGAAAGACAATTTCTATACATGCAGTACGATCTGATTGAGCTTACCTGTTCACAGTAAAAGGCTGTCTAGAGGGCTGCTGCTTTGGCATACATATTATGCTTGGCGAGCTTCTGTTCGGGCTACCTAACCCTGAACTGCTCATGCTATTTGTCCTGCTGGCAATTCCAATGCCCTGACCAACCTGAGAGTGGTTGATCATATTCCTAGGATTCATAGGTAATATACCCCTGAAAAAGAAATTGTTTATAAAAAATGGAGTCTTGAGAATCCCTCATTAAATTTCTAAATCAAATATTTGTGTCATAATCTAGAACCCCAGTGTATTTTTTAAAACAATATCATTCATATTTACTAAACTCTTCATATGTTTTCTCTAGGTACTGGTGGAAGAACAGGCAAATCACATTAGGAATTATTAGAAGACAAAACATAAGATGCCATTAATTATACATAATGGGAGAGAATCCTATGATGTGAAATAACTGAGAATATGACCTTTTCTAAAGTTAAAGCATATGTTCTTACTCTCTCTTAATAAATGGCAAACTACAAAAATGGAAAGCGACAAGTACTCTTAAACCCAATCACTCCAGCCTTCTCTTTTTTGGGAGGAAGGTACAAATTGAGGAAGTGGAAACGATGGAAAGATATCTGTTAGAATCACTAAGGTGTCAAAACAAAATGAAGCAATAAATCTTGTAGCATCATTCTTTTAAAAAGAATTATGTTCATTCTAATTTCTTAATAGTATGCACACTATTCATTCTTTTTGACCTTACCTTTATAAGGAAAGATATATTATGGAAGTGCATCAATTCCCTGCCTCAATGAAAAGCAATGAACCAGGAAAAAAAAGGTGTTTCCTTCTTTTTAAAAAAATAAAAACAAAGCTAAATGGATTGTCTTTTTCATAAAGTAAGATAATAAACACAGATCTAGCTAAACCACTACATAAAGATATAAAGATAGAGATTTTAAAGAAAAATTTGAGACTACTAATAAATACCTGCTTGGAGATGGAGGCGTGTGAAGTGACATTGTTGGTACCCCTGTTGTTGGCGTGACGTGGCTTGGTAACTGAGTGCCTTGTGATAAGCTGCGATTTAACTGAGGGGTATTGTTGCTCATTCCCCTCATTGGAAGGCCTAGTGTACCTATTAAAATTATAGGAGGGAAACATAACCAATTCTGAAAAATTCCAAAATTTAGCATTAAGAAATTACAAAATTACAGCTTTCTAATTATGTAACTTTAACTTCTCTGAATGGCATCTTTAAAGAAATTTTCTACCTCAAGATATTCTCTAATCTACAAGATTTTAAACATGGAGGTTAGTTACACATATTTTTGGTACTATAACATTCAATTAAGAATATTAATGTGTCCATGGTTTGACAATAGATTTATGTGCTTTGTTAAAGTCCATGGGCCAATATTTTGATTTATTTTATTAAGATCAACTGTGCAATGTTAATGCTTTATTTAGAATCCATTTCTATTAAGCTCTTTAACTGCCAACTTAAAGTATCAGTTACTTTGTAAGGAAGTTTAATTTTGTTTAGTTTATATTTTTTTAATTTTAATTACTTTTACTGGTGAGACATGATAAGATTTAAAGAAAATATTTCCATTTAGAGAATATATTCACAAGTAAGAAATTATGTTGGCAAAGGTTAACCAAAAACGTTACATGACATCATTGGGACTTGTCTACCAAAAAATTTTTAAAGGATTTCCATTCATTTCAGAGCCTTGATACTAACTGATCTAATGTTGATCTAATATCAAGGACTGAAGTGTTTTAAATTAGTGAATTTCTCAGAAAAGTTTAACATTCATGAATTAAAACACAGTAAGTTGGTCAGGCTTTGATGGTAACTGTTCTAAAACAGGAGATATGGAAAAATATGGAATCTTTTTTCTTTATAGCTCAGAGACATGCTTCTCTCCTCCATAAAATTAGGCTTTTCAGTTTTGAACTATAGAGTTTGAAGGGGTCTTATACCTAGCGGAGTTCAGGCACTTCATAGTACAAATGAGGAAACTATTTCCAGGCCTGATTTTAATGATACCTTCTTAAAAAGACCTTTTAATTTGCAGCTTTTAATCTGCTATGAATGGGCAGGAAAAGCAGGTCACAAGAATTTAAAGCTGGAAGGGACTTTGGAGATTACCTAATTTTATAAATGATGAGCCCAGAAAACTCAAGTGAGCTGCACAGCATGTGAGAATCCAAGCTTAGGTCTCCTGAGAGCTAACATTTACTCTTTCTACAAAACCCAGAAATCATACTATGTTAATTATACCCATATGTCTGACGGCTGTCTCTGAGTTCACAGAGCAAAGATTTGTATTACGAACATCAAAAATGCCCATCTCTATAGTCTAAATTTATAAATACTTCAGTACTTAAAAGATCTATGAATTCAGCTGTGATTTCATCCATGCTGGAGAATGTTCTAGATGGTTCAGGAAGTTTGTGCAAAACGGTGAAGGGAAATAGCATGAATAAAGGAAACTGGCAAATGATCCTCAATTCTCTCATTTTAACTTTAAAATCACCTTTCTTATTCTAAAAACCAAGCAACATTTCACTCATTCAAGAACCTAATGGTTGCTTTTTTTTTTTTTAAGGATGTGAAAAGGTGGTAAGAAATATATGTTAAGCGTCAACACGGCCCTACATGAGAAATTAATGAATTAAGATACCACATGAATGCTGTTGTGCACAGTGACCCATATTTTCAAGGTTCTCTTTGAGAATAACCAGAAGGGTGCTCTTCACATAGCATGAATGTAAAGGTGAGTTAATTTTTCATTCTCTGGCATGATGAAGTACTATTTTTCAATTCCTGTATCACAACAACCTTTTGCAATACAAACAATGCTGATTTATTACATAGGAAGCTGGTAAGCTTAAAATTCAGGCAGCAAAACTCCTTCATTTCTATGGACTAAATAACCATAGTTGTCATAACGTATATACATGGTGCTTAACAGTGTTTAATTTAGAAATAAAAAACCATGGGCAAGCCGACCCTTTGTTATATACCACTTCTGGGGAATGCACAATGCCCTGTGAAGCCTGAGGCCATAAAACTATTTATTAATGAGGCAACAGAAGGCTGAACTGGAAAGGAAAAGCCCAAAGAAGCAAAATAAAAAGTGTATGCTTCTCCAAGTTTACCTTCCTCTCTATTCTAACAGACCCTCTCTCCCAGGTCACCTCAATCCCTTTTCTTGCTTTCTGTAGTAGAAGTTCTTAAAACCTCTGTATATGCAATTTGGCAAAGCCCATGGACCCTCCCTCATTATAATGTCTATTGTCTACACTAATAACCGAAGGAAATGTTAAATTATAATTAGAAGTTACTGAAAATGAAGGTGTAATTTTTTTCCAGTCCAAGTTCATAACCCCTCACCCCTTAATCCCTGCCTGCCCACAACCCACCCCCCAAATCTACCCATGGCAGACTCTAGGTTAAGAAGCCCTGCTGTATACACCATTCTATCCTAAAAATGTAATTTTCATTGTAGGTGTCCCAATGAGATTTATTTCTTATCCTTCTTGGCCTGGAAGTGGAATCACAGAATGTTATAGGCCAAAGGTACCTAAAAGAAAGATCATCTAGTTCATTTCCTTTTATAGATGAAGAAACTGACACAGGTTTAGGGACTTGCCCAAGAACTTTTGCCCAACAAAACATTTAGTCACTATAAGTTGGCACACTTTGTTCAGTTTATTATTTGCGCAAAAAGTCAAAGAAGATGGCATGATGTCCCCAAGGTCACAATTAAAAGGCCGAACAAAAATTAAAACCAAGGTTTCCTGACTTAAAATTTAATGCTCTTTCCACTAACCATGGATAACACAAATTGCAGAGTGGTGCAGATAACAAAACTATGACCCCATTTCTTTTTTAAAGCCCAATTCAAATACTACCACTCCTCTCCCAACTAATACTTCTCCCTGAAGCCTTCCCTAATCCCTGGAACAAATAATAACTTCCTTAATCAGCAGAGTGAAATGCTGACACGTTCCTTCCCTTCTCATGCTCACTTTTCTTCCTTTCTTCTTCCTCATTTGTCTGCTCTCTCACTTGTTTTGTTATTCTCTTTTCTCTTCTTCCTTTCTCCATCTTTTTCACTGTAGTCAAATATATACCTTTAATAAAACCTGCTATGTCTACCCTCCCAACTTCTACAATATTAACCTACAGTTGCTTAATTTTTTTCATGGTGACCATTTCTCCCAAATACATTTTGTGGTTTGCTATAAAAGAGAATATCAGAAAAATTACGAACTTGAGAAATATCATATCAAAGATTCTCATACCAGTCTTTTAAGAAAGGAAGATCTAAACACAACAAAACATTTAGTCAACTATAAATTGGCACACTTTGTTCAGTTTATTATTTGCGCTAAAAGTCAAAGAAGATGGCATGACTAAAGAAAATGTACAAATAATCTGCAATATTCTTACTTTAACATTCAATATTCACCATGCTCCCTCCCCAGAACAATTAACATTTAAATGATGTCCGCTTCAGGCTACAGAACAGGCTAACTGGTTTGAAAAAAAAAAAAGAAGTCAGAAAAATCTGAAACAGACAGGAAAATAGGAATGGAAAATTTCCAGATGAGACAATCAGCCTTCAGATATTTCATAATATACCAATTAATCTCAAAGCTCTATATAAGATTTGATATTAGGAAACAAATTGTTTTTACTCATTTACTGAATTGTCATAGCTGATCCATCTCTCCCACAACTACAATCGTAGTTCAGGACCTCTCACTTTGCTTCCTGGCATCCCTGCCTCAAATCTCACAACTCCAGTTCAGTCTAAACATTGTGTCAAAGTAAGGCAGATCTGACCTTGTCACTCCATGACTAAATCAACTCCAGTGGCTACCTGAGAAATGTCTCTCAGGTGAAATACAAACTTCTTTAGCTTGAAATGCTCCCTAAAATATGACCCAATTTTTACCCCTCTTACTGCCCATTACTCCCCTTCCCCACACTTTGTGGTACAAACTGCATCACTTCCTTCTGTCCCTCACAAAGAGCACTCTACCTTCCACTCTGCAAGGGCCATTCTCCATGGTAGGAATTCACTCATAGGAAGGAATCCTGGCCACTTCATAGCAACTCTTCTACTTCAAGCCACTGCTCAAGAACTATCTTCTGTATGAAATCCTTTTCCTGATGTCCCTAGCTATAATTATCTTCAGTGCTTGGTACACAGTAGGTGTTTAATAAATCTATCCTTTTTTATTACTTTATATTTAACTATTTTGTGTTTGTCTGTATATATTCACGTTATATTTATTCTACACTAACCTATATATGAACTTATAGTCTTCTTCCACTAAAATATAACCTCCCTACAAGTAGGGACTGTTTCATTTTTTAAAATTTGTAACCCTAGTGCTTACGACAGTTGCTGTGACACCAATGTCAGCACATAATATTTTGGGATTATGATAACTAAATAGGTGAAAACAGAAGTATTTTGTCACTGGAAAATTAGTATAATAAAAATCAATTCAACAATTCTTTATTTTGTATCTACTATGAATGGAGCCAAAATGGAGGTCACAGTCGAATGTCATATTAGTAGAAGGATAGGAGATGATAACTATAATGCACAAAAGTACATAATCAGAAAGGTATAAAATCTGATGGCTCTTCTGTAATGTTAATCCTCCTTGACTTCTTTGAGGCAGTTGACCCTACTAATCACTCTTGCCTCCTAAATACTCTCCTATCTGAGTTTTTGTGACTGTGGCTTTCCTGGTTATCCTTCCATCTGTCTTTGAAAGCTGCTCCATCTCTCTCTGTTTCTTTCCCTCTCTCTCTCCTTATCAGCAAACTACCCATCTAATCATCATCTTGCTATAGATGACTCCTAAATATCATAAAAGAGTTTAAGGAATATCTGTTGCCATGCCTGTCAGTCAGTATCGGATGAGAGCTAAAGAAATTAGGGTTCCTTTCCCTTAATCATGCAGTTAGAGGGATCTTTAAATATAAAGACAAAGTACCAAGACCCCACTGCTACGGAGTACATAAAAATTTCTGACTATTGTAGGTACTCTACATAATCCATCTTGCTTAATGGGTCTGAAAGGTTATTATTACAATATTATAACTTGTAAGAAAAGGTTGAGTAACAAGAAAGAAAGAAGGAGAATGATTTAGGAATATCTGAAGGATGTAAGAATTTTATAAAGTAAAAAAGGAGAAACAAAGGAGGATGCTGAAGTTGGTAAGATGGGAAAGGAAGTTGAAATGACAACTCTATGGCAGTTGACGCACCTGGGAAGAGAGAAGCAGCCACATAAAAGCACTAAGAACCGAATATTTTGCTTTACAGAAAGTAAGGAGAGCAGGAAAGAGTTTGCAGTGACATGCAAAGAGTGATATTTCTCTTTCTACAAGAGCCAAGTATTTGTCACCTATGTTTGAAGTTCAGCACAGAACTCTACCTAGAAGAGAAGGTAAAGGGGCAAAAAAAAAAAAAAAAAATCTCTCCATTCTCCAGAGTACAAGGTCCCATTTCTTTCTTTTTTAAAGAAGGCACTGAATTAGAAAACAAAACAAACCCAAAAAAAGGATTTGCAAAGACAAGGAGATTCTAACCTATGTCACAAGACTAAAAACTGATAGAAAAAATAAAGAAAAAGATGACAGATCATCTGATGCTATGTAGAAGATGTATAGCTCTTGTTAAAGAGAACATAGACCCTCTACGAAGGAAGCTTGTTATGTAAGAAATATTGATATAGATCTAAAAGAACCTCTAGTTAAGCGATTATCTTGATGACTAAGAGGCAATTAGATAACTACAGTGGTCTCCAGATTAACTGGAACAAAGAAATGTAATTAAATTTATTTATACATAATAAACCTTACAATTTTCTACATCTTTAAAAAATGCTAAATATACAATATGTCCCTCTTTTGCAGCAATCACTTGTTTTATACAATTTGGCACTGAGTTAACACATTCTTGAGTTCATCATGAGACCATATATCACACTGGAGAAAGTGAACCTTTGAAGAACAGTCCATTTTTCCAAGTTTGGCCTTGATCATATAGCCAAATAGTTTTCAACAGAGTTTAAATAAAGCAATCAATGCATGTTTATCTCCATCTTCTGGATAAATTTCTGGGCATGTTGCAATATTCTATGTGCACAGGGGATTTCGGTAATTCTTGAATGATTCTGTTTTTCAGTATATCTATAAATTTATAAGCAGTGGCACTACTTCAATAGACACAAGACTCCCAGGGGGTCAAATGAAAATTTTAATAATTTCCAAAATTTTTTTTTGGTGGCTGTTTTACAATCTGATAAAGATGTTCAGATCTTATAAGATCACCTTGGTACAACCTTGAAAGAAAAAATAAGCTTCATCAGTTTCACTGTAAAAATACCTTTTTTTCCAATCTTCAGCATTCTAGACTTCGTACATCTTGCTCACACAAAACATTTTTTCTTCATACCAAATGTTTTTGTTTTTAATAAATGTGTCTTCTCACTGTTCTTTCAACTTCAAGAAAACTACTCCATATTCTGAAGATCTCTGTTTTCTGAAGATTAATTAGGCTGTTTTGCAGGAAGTTTGTCAGTTCTTGCACTGTTTTTTGTTTCTAAACGTGTTCCATATGACTGGTTCTTTTTCATGTAGGCGTGAATGATCCTTGAAATTTCTGACTTCCCCACACCAACAAATGCTTCAATATCTCTAACAGTCACTGAAGTGTGCTCTTTAAGAGCCACAACTTCTGCAGGTGTTCTTGTGGTAATATCCATTCTTCTAAACTACAGAATTAAAAACATAACAAGATTTGTATAGCATAAAATCCAAATTGAATACTCATCTGACAGAGAACTAAACGTGGAGAACCAGCTCAATTCATTTTCAACTGATCTGATACTATGAATTAGCCTAGTATCAGCCCAAGTAAACACTCATGGTCACTAACATCACAAAGTAAAATCATAATATAATCATTGTTTATTCCAAGTAATTTCCATATGACCATATTTGTTAATTTCATTATAGTAACACAGAGGTTTTCTATACTCTGTGCAGGTGTGCAGAACAGGTAAGGAGGTAAAAGAGCACCTACAAGCCCCTAAAAAGTTCTAGTCACAAAGCTCAGATGAATTGCCTTTCTGACTACTAAAAGAACTAGTAAATGGGGTAGCTGGTCACTGTCAATGGTTTTTGAAAGATCATGGTAAAAAAAATTGGAGGTACCACTGCAATGAATGGGGTAAATTCTTCCCAAAAGGAAAGAGGAGGCAGTAAACTATAGGCTTGTGACCTTGATTTTGATTCCTAGAAAAATCTAGATTATACTTTTAAAATGAAGGCAAATGAATATCCAGGAAAGGAAGTAATCACAAAAAGCCAAGATGATATTCATTGAGAACAGCCTATCAGACTATTTCCCTTTTTTGGGGGGCAGGGTGAGGGGAGGGGACATTTTCAGACTGGCAGATGAGGAAACAATCATAGAAAACACCTTACCTAAATTTGAGGAAAGCCTTTGACAACTCGGAGAAGATACAAACGTAGATTAGAAACCTTAAATCAGATGGATTCAGAAGTAGCTACATGGTTGGCACCCAAGAGGAGGTCTTACTAGTTTACTGTCAGATTTGCAGAACTATATTTTGCCCTTTGCTTTTTTTAGTATGTTTACCAAATTGATAAATTATAAACATAGGAAATTTGCTAATATATTGGGTGAAAGAATCAGGATTCAAAAGACTTCTTTTGCTGGGTCTATAGAGCTGAACTAGGAACCATAGGTATAAGAGAGAGGGGCAAAGTTAAGCTCCATGCAAGGAAATGCTTAACAGTAAGAGCCATCCAAAAGTGGAATGGGCTGCCTCGGAGGGTAGGGACATCTTCCCACTTATAGCTATTCTTGCTGACCACTGCTGGATATGTTGTTAAGGGGATTCTTATTATTCAGTCTGAACTAGTCTTGGGGTCCCATCCAACTCCGAAATTCTACGAATTTTAATGACACATCACTGGTTATGTGAGAAGAGTTATACTTTCAATTAAAAATCAATAGTTGTAAGTTAAATATTAATAAATATCTCAATAAAATGATTCAAATCATAAGTGAACATTTTAAAAACAATGTAATAACACTGATAAAAGTAAAAGATTTATAAATGAATCAAAGTAACAGTATAATGTTTAATTATTTAATGAACTCTTTGGAAAGCCTGACATTTGTCTCCTTTCACCATTGCTGCTGTCTTCATAATCATCTCATACCAGGTATCTCTGACTTCTCCCTTAGAGACATATATCACTATTTCCAGAGGTTTATATTTATTTCAATGTCTTATTTTTAAATGAACTTTTATGATATATGAAGCTCCCTAACTTATAATTTCTCCCTTCAGTCTCTAGGATACCTTCCACATAGATAAAAGTGACATGGACAACACTTAAGCTCTCTTGCATAAGTCATTTCTAACAGTAAATTACACATTTTTTGTTCATGATTTCCACATATCTCACCCTACAGTTTCTTCAAAATTCCCTGGTGGATGCTACTTTGTTCCAGTTATCATTTATAGCCGGTTTGTTCGATCTTCTAGTTGAGAAGATAATATATGAATAAAAGCTTCTTTGTTTTCCTCAGTAAGGACAAAAGCAAAAAACTCACTTAGCTTTTAAGTTCTCTTTCTTTTTATTCCTGAATGTATCTTTGTACCTCAGGGATCAAATGACATCTCTGATTTTATAGCTCGCTCCCTCCTATTATCATTGGCTTTAGAGTCAATATTCTAAAATGCTCCTCCAGTTTTTTTTTGGGTTTGCCTAGTTTGTATTTTGACAAGAACTATCACAAATCTTCCTCATTTAAATAATTCTTTTCATCTCTTCTCTTTTATCATTTGAGGGAGAGGGCAACCTTCAACTAGACTACCATCATTAAGGGGCAAGAGAAGAGGGTGACAACTCCTAAAACAAGGATTATGGAAAGAGTAAAGGGTCTTGAGCTGAAGGATAAGAATCACTCCCATAAAAGAGATGTAAGGGACATTAGCAAAGTTGAGGGGATAAAGAGGCAGGGCAATCCAAAACAAAATGAGATGTGGCATAGCTGTAGAAAGGAGTACTTGACTTTGAAATTTAACAGACCTGGAGTTGAATCTCATCTCCAGTGTTCACTAGCTGCATGATCATGCATAATTTAACCTCTTGTCATTGGAATTTCCTAAACTACAAAACAGAGACAATAACATCTGTACCACCTAATTCATAGGGTGTTGGAAGGAAAACACACACTGCAAACTTTAAAGCATTATACAACTATGTCGTTGACAAGTGAATTAACCAACAATCAGGTTAGTCTGGAGAATAGGAGCCTACATGGGAATTGCTATTTAACTGGATGATAATGACTATTTCTTTGAGGAAAGGACTGAGGTGGTAAAATAAGATAGAAGCTATCATTTTAAAAGAAGGAAGAAAATAATTTTTCTTGTTTTCTAACTCTAGCTTTTACAGAATTGGTCTCTTTTTTCTGTAAAAATGCTTCTAAAATGTGTCAGTGAAAGAGAGTCTACTATTCAAACTTATGTTTCATAGATAACACTTTAAAAGTATGTAAATCCATTTGACATATCTTGATGATGTGAGAACCACAAGTTTTCAAGATATAAATTTTCTTTTTTGTGGTGGACAACAACAAACAAATTTTTCAATGCGCAAAAAAGAGAAAAGACTGTATAAGAAAATGAACTATTTATATACAATCTTTTTAAAAATGTATATAATTTAACAATGCAACAAAATTTCTGTATTTGTGTTCTCTCTGAACTATTTTATCTTTATGCATTAAAAAATGTCCTACTGACACTCTTTTAAAAACGTTTAGCACTGCACACCAAGCCTTCTCCTCCCAATAGTCAAGCAAGACAAATCAAAAATCAGTCATGTCTCAGAAAGTATGTCTGATTCTGTAACTCTAATTCATCACGTCTCTGTCAAGGGATGGGGGTTTATTTCATTAGCAGTCTTTTGAAGTCATGATTGGTTACTATTAAACAGATATTTTTCTTTTTACAATTTGTGTGACAACCTGGTTCATCAGGAAAGAAAATGCAATTTACTAATTTAATTTCAAATACAAATCCATATTTTTCTCCTAATGAATATGAATTTAATGCCAAGTTTAAAACCTATGTATATGAGTACAGTAACTGGACCAAAAAGAAAGAAGAGGGGATAACAAAGATTGGAAAATATTTGTATTTTATCCTCAAATTACAGTACTAACAATACAGATAAAACCTGACAATTTATTAAAATTGTTTCTAAATTTACCATCTTACTCATAAGACCCTAATACCTGCTGAAAAGACAACTGGTCAAGCAATAATCACTAATTACCCCCTTTGTAATGCCCTCATTTTATTTGGATGGTCACCCACAAAGTAAAAGTCTATCTGAAACACATGGTAAGGAGAGAAGATACTTACCTGTAGCAACTACAGTAATCATTCAACAACTTTTTTTTTTTGTTATAACTGTGATATGTCAATGATATCTTTAAAAAGTTAAATAACACTTTAAAGATGTTTCTTGATTTCTTTTTTAATATATTATTTTGTCAGATTTTTATTTATACCTTATTTATATTTATTTTATATTTATCAGATATTATCAGCCATTCCATAAACAGATATGTTACTTAGTAAGCTATTTCAGGTAAAACATGCGTAATTATAATCTCATAAACTAAACATGAAGTGGCAATAGTGGTGAGGAAGACAGGTTTGAATAGGTTAGAATTACAAAATATTTTAAAGGAACAAAACATGTAATTGCAGAAAAAGAATTGATACCAACTGGAACTCCTGAATTCTAATCCAGAATACAGCCATGAACAAGCCAAAAAAACTAACTGGGCCTCAGTTTTCCCATCTATATAATAAATGAAGTGGACTATAAGGTTCATCTCTTTTAGTACTATAAAAGACAGAGTAATAAATACTATGGCAACTAATATGGAGTTGTGCTAAAGAAAAGTGTTATTTTTAATCTAGCTAATGTTGTATGAAAGTTCAAGAAAATGTGAAATACTATTTTTATAAAGTAACATTATTTTTAGTATGAAATTGAATTCTCTTAAAATACCTGTAAGTTATCTTAAGTATATTCTGGCAAACTTGTTTATACTAACTTTTCTTAGCAAATTTTTTTTCAAAGCTATTGAAATGGTAAAATTTAATATGATCCACGTGCAAAAATCATTCTAAATGAGCGAATTATGAATTAATGAGGTTGCATAAGAATGCATATGAAAAAGACTGAAAATGTCTACTCTTTTGAAATTCCCCATTAATGCACATATAGGTAGCTCTATCTTTATTGGAAGGGAACCCCGAAATAAATGCAAATTCTTACTTTGTTGCCCGTATAAACTTGCCCCAAACTGAGACAGCTGACCTGATGTTGATGGTGATGCCAGCATCTAGAAACAAATTAATTATATTAGAGTATAAAGAGCTAAACACAGCACTCAATGATCTTATTAGACTTTAGTAATGTTACAAATGTTTTACATGCTACTACAAGTGTAATTCATTCTTATAGTTCTCAAAGTGCTCATAAGATATTAAGAACATAAAAGCATAAAATATAAACAATTTTTAAAATTTATTAAATTGGACATTTCTTAGGTACATAAGTAAATAAAGTCAAACTGTAAAAATGAAATTGGTTTTCTGTAAGTATGGAATTTTTAAAGTTAAACTAAACTTTTACATTATACTGAATATACAGTTTAAAACATATCCTCAGGAAGTTATGAATCCAATAAATTCTTTAAAAAAAAAAAAGGAGTGTAGTATCCATATGATATTAAAACAGATCACAAATCCATGAAAAAGTATCTAGCAAGACTGTTTTATATACTTACAGGTTTACTTACTCATTATTTAGTAATAACGGAAAAGTTTCCTTTATATTAATCAATTACTACTTTTATTAATCGATTATACATATACTTCAAATGACTTTCAAAGTAGTTATAGTATTCATATTAGGAGGAAAGTGGTCAAAATATTAAGAATGAATAATTACATACATGGAAATTTGGGTTCTTTTAGCCCTTAACTTCTAAAATTCTCAGAGCCAAACCATTAAAACAAAGAGGTATATATTTTCTATCTAACCCACTGCTTTTTAAGAGACATGCTTCTTTGAAGAACACTCATCCTCTACAAGATCTATCTAAATCAACCAATTTAACATATATAAGAAAATTTTATTCCAAAGCCAAAATTATTTGAAAGACTGAAAAAAAGAATCCATGATTTAACTAAGACATTAAAAATTATTTGAAATTTAATGATCTAGAATTTTAAAACACCAAATCCAAATTTCAAAGAACTATCAAAAAAAGTAACAAAATAGATGATTACACCAAACACTGATAACACTTGCATTTTTCCAATTCAATTTAATTCAACAAACTATATAAAGTTATACTATTAAGTCTGTTATCTGTGCAAAGTACAGTGGGCTAAAAGCTGGTTCTAAGCTGGATACTACATTAAGATAAACAAACATAAAGCATTAATGGGCAGAGGGGGCATAGACAAACACTGAAATGATTATAAAATAAATGGAAAAGCCAGTACAAGAACAAGAGTCATGCCCTTTAATAAATACAGGTAAAGCATATACAGAGTGGACTGTGTGTGCTTGTTATCCTTTGAGGTGAACAAATTAAAGTTATTAGATAGAAAGGCCACTGTGTTGATTTCACTCAATAACAAAAAGACTCCAGCCACAAGTGTGATTTTTAAGAGGTCTCAGAAAAAAAAGAAAAACAATATCTGCTAATTAAAAACAGATATTCCATGATAACTATAAGGTCAATGATAATTACAAAAATCCAGGATTATGGAAGAACATTATATTCAACTACAATTTTGACAATGTACTTTTATAATGTGACATAATAAAATTATAATTAGATATTTCCTCTCTACTCAATGTGTTCCACAATTTGACATTAACCTGTCTTTCCAGTCTTATCTTTCACTATTCTCCTACAAAAGCCATTATTCACCAGCTAAATTGGACTACTCATTTATAGTAC
>CM053770.1:200300033-200318035 GCA_028658325.1 Potorous gilbertii | reverse complement strand
GATAAAATCTTAATTTTAAGGAAGTGATTGTAGAACATTTATAAATAAATAAAATAAAAATATAAAAAATTTAAAAAAGATATAAAAAAAATTAAATGTGAAGATCAATTGCTGATTTATGTTGATCGAGACAGTTTCTTCACTGGGAGTTCTCTATACCAATGAAATCACAGATCCAATTATTCTCCGTGTGTGTGTGTGTGTGTGTGTGTGTGTGCGCGCGCGCGCGTTTGTGTTGTGTGTGTTTTAAATAAGATGGAGAAAGTGTGGACTTGATAATAGTGCAGATGAAAACTCACTACCATTTGAACAACTGCTCCAGAAAATATTGATTGTATACCCATCTGAACGTGGAAGGAAACGTTTAGTATTATGACTCAGGATTTTAGCTTGTCCACCATTTTTGGCCGTGATTTGGATATTGACATAGAAAACATGGTTATCAATTTTGTGAGAGACAAAGCATTGGGATATCTAGGTAATAATATTGCATGATAGCTAGTTTCTTGATAGGAATCAAGAAGATGACATTTTAAGATTTGCACGATTTTATAATGCTTCTTTATATTCCTCCCAACAATTTCATGTGCATTTAAATTTTTTTAAGTACATAAAAGATAAGAGGGACAGATGACTTTGATTAGTGTTCGTACAATAAATATAAGTCAATTGGTCTTTATTATAAGGCATGTACCAGGCACTGTACTGGTGATTCAGAGAAAGTCCAAAGACAGTTTGTATTCTCACAGTGTAAGTGGGGAGACAACATGCAAATCAACATGTGCAAACAAGATATATATGCAGGATAAATCTGAGATAATCTCAGAAAGTACGGAAATGAAAGGGGGCTAGGAAAAGCTTTTTGAAGGACCTAGAACTTTTAACTGAGACTTTAGGGAAGCCAGGGACACTAGAAGGCAGAGATAAGCAAAGAGTGTTCTAGACATAGGGGACAGCCAGTGAGAATGCATTGTAAATGCTTATTGATTGATTGATGTTTGCCTAGCTACTTCAAATAATAAAATTCAGTAGAATATTATGGGAAAAAACCTTTTGGATATAATATGATTACTGGATAAAAGTTAGTATTTAATTGTGAGCACCATTTACTACGTTCTGATAAATATTGTTCCATATAATCCTGTATTATTTGTTTAATTAAACAAGATGAAATGTTCTCTTTCATAAGTAATTATGTAATTTCCTAAATAAGAACTACATGTTAGAATTATGGAATTACATAGTAGGAAGAAATTTAAGTTTTCATTTAGCTTAATCCATGCTCATATTATGTGTGTGTATGTGTTTTAAATAAGATGGAGAATTGTGTGAACTGCATAATAGTACAGATAAAAACTCAGTATCATTTGAACAACTGCTTCAGAGAATTTTGATTGTATATCCATCTGAACGTGGAAGGGAATATTTAGTATTATGTGTTAGGATCTAACATTTTTCTTTTAGCGTATAGTCACCTATCATTTATAGAAAATAATCATTTTCATTCCATTTTTGGAAAAAATTTAATAAGAAATTTTTATTGATTATTGGTATGATTTTTTTTTTAATTCATTGAGTAAATCAGGATTTTGGTGGGTTAGATTTGTTCTAGACAGAGGGAAGGCTTAGAGGTGAGAAGTATGATTTAGCCAGATTCATTTTGCTGAAGAATGGGAGATGAAGCTGGAGTTAACCTTGCTTCTAATTGTAGAGATCTTTTAATGCCAGCTCACGAGCATCCTGGAAGATTATTTAGCAGGTGAGTAATACAAAGATATCACAGACTGTGATGAAAGGCAATGATATAAACAAAACAATCAGGAGGCTGTTTGAATAGTATGGTTATAAGATAATACGGGCCTGAATTTGAACTGTAATGGTATGAATGAAGAGGAAAAACGTTGTGAAAGAAGTGGCAGTTTTTTGATATGGAGACAAGGGGTTGGAGTTGGAGACAGTTCTTGAGATCAGGAAGTCAGGAAGATGATATAGTTGTGGCTGTTAATTTTTTGGAATGTCAAGTTTTAAAATACTGGTAGACATTCATGAGGGTAGAAACTACTTGTAGGTAGTTGGTAATGGGAATTGACACTTATGCAGGGGAGGTCTTGGCTGAGATGCTCTGGGTTCTCAGGAAGGATCACAGCAAAGAATCACATTGCCAGGAAGTTCATCTGTGCTCTCTCTTTCATAGAATTCCTTGAAGGTTGAATTCAGGGAGTTTGCATGAACTGATTTTCCAGAAGGGATACCTATTGGATGTTTTCAACCTAACTGGAAGAGAGTAAAGACAAATTCTGGTATTGCTGTTTATGACCTGGGGGATTTTGGGTGAATCATTTAACCGTGCTGATCTTCAGTTTTCTTACTGTGTAAAGAATGAGTTGAATTAGATGATCTTCTAAGTCACTTCCAACTTTAGATCTATGAGCTTATGACTTTGCCTTGGAATCTTTTAGTTTTATTTTTACTTAATTTATAAATTGCGAATCTGGTCTATAATTTTCTTATACTTCTTTCTCATGGTCATTATTTCTTACAAGACAGTCTGTTACATTCATATATGAGACCTTGCTTTTCCTTTACTGGTGGTTCGCTGTTTTGTTTCTTTTCTTTTAGTTGTTTTTGAGCTGTGTCCAACTCTTGGTTACCCCATGTAGGGTTTTAGTGACAAAGCTACTGGAATGGTTGCTGTTTTCTTCTCCAACTCATTTTACCAAAGAGGAAACTGGGGCAGGCAGGGTTAAGTGACTTGCCCAGGGTCACATAGATGGTAAATAAATGTCTGAGGCCAGATTTGAACTCATGAAGATGAGTTTTCCTGATTCCAGCACTTTATTCTCTGCTCCACCTAGGTTACCATTTTAGGTCTTAACTAATAAAAACAAGTAAAGAGTTGACCTCATCTGTTAGGAAATAGGAATTATCGAACATTTTTAGGTGGAGTGATATCACTGATGCAAGTAAGTAGTATATGTAGCAGTGGTGTATTGCAGTAAGGGAGAAAAGGATAAGGTTTTCAGAGTATGAAGCATTGAAGCTTTGGATAGATGTGATAATGATAAGCAAAGGCAAAGCCATTCTGGTCTTATTCTGGTTCTTTTTTCTTGGCCGAGGTGAATGATCGTTGACCTGGAAAGGTCAAAGCAAAAATGGCTGATAGGAAACAGTAGCTCAAGATAAAGAAATAGAAAGGGGGAACCTTGATAAGTTCAAGTCACCTGACCCAGAGGAACTGAATTTCTAGGTACTGAAAAGAACTGGTGAATGTGATTCCTGAGCTCCTGCCAGTGGTCTTTAAGAGATTGAGGACCAAAAGCACTTCCACAGGGTTGGGGGAGAGCAAAGGTCCTCCAAATATCCCCACAAAGGAAAGAAAATAGTCATCAAACAGCAGATCAATGAGCTTTCCTCCAAATCCTGACAAATCTCTAGCTTGTACTATGAAAGGATATTTTGCCAGGATCTAGAAAGTGAGGCTCTGATCACTGAGCAAGAGTGGCTTCATTAAGGTACTGTCATGATGAACTAGACTGATTTTTGGAGTTAGTAAACTATTAGGGCAAGGAAAGACTATGCCTATAGTTTACTTAAGTTGCATAAAGCATTGGACAAAGTTTCTTCTGGAAAAAAGTACCTCCAGTTTCTCTCTTTTACCTTCGCACCCTTTTGCATTCTAGCTTCCAATCTCATTACTCCACTGAAACTGCTCTTTACAATGCTTCCAGTGATCTCCTAATTGTCGGTTCTGATGTCCTTTTCTCTGTTCTTATCCTTCTTAAACTATGCAGTATTTGACATTGGTGACTATCCTTTTCTACTGTTTTCCTCTGGTTTTTCATAACACTGTCTCCTGATTCTCTGACTAGTCATCTATATTATACCCCATAATCATGGTTCTTCCTCAAGGCTCCTTCTTGTGCTATCTTGTGTCTCTGTACTTTTCTATATTGGTGCTTCATCAACTCTCGTGTTGATGATTATCTCTATATAAATGCTTCCTTCCCCCTTTCCCCCCAGATGTATATTCAGTTCTAGTTTCTTTCCTGAACTCCAGTCCTGCATCTTCCATCACCTATTTGATATTTCAGCCCAGGCAATCCAGGCTTACTGAAGAAGTAATTAATAATGAGGGAAACATAGGAGGTAGCATGTACCAGGTACATCATATCATTGCCCCAGCTTCCCTATAGTCTTCTTTGGAGACAACCCAGGACACTCAACCCAGAATCCCTAAGAATAGCAGCAGCTCTATTTTCCTCCTTGCCTCAAAAGCTCTGTGGAGAAAGGGATCCACATTCCCTTTAACCACAAATGCCAACTACTAAGCAACCACTACTAAAGGGAAGGTAAGCAAGGTCTTCTGTAATGGCAATACCCCCTTTCCCTCTTCCCCCAACATACCACTGCTATGTTTCTAACCCAGCCCTTACATTTTCTAGGGAAGCAATCCATAATCCTCGGCAACCTCCATATCCTCAGTAGTCACAAATACTGCAGATTCAAATAAGAAAGTTTCACACTGTCAGATGGCTCTATCTGTGGAGAGGACATTAATGATGATACGTCACTTTGTACTTTGTACTATACTCTGCCACTGAGTCTTTCCATGTAACTTGCAGCTGAAACCTTCTCTATGTTGTCTCCCCTTATTAGAATGTGAACTCCTTGAGGACAAGGACTTTTTTTTTTCTCTTTGTAACCTGGGCACTTAGCACAGTGCTTTGCACATAGTAAGCCCTTAATACATGTATCCACCCTCCTTTTCTCCCTCCCTTCCATCCCATAGGCATCTCAAATTCAACATGTCAAAAACTGTGTGTAATCACACTTGCACCACTTTAATTTGGGCCTCATCGTATCTTGCTTGGACTATTGCAATAGCCCACTTATTGGTCTCCTTGTCTCTGATGTCTCCCTTCTCTGGACCCTCTTTTTCACACAGCAGCCAGAGCAGTTTTCTTCAGGTGTATGTCTGAATCATATCACTCCCTTTCTGAGTAAATTCTGGTGACTTCACTAGCTTCAGACATTAAGATCCTTTGTTTGGCTCCAAACAACCTTCCCAACCATGTTACACATTTTCTCCTTCCTACATTCTGTCGTTTAACCAGCTTCACTTTCTTACTGTTCTTTAAACATGACACTATCTGCCTTTTTTTCTCTATGCCTTTATACTCATTACCTACCCCTGAATCTGTTCTCTTCCTGTGACTACCTTCTCACACTCCCCTTTTGTCTTACATTTTATTTGTAGTATATGCTTATTTTTGTGTGTATTATTAATTAAATTATATATTATATAAATTAATTCAGTTAATTAAAAATAATTATTACAATTAATAATGCATACAATATACATTAGTATTTGTATGTATTATTAAAAATGTATGCTTCTTAATGGCAGAAACTATTTGTTTTTGTCTTTGAATTCCTAGCACTTAGCACAAAGGAACCATTTAATAAATGTTGACTGATGGATTGAAAAGGATGGATTTGTAACTGATTTTGTGACTAGACACCCATAGAGTACACATGAATGATTAAGTGTCATAAAAAAGGACAAATGCCCCCAAATCAGTTTCAGAACTTCAAAATGTGAGAAGCTTGGTTAAGTTGGTTCACAAAAGATCTAGAGGTTTTAATGACTTGCAAACCCTTTATGATTCAACAGTGTATAGTAGGGGAAGCTAAGAAAATGAATAGGCATTAAGAAAGACATAGCTTGAAGGAATATGGAGACGGTAATTGTCGTACATTTTGCTCTGCCCAGATGACATCTGACAGGTTGTGGGTGCCACATTCGTAAAGTGTGCCGGCGTCCAAATTGAGGGCAGCCAGGATGATGGAGCCAGGGTGATTCCTGTCGTATGATACATGAAGACTAGTGGAAATACCTGAGGATAAGACTGGAACATGAAAAGCCGTCTTCAGGTTTTCCAATGGTTCTCATCTAGGGGATTAGTTTGCTTGACTAAAAAGGGCAGAATCAGGAACAGTTGATAGTATTTTCAAAGAGACAAATTTAGGCTTAATGTAATTTTTTTTTTTGTTTATTAATTAAAACTGCCTACAAAAGGATTAGGCAGCCTGGAAGGTATTAGGTTTTACATGAGATGGTCGTTAAAATTTCCTCCTGCTGAAGGCCTGAGATTTTAGGGAAGAAGTAGCATCTTAGAACATATAAAATAAAATAGAAGGAATCTTCACAGTGTGGAACATCAGCCTCTACATTTCCTCAGCTTCATACACTATCATTTAAAGAAAAATTCCTTGGGTTCTTTTCCATTGTTGAATATTTGTATTCTGGTTAGGAATTATATTCCTTAGAGGGCTAGTTTGGTGTGAATACATTAAACTGGTCCATTAAGTCACTGTTAATGGTAGGACATTGGTCAAAGATTATGATGGTGTTTATTGCTTTCTAGTGCTGCCTTTTGAAAGAAGAGGAAAATTTAAGCAGATGGTTATGCAGAGAGGGAATTCTAAACTTGGGAGGGGGCTGTAGCCTACAGGAGTGAATCAGCAACAGTTGGGAGATTAAACACCAGGAAAGAATTGTTCTGGGTCCCAGTAAAAAACCAAAGAAACTATAAAACAAATTCAGGGAAAGTTTAGCATTTTAGAGAATACTGGAATCAAATGATTTAAGGCAGAATTGGTAAACTTATTGCAGAAGAATGGCTTTATAGGGCAGATATCAGTACTTGACCAGGAGACAAGATCCTGGGCCTCTCTGGACACTGACTTGGTGTCCCAGCTGCCTTATGTTCACATAGTTACATTGTGAAACATTATTGTCTCCTGACTCAAGTATTCCATTCTAAAGGCTGATTTTTCTGATACTGTCCCATTCCCTCAGAATCATTTATGTAGACTATAGCGGGGCCAAGAGCCTTCAGGAATGTGCCTCTATATTTCAAAGGTGAATTCTTACTTAATTCTTTTTAGCATCACTATAGAAAATGTGGTACCTGTATACTACAGAAAAAATTCATGCATAGCTGTCCAGGAATAGACAATAGAGAGGAATCCTTTGGTAAGACAGCCCCAAAGACACAAAGTGTAGCTAAATCTCCATGATCAACTGTTCCTGTGGATCTGGGCAGTTTAATATAGAGTTCTAAGGGAAATGTGCCTTTTTAATCTAAGTGTGTTGGATGGACTTGGGCTACTGCAGTGAATTAGTGAGAGGCACTAATAGGGTATAGAACGGAGTGAGACTGGAGTAAAAGCCAGTATTAGGGTTACCAAGTGCAATAAGCACTGCAGCTCATGAGAAAGACAAGATTGCCATTATCTTAAGTACTCTAGGAACTCTCTATCTCCCTTGACACAAATGAGCAAAATAGCAATGGTTAGATGGGAAGGAAGAGAAAGAAGGGAGCACCATCATGAAAACCCATGAAGGGGAATGTCCACTAAGGTTTCATGATAAAGGCAAGATGCTGTTGCTTTTGCCACAGCTACACAATTGATACAGAGAAACTGGAACATTTCAGGAGATAAGAAAGAGGGAGAAATTGAGGATGAGAAAGAAAGGTCATTGAAACAGAGTTCCAGAGGAAATAGAATCAAGGATACTAATGCTTAGCAGAGCTTTGGCACAGAGAAGGAGCTTCACATCTCTGAAGCAGGAGGGTAGAAGGAGAGGATAAATGAGGACCACAGTCAAGTTCTAGATAGTGAAAGAAGAGACATGGCTATGGTAAGTCAGGTTAGAATCTAAGTGGTAGTCAAAGTTACATGCTGAGAGAAATTGTAATAGAGTGGGGCAAAATTGGTGGCTTGAAAAAAGAAACTGTGACAACAACTGAGTATGATAGTTCATCAGAGAGGACTAAAAGGATTTTTGTGAGGAAAGAGTCCTCTCGAAGTTAACTTTGTGGACCTCATCAATACAATTTTGTCTTCCTTTGGTATCTCTTCGTTTCTGAGGAGGAACAGAGGAGGCAATTGGTAGAAGTGACTCAAAACTGACCAAAGAAGAATAGACATTTATAAAGTCCTTTATGTTTTGCTTTATATACTTTAATTGAGAAGGTATCCAATTGTCAAAAGAATATCAGTGAAGGATGTGTTGAAATATTTTACTCTGTTGGTAAGGGAGGGAAGTGAAGTGAAAACAATGTTATAGATGGATTAAGAGACTAGGGGGCCTTCAAAGTATTATATATTTAGAGCTTGGAGGGATCTTAGAGATCTTATATAAATTACTCATTTTAGAGATGAAGAAACTGAAGTGAAACTCAGTGAAGTTATGAGTTCCTTCATTGGGTTTCACAGCAAGTTCATGTCTGAGGTAAGATTCAGATTCAGTCTTGATGGTTCCAGGTTCTGCCTTACACAGTAATGCCCTCTGCCTCCCTGAATTTAGGAGAAGTAAGGATATGGGAATTGGAGGAGAAAAGGAAAATTCAGATCAGAAAGAGAAATATCAGTTTTTCAGCTTGAAGATAGAGTAGGTTGAGCTTTAACCAGTGGGTGGATGAGGTAGAGTGCAGATAAAGAAGTCAAGAGAGTTGAGGTCAGTGAAGATAGTCCAAAGTGGCAAAAGAGTCATCAGTATGTGAATATGGAAGTCACCAAAGATGTGTTGGTTGTGATAGATTGAGCCCAACCCAGATATATAAATCACTGGTAGAGAGAAGGAATGGAAGGACATAGGATCACAGGCTTTAGAAGAGACCTCCTTGACTAAATAGTTAAACCTAATTAATTTTTTTTTTTAAACTAAGTGAAGGTCACAAAGGTAGCAGAACTGGGATTTGAATCCAGGTCTTGTAACTCTAAATCCACTGATAGAATGGAACATCCTATACTATCCAGTGTTTATGGTTGACTGGAAGAAAAGCCAAACAAAAAGCTTACCTTCTCATCCCTTCCCCACCTCCCACCCCTCTAGTTTTCCTCACCTTTTTGGTACAAGATTCATACTGTCCTGTTTTTTCCCATACTTAATAGTATTTTATTTTTTCCAATTACATGCAAAGATAGTTTTAAACATCCACTTTTACAAGACTTTGAGTTCCAAACTTTTCCCCCCTCTTCCTTCCCTCTCTCCTCCCCAAGATAGCATGCAATCTGATAGAGGCTATATGTGTACAATCATATTAAACATATTTCCACATTAGTCATGTTGTGAAAGAAAGAATGAGAACAAAACCAGAAAAAACAAGAAAGAAAAAAGGAGAAAATAGTCTACTTTGCTCTGCATTCAGACTCCATAGTTCTTTCTCTGGATGTGGATGGCATTTTATATCATGAGTCCCATGAGATTGTTTTGGATCCTTGTATTGCCAAGAAGAGCTAAGTCTGTCAAAGCTGGTCATCACGCAGTGTTTCTGTTACTGTGTACAATGTTCTTTCTCTTGGTTCTGCTCACTTCACTCAGCATCACTTTATGTAAGTCTTTCCAGGTTTTTCAGAAATCTGCCCTTTCATCATTTCTTACGGAACAGTAGATTTCCATTACATTGATATACTACAACTTGTTTAGCCATTCCCCAGTTGATAGACATTCCCTCAATTTCTCGTACTCTCCCAGTTAACCAGGCTTAAAACCTTGGCCTTAGCCCTCTTTCATTTCCTACTTCTAGATAAAATTTTCCTTCAAAATGTCTTTAGTATCCATCCCTTCCTTGCCTTCTGTGTACCTCTCTTCTAGTTCAAACCCTTACTAACTATTCAATCAGCAATCAACAAGTATTTTTTATTAAATAACTACTTTATTCTTGTCACTGTTCCAGTTCCAGGAGTATAAGTACAAAGAATGAATCAATCCCTACTCACAAGGAGCTTACATGCTAATGAAGGAGACAGCAAATGACATATACAGATATGTAGAAAATTAATATAAAATAATCAATACAAATATATACAAAAAAGTTAAATACAATTTGTTTTGGGAGGAAGGGAACTAGCAGTTGAAGTATAGAAAGAGCTTCATGCAGAAGATGGTGCTTGAACCAAATATTTTTTCCTCTGTGGTTAGGCCCACGTTTGCAGAGTATGTCACCTTGGGTTGTATATTGAGCTCCTTTGCTTTTCAGAATATATTTCATTCCCTCCTATGATTTATGGTGTTTAGAATGGTGTTGTGTTATTCAAATTTATTTTTCCTTATATTTGAATGTCTTTATTTTATTTGCTGTCAGAAGTTGACATTAGAATTGTTAAATTTAATTACCAAGTATTTTAAAGTTTGTAGCATGGTGTCGTTCCCCCCCACCGGGAGATCTGTGGATTTTTAGATTAGTGCTTTGGTTACCTGATCAGTTCCTGTGAGTTTAATTAGCATCTCAGTGCATATACTTTAGTCCTGCATCACCAGTTTCCTATTGGACATTTCAAACTAAATGAAACTGAATGTCTTGGAGACATTTCAAACTCAACAGATCCCAGAGGGAACTTAATTCCTCTCTTTTAAACTTTTCTTTCCGTTATCATTCTCCTTTCTTGATATTACCCTCTGGTCCTCACTTTATACATTCAGTAAGTTGCCAAATCTTGCCATTTCTACTTCACAGCTTCTCTGTCTGTCACTTGTGACCCCTTCTCTTCACTTACGCAGCTACCGCCTTTGGTCTGACCTTCATTACCCCTCTCCTAGATTATTGCAACAGCTTTCTAATTAATCCTGTCTTAACTCACTGCATCCTGAATATTGCAGCTAAAATAATTTTCCTTAAATCCAGATAGGCCCATATTTCTCCCCTGCTTATTTAACTTACTTAACTCCATTGACTTCATATTGTTTCTAGGATAGAACATAAACTCCTCTTTGGTTTCAGAGCTTTTCACAGCCCATCTCTTAACTTCTCCACACAGTGCATATTAGTCCTCCTCATGGACTGTTCAGTTCAACCAAACCAACCTTTTCTTTGCCTCTCACCATAACGTGCCAACGTGCCATCTCCTGTTGTGTCGTTTAGGATTGGTTGTCGCACATCCCTGAAGTTCATTTCTTTCTTATGGCCTTCTCATAGATCTCATTTTCTAAAGGAAGTCTTTCTTAATCCTCTGGACTACTAGTGTTTTCCCTCCAACAACAACAAAATTTAACTATTTTTGATAACTTTATGTTATATATACATATGTGTATTTATGTATACTTACCTTTTCTATTAGAATGGCAGATCCTAGGAATAAAGATTGGTTTTTTTGTACTGGTATACATCTCCGCACTTAGCACAGTATTGATGCATAAAAGGTGCTTAATAAATATTTATTTATTAATTGATTGATCTTTTAAGAAAAGAATCTGTTGAACTTTTTCAGAAATCCTGTCAATTTGATATATATCATGTAGCCTTTGTGAACCCAGAACAACCTAGAACGAGCCACCCTGAAAGGACTCTAAGAAGACGCTCAACAAATATTTTTTATTTCTCTAAAGTCCTACTCATTCTAGCTCCAATATTATTCATCCTGATGTTTTAATTTTAAAGATGGTAGAATAAAATTTTGAATTAGTTTTGGGGTCCATTTGAATTAATTGAATTGAGTGCTTTCAATTTGATAAAGAACAGAGAATTGGATTTTTGCTTCCAGCATTGCCAAATTGTGTTGGCTAGATTACATTTCTCATACATGTATGCATGATTTTTAATGATTTCATGTAGGGCTTAGATGGAGTTTCATCAAACTGTACAAATCATGCTGTCTCACATATTTAAGGCTCCCAACTTGTAGAACACACGATAAATTTTGTCATGGGTGTTTTGGGAAAAAAAAATCTTGGATGTGTATACATATATGTAACACACACTCTTAAAACTTCTTCCCTTCTTAATTGCCTCCTTTTGAGAGCTGCTATTCAGTATTATCTGGAATTGACTTGAATAGCACACAGTGGCCTCCTTTTATCAGGAACAGATATAACAAAGACAAGGCCTTGATACTTTAAAATTTTAGATTTTTCAGAAATTAATTGTATTTTGTTGTGAAACGTGTTTTCAAATTTACTTTGAACAAATTTATTCTGATATTCTAAACTTTTGCCTCAAAAAATAAAGCAATGAAACCATCCATTTATTCATTCTGCACAATGTAGGAGATTACCCATGACATTCTGTTGTGAAGTTGAGAATTTAATGTATTTAAAAAAAAAATAAGGAAGTAGTTCATTTGATTGGTAAGGAACTGAGGCGTAGAATTTAACTGTCAGTGTTATACCACAGTTTCTTGAGTATTGTACTGTTTGGACTTAATTTGAGGTACCAGTTAAACCACCTCTGAGTTCAAGTTTCTTAATATGACAGTGCTGGATTTGAAGTTTGAAAACTGAGATTCAGATTCTTCTTCTGCATATTATTTAGGTGACTTTGGGAAAATCACTTCCCTTCTGTAGACCTAAGTTTATTTGTCCATAGGAATTGGAATAATTCATCTCTTAAATTTCAAATCACATGATCCTATTTTTACTTATAATCACAAGTAATTTTGGGCAAATCATTTAAGTACTCTAGGTCTGTGGGTTTTTTTTTTTATCTGTAAAATGGAGATAACACTTTTCTACTACCTGTGCTACCAGCCTCACAGGGATGTTATGAAGAGCGAATGAAATAAAGTATTTTGTAAAGAATGAAATAGGAGTATTGTTTCTCTATAAAACACAGATGGTTAAATATTTGGGTTTCATAGGCTATGTAAAAATTCAAATGGAATATGAGTCAGTAAAGTTGGTATAAAGTATAAGTACTTTCAGTAGGCTCACATGGCATTTTTCAGTGTTTCAGGACAGTATTGTAAATTTAAAAAGTATAAGTAGTTACGACTTTCGGGAGGAATAAAGTAGCTTTACTGAAAGGAAAGTCACAATATGTATTCAGTTAAGATTTTTAGTTGTAATTTTACATAAGAACAGGGTAGATACAGTTCTTTGAATGGAAAGGTGGTGTTTAAGATAATATGTGACTATTCTCACCACCAGAGACCAAGATGCTACATTTCTTACAAACAAATTTGTGATCTCATCTAGGGTCACTCTGTTTTGCCCTTGACCACAGTTTGGTTTCTTGTGTCGCATATCAATTGTCCCTTAATTTTCCATCTTCTCTGTCAAACCAGTCTCTCACAGAAGTTAGGTGTTACTGGGTGTTGCTCAAAATATTATTTTTTCCCTAAAATAACTTTTCTCTTTAGGTGACAAACAGCATGTTTGGTGCTTCAAGAAAGAAGTTTGTAGAGGGGGTCGACAGTGACTACCATGATGAAAACATGTACTACAGCCAGTCTTCGATGTTTCCACATCGGTCAGAAAAAGATGTAAGTTAATAAGTTCTATTGGTTTTTGCTAATTAAAGTGTCAGTCCAAAGTTTTTATAGACTATCTAGAAGTAAATTTATGCTCATTTTCTAATTTCAGAACCCTGCCATATTTTTGGTTTTCTAAATGAATCAACATGTATATTGACAAATTCTGCTTCATAGTAGAAAATAATAGAACCATATTTACAAAACATTATGCTACTGAAATGTTATTTATTAGAGCTTACACTTGGAAGGTCATTCAGAGTGTGTTTCTAGAAAATGTAAAGGTTTCCTTAGAAGATAGTGAATCCTTGGCTCCCCATCTAGAATAGGGAGCTGCTTCTCTTCTGTTCCCTAAAGTACTGGTTCAACATGAGTACTAGGTTTCCTTCTTCCTTACTCCCACTTCACTTCCCTAATTTGCCATCACTTAGCAATCTTTTATCCTTTGAGATTCACACCGTCTGTCTTCATCTCTTGCTCCTGCTCCTTGTCATCATCATTAATGGGACTCTACTTCATTCTCCTTCTTTTGTTAAGACGCTCGGTGTCTTCCTTTCTGCTACAAGCCATGGCTTCATTCATACTTGATAAACTTCAGTAAACATACTCTTGTCCTCTTGAAGTATTTTTAGAAAGCACCTGCTATATGCCAGTTGATAGGCTACATGTGAAGGATTCAAAGAGAAAATAAAAGTCTTTGCTTTCAAGGAGCTTACATTTCTATCTGAGGAAGACCACACACATACAGATACTTCTCTCTCTCTCTCTCCCCCTCTCTCTCTCCCTCTGTCTCTGTCTCTCTTCCTCTCTTCCTCTCTCCCTCTCTCTCTCCAGACCTGTGATTTTGTTATGATAGTAAATTTTAATGAAGAACTTCTAACTATGGAGTTGAGTCCCCTTTACTGAGATTTACAGTCCATAGTAGTTTGCTGAGGCATTGAGAGGATAAATAAATTTATTCCTCATCCTGTCCTACAGCTCTATGGTCAGAGGTGGGACTTGAAACCACTTCTCAACGCAGAGGCTAGCTGTATCCATTACCCCAGTAGTGCTTCTTAATATAAAAATATAAACTGAATAAACATATGCCATATCTTTAAAAAAAATGCAAGGTAGTTAAATATGAAGTAATTAAGGAGGAAGGATACTAGCATTTGGGGAAGATGTCAGACAAATCTTTGATGGTTTTTGAGTTATGTGTGGCTTGAATGAAGTAAAGAATTCTGGAAAGTAGAGATGAGAAGCAAGGGCATTCCAGGCATGGTGAATAGCCACTACAGAAGCACCAAGATAGGAGTGTTATATGTGTGGAGAGGCAAGTGTGGTTAGTCTGTGAAAGGGAATAATGTATAATGACACTAGAAAGATAGTTCAGGGTAAGCTGTGAAGTATTTTCATTAACGTTAACTGAGCCAAGTGAGGAGAATAGGTTGATGTGGTCAGAGATGGTCTTAAGGAGAATGCCTTTGGTAGCTCTGTAGAGCCCTGGTGTCAAACTCAAATAGAAGCTGCTCCCTGTAAGCTGCATGTTGACCTAGGAAACCTGAACTTAACATTATTTATGTTGTTAAATATTTTCCAATTTCATTTTAATCTATTTCTGCCTATACTCAGAGTTTAAAACCTGATATAAAGAGGGGGAATGGATTGAAGTGGGAAGAGAGAAGAAGAAATGCCAATTAGAAGGCCATTGAAGCAGCACAGGCAAGAGGGAACGAAGGCCTGATCTAAGTTCGTGGCCATGTGAATAGAAAAAAAAGGTTGGATTTGAGAAATGTGGATGTAGAAAAAAGATGTGGCATCTGATTAGAAATGTGGGTGAAAAGGGATTAGAATTTTTGTCCTAAAGGGGAAGTTATGAACCATAGAGACTTGAAGAATGGTGGTACCCTTAATTGAAATAGGGAGGTTCAGTAGAGGGCCATTTTTGGAGCAAATGAAAATGAGTTCTATTTTTGATGTGGTGACTTGGAGTTGTCTGCAGTGTTTTTTGAAATTCTGAATAGGCATTTGGTGATACAAGACTGAAGCTCTGGAGACATTCTAGGCCTGGATATTTAGGTCATGGAGATATCTGCATAGAGATGATAATCAGAACCAGAAAGAGTGTAAAGAGAGAATGCCCATGACCAAGTCTCGACAAACACCCATGGCTAGGGGATAAGGAGACTGAGGAGAAGGAATATAGGCAGGATGAGAACTAGGAGTACTTTAATAAAGGCTTTAAATTTCCCACTAAATAGGAATTAGGTCCTTAGCTGTAATGGATATAGTTGGAGGAGGGTATGGGAGGTTCGAAGAGAATGGCTTTAAAAAAAATTAGTATTTTATTTTTCCCCAGTTACATGTAAAAACAATTGTTAGCTTTCTTGTTTAGAACTTTGAGTTCTAAACTCCCTCCCTTCCTCCGTCCCCTCATTGAGAAGGTAAACAATTCGATATAGGGTACTCATGAATAGTCATGCAAAACATTTCCATTAGTCATATTGTGAAAGAAAACTTAGACCAAAAAAAAAAAAAACCCAAACAAAACATCAAGAAAAATAAAGTAAAAATAAGTCTACTTCATTCTGTATTCAGACACCATCCATGGGGATGGATAGCATTTTTCCTTGTAAGTCTTTCAGAGTTGTGTTGGATTATTATATTGCTGAGAATAGCTGTGTCATTCACCACTGATCATCTTACAATATTGCTGTTACTTTGTACGGAGTAGATTTCACTTTGCATCATCTCACATAAGTCTTTCTAGGTTTTTCTGAGAGTATCCTCCTCCTCATTTCTTATAACACAATAGTATTCCATCATAGTCACATATCATAATTTGTTAAGCCATTCCCCAATTGATAGGCATCCCTTCAATTTCCAATTCTTTGCCACCAGAAAAGAGCTGTTAAAAATATTTTTTGGACATACAGGTTTTTTAAAAAAATCTCTTTCAGGATAAAGATCTGCTAGTGGTATTGCTAGGTCAAAGGGTATATATGGTTTTATAGCTCTTTGGACATAGTTCCAAATTGCTCTACAGAATTGTTGAATCAATTCACAACTCCACCAGTGGTGCATTAATGTCTCATTTTTCCCACTTCCCCTCCAAAATTTTTCATTTTCCTTTTCTGTCCTATTAGCCAACCTAGTAGGTGTGAAGTAGTACCTCAGAATTGCTTTAATTTGCAATTCTCCAGTTAACAGTTGATTTAGAGCATTTTTTCATATGGCTATAAATAGTTTCAATTGCTTCATCTGAAAACTGTTCATATCTTTTAATTATTTATCTCTTGGGGAATGACTGTTTTATAAATTTAACAATGAGGCTTTTATTAGAGAAACTTGCTTCAAAATTTTTTTTCAAGTTTACTATTGCTCTTTCCCATCATCCTATCCTCCTGACCCCATTTATTCTATTCTCTCTCTCCTTTCACCCTGTCCCTCCTCAAAAATGTTTTGCTTGTGATTATTCCCTCCCTTAATATGCCCTCCCTTCTATAACCCCCCCTTTCTCTTACCTCCTTCACCACCTACTCTTCTTTAGGTTAAGATAGATTTTAATACCCAGTTGAGTTCAAATGTTATTCCCTCCATGAGCCAATTCTGATGAGAATGAGGTTCACTCACTCCTCCTCACCTTCTCACTCTTCCCCTCTACTGTAAAAACTTTTTCTTGCTTTTTTTATGGACATACCTCTCATTTTCTCCTAATACATTCTTCTCTCCTTAATTTTATATTTTTAGATATCATCCCTTCGTATTCAGCTCATACCTCTACCCTCCGTCTATACATACTCCTTCTAACTGCCTTAATGAGAAAGTTCTTATGAGGTACAAGTATCATCTTCCCATGTAGTAATGTAAACAGTTTTATCTTATTAAGTCCTTTATGATTTTCTTTTCCTGTTTAACCTTTTTACCTTTCTCTTGAGCCTTGTATTTGAAAGTCACATTTTCTAGTCAGTGTGGGTCTTTTCATGAAGAATGCTCGAAAATCCTCTGTTTCATTGAATTTCCATTTTTTTCCCCTGAAAGAAAATACTCAGATTTGCGGGGTAGGTGATTCTTGGTTGTAACCCTAGCTCCTTTGCCCCCTGGGATATCATATTCCAATGTAGAAACTGCTAAATCTTGTGTTATCTCTGACTGCTTGAAATATTTATTCATTTTGGGATCTCTTTCAGGAGGTTATTGGTGAATTCTTTCAATTTCTGTTTTATCTTTTGGTTCTAGAATATGAGGGCAGTTTTTCTTGAGAATATCTTCAAAGATGACGTCTAACCTTTTTTTTTTATTGTAACTTTCAGGTAATCCAATAAATTTTGAATTCTCTTTCTTGGATCTGTTTTCTAGGTCAGTTGTTTTTCCAGTAAGATATTTAAAATTGTCTTCTATTTTTTCATTCTTTTCGTTTTCTTTCATTCTTTCTTGATTTCTTATAAAGTCATTAGCTTCCATTTGCTCCATTCTAATGTTTAAAGAATTATTTTCTTCAGTGAGGTTTTGTACCTCCTTTTTCATTTGGCCAATTCTGCTTTTTATTTTTTTTTTATATAAATTTATTTATTTAATTTTTTACATTCATTTTCACAAAATTTTGGATTCCAAATTTTCTCCCCATTTGTCACCTCCCCCCACCCCAATACACCAAGCATTCTAATTTCCCCTATCACCAGTCTGCCCTCTCTTCTATCATCCCTCCCTTCTCTTGTCCCCATCTTCTCTTTTGTCCTGTAGGGCCAGCTAACTTTCTATTC
>CM053770.1:200283795-200299533 GCA_028658325.1 Potorous gilbertii | reverse complement strand
TGAGCCCATTGGATATCTATTTCAGATGTTTGGGATACAGAGGCCTTGACTTCTATGTCTTTCCCTGATGGTAAGCATTGTTCTTCCTCATCAGAAAGGAAAGGAGGAAACATCTGGTCACCAAGAAAGTAACCTTTTATAGTCTTCCTTTTTTTCCCCTTTTCTGGGCATTTACCCAGCCAGTTACTTGGCTTCTGAGATTCCTCTCCACCCCCGCCTAGTTCCGCCCAGCTGATGCTTGGGGTCTGAGATTCAAATACTCCTCCCCAGCCTCAGGACTTTCAGAAGCGGGTAGGGCTGCTTTTCAGGGTAAGATAAAGTTCAAGTTCTCAGGTGGGGGCAGGGCCACCTCCCAGGTTCAGTTCCCTCAGGGGGTTTATGCGGAGGCCTTCAGTAATGGAGCTGAGCTCCTGTCTGCTGCTTCCCCCTGCTGCTGCCTCCTGAGGGGGCCCGAGTTATAGAGACACTCTGCTCCCCTCTCAGCCAGTCCAGAAGTCTCTCTCACTGACTTGTAGCATCTGTGGGTTGAAGGACTTTCATGTCCGCCGGAGGTTCTGTCTGTGAAGCCTGCTTGCATCTGCTCCTCTTGGGGCCGTGTGGCCAAGGCAGAGCTGGGCTCTACTACGGGTGCGGTGCACGACGGACCATTGGTGCTGGTTTTTCAGGGCTCTCTGGAACAGAAATCTCCTCCAGTCCGCCGTTGTGCGGCTTCCACTGCTCCAGAATTTGTTTGGAGTTCCTTTTAACAGGTAATTTGTGGGCTGTGGGTTCGGAGCTAGCATATGTGAAGCTTTCTACTCCATCATCTTGGCTCTTCCCCCCACTTCTGCTTTTTTAAGGAGTTTTTGTCTTCAGTGAATTTTCATGCCTTTTTTTTCCCATTTGGCCAGTTCTGCTTTTTACAGTATTCTTCTCAATGGCTTTCATGTACCTCTTTTACCATTTACCCAAGTCCGTTATTTAAGGTGTTATTTTCTTCATTGTCTCTAGCAAGCTGTTGACTCATTTCTCCTGATTTTCTTGAATCACTTTAATTTCTCCTCCCAACTTTTCCTCTCCCTCTCTTACTTGATTTTCAAAATCCTAATTCTTCCATAGCCTGAGACCAATTCATATTTTTCTTGGAAACTTTGGATGTAGGATCTTTGACTTTGTTGTTTTCTTCTGAGTGTGTGTTTTGATCTTCCATGTCACTCTAATAGCTTTCTATGGTTAATTTTTTTTTTCTGTTGTTTGATCTTTCTCCAAGCCTTTTTCTTGACTTTTAACACTTCATTAAATAGGGAGGAGGATTTACTTTCTGAGGTTTCAGCGTTTTTGTGCAGCCAGTTTCAAAGATACTTCTAAGGATCTGTAAATTTTCATTTCTTCCAGGGTACTATGATCCAAGGAGAAGTATGTTTACTACTCTTGACCTGTGTTCTGGTCTGTGAGCCACCACAAGCACTCTTTTCTTCCCTGGAACTGTGACCAGGGTCCCCGCTCCACTCTAGTTTCAAGCTCTGACATTCTAGTGCTCCTTCTCACCCTAGGACTGGGAACCAAAATCAGAGTATGGGCAAAGCAACAGTCTTGTGTCAGTGCAAGTAAAGAACTATCCTTGTAATCTCTTTGTAACACTTATTCAAATCCTTTATTCTCTGTGGGCTGAGAGCTCTGGAAGCAGATGCCGCTGAGTGATTCCCAAGGCCTGCTCCTGATTTCCTGGGGCTGGGCCTGTGCTTTGGATTGTGCTCCACTACTCTCCCAGATGCAATAAGTCTTTCCTGCTGACCTTGTAAATTGTATTTGGCTGGACACTCATTTCTCTCTGTCTTTTTATGGGTTCCGCTGCTCCGGATTGTTTTATGGTATTATTTAAAGGTATTTGGAAGGGTTTTGGGGAGAGCTCAGGCAAGTTGCTGCCTTTTCTCCACCATCTAGGCTCCACCCCTTAAAGAGAAAGTTCTTAATAGCATCTCTGGGGGAATGAGATAAAGCAAAAGTTAGAGAGTCACAAAATCATTGCCTTTGCAGCAAGGGCCCAGTTGAGCTTAGATATTTGTAGTCTGCTAAATCCAGCATAGTTTTGTGATTTCCTTCAGCTTTATTCAGGAGCATGTGAATATTCCCAAAATAAATAGATGGTGGGGGTAATTCAGGGTTTGAGTTTGAAAAGGATGAGTAGTGGTATTTGTGGGTAGAGGAGAGTAAGGAGATGAATTGTTTAACTCTAGGGTTTAGCTATAATGAGGTCAACAGTAGGTGATGACTGAGGTGTGGAGGGTGGAAGAATAGGTTTAGAAAGGATATGGCATAGGAAGAGATCACTTCTCAGATAAGAGGAATGTCAGAATTTTTATATCTAGGAGGCAAAAGCTTCTATATTTCACTATGGGTAATGGTGAGATCTAGGATGTTACCAGTTTTTTGTGTAGCTGAGGGTAGAGTGTAAAAAGTCTGTAGTGGAATTTAAGGAACTTAAGGAACTGGGAGGTGAGGATATTTTGGGAAAAATCAATCTGACTGTTTTAAGTGCTCTAAGGGCAGGAATTGGGGAAGAGAGACTGTGAGTCAAGTACTGAACTCTTTGAAAAGAATAATGAATTAAGGACAATAGGTGTGATAAAGAGGGAAATGTGATGAAGAAGACAAGGTGGCATGAGATCATTTGTTAATGTAAAGGGGTTTGCCTCCATGTGACACGTTGGTAAAGGAGAAGATAGTGGCAGAAGGTATCTGAGTGATGTGAGTTGAAGAGGTAGAAGAGGGGAAAAGAGGGATCTAGTTCTCAGCAAATGACCTAAATGTTTTCAGTAAAATTTTAAGCAAGATTCTGAGCTTAGAGGATGAGGGGGAAAAGCATGGGAGAACTGAGGAGGGATAGAAAAATTTGGAAAAGCTATCATGGAGAGTGTGGTATTGAGATAATTAGGGAGTTGAAAAATGATTGCCTTGTGGCAGTGAAGGCTCAGAACTGTTCCAGAATGAAGACTATGAAATGAAAACAGTGGGCTGAATAGGATGAGACATGGATGGAGTAGGGTCAAGGCAGAGATGGAGATGAGAGAAAGGGAGTTTTGGGTTAAAGGTAGCTTCCTCCTAGGTGACTAATAATGAGTACAAGGGTAGGGAGAATAACAGGTAGAGGAAGTTTCCTAACTTGCAATATCAATAGTATTATTATTTAGAGCAGATGAATAGTAATGCCCAGTCTTCGTGGAGCCAAAGACCAGGAGCAGTGAACCTTTTCTCCTTTTCTTTTGATCTAGGGTTTTCAGGGTAGGTTCAGAAGTCCTTTGGGTTGAGTCCCAAGCGAAGAGTGAATTGGCCTTGGTGACATCCTTCCCCTTGGGAATAGGGGCATGGAGGTTGGGTTTGTGCAGAGTCTTCCTAGTTCATCATCTTCTTAAAACTTCCATTACTTCCATCTTTCAGTCACTTTTGGATGGTCACATTTTAATCTCATCATCTGTAACCATTTTACTTCCTTCCTACGTTACTACAAAATTCTTCTCTCCAGTCCTAATCTCTTATCTTTCAATCTCCTCCTCTGATCCACTTCTCCTAAACCTATATGTTCTCTCTTGTTGCCTTTCATGAACTCTCCCCTTATTCTCTATTCTCCCAGGTAGTTACCTCTGCTATGAGCTCACTTCATTCTCTTCATAGTCTTGACTCTGTAGTTGATCACTTCAGCCATGCAAAGTATGGATACCTTGCAAATCCTCAATGTTGAAAACTCCTTTAGAGAAAGCCACACAACTATTCCAACTGGTCATTTTCTGTTACTTTTGCCTTCATTGCCATAGTATAATTTTACTTTGATGACTGGTTCTTAATCACAACTTGTATAATATGTATTCCAATCCTCCTCCCTCCTTGAATATTCTATCCCACTTCCTCTTCACCCTGAACTTCATTTTCCTCCATGCTTCACACCCTACCCTGTCATCCCACAGTCTTTTTTTTCCTACCTCTCATTAAGAAGTAGCCCATTTCTTTGCAAAGCCAACTTTCCAACCTGTGTTTTTCTAGTCTCTTCTGGAAGCTTGTCCTCACAATTCTCTCTATTCTCTCTTCCTTAATCTCTTTGTATTCCCTGGTTTCTTCATGGTATCTATTCTTTCTGTCTTGAAAAAAAAAAATCTTAATTTGACTTTTCCAGTGCCTCATGCTATTATCTTTCATTTCTTCGACAGACTTCCAGAAATGGTCTTCACCTACACTACTAACTCCATATCCTCATCTTCCTCTTCTGAATCACTTGTAGTTTGGGTTGCAATCCCCCTGTTCTGTTAAAACTACCTAATTGCTAAAATCCATTGGTCTTTTATAAGTCCAAATTCTTTGTAATCTCTGTAAAATATTGACAGCGTTGATGACCCTCCACTTAGACACACTTTTTCTGTTTTAACTTCTATGAGGAAAGACAGGTAGTTAATAAATGTCTGAGGCTGGATTTGAACCCAGGTCTTCCTGACTCCATGCCAGGTATTCTATCCACTGTGCCACCTAGCCGCCTCACAAACCACACCTAGAGGAAGCGGTAAGAAACATACACACACATACAAACACGGGAGGGAAAGCAGAATGTGGATTTGAACTCATGAAGCTCCACTGTAGTGGCTCTCTAATTAGTCTGCCTTATGGTCTCTACCCTCTCTTTCATCCTCCATACCACAAACTGAATTTTCATTTCAATCCACTAAATATGTATTAAGTGTCTACTGTGTGTCAAGCACTATAGTGAGCACTGGGGAAGAAGCTGCTCTTGATGTGCTCACTGCCGACCTTCCTCCCATTTCCTTCCAGTCATCCTGAGCAGGCTGTCTCCCACTGTTATGTTTTTTGCATGTGCTTCTCAAGTTTGGAATGTACTCTTTTATCCCTACCTCTCGAAATACATGTCTTCTTCTCAATTGTTAGTGCTCTCTTTGTAAAATTTGTCTGCACTTTGTATTCTTCCAGTTGTTGTTGTTGTGTTTGTATTTCATTCTCGAAGAGGATCATGATATCAAGATGATGACATGACTTACAGTTGACTTTGATTTGAATGAGGGAGGGCTGTGCAAGGTCACCAGCCTCACTTTCTTCTCCTGAGCTATCTGGATCCAGTGGCCTGATATTTATCAGAATGACTAGCGATGGCCCAGGATGCAAATTGTTCTTACAGTAGAAGGTCCTTGAAGGCAGGGACTGTTTCATTTTTTTCTCTTTTAGGGAAGTTCAGGGAAATCTTCCTTCTTATAGTCTTCAAACTACTAAGACCAATTTTTTCATCATTCCCCAGAGTGTGCCATTTTCATTCCACCTCTTGATCTGGAAATAACCTTCATATTCCAAGATTTCCGAATTGGCAGGAATCTCACATCATTTAATCTAACCTTTAAATAAGTAGCAGTCCCCTCCAAATCATACACGACATAGTTTTCAGGCCTTTGTTTGAAGTTGTTGGTCACTGGGAATCTACTTCCTACTTAGGTACTCTTTTCTTCTTTTAGACAGCTCTTATTATTCTGATGTTTTTCCTTTTATCTTACTTAAATATTTCTCTTTAAATTGTGAACCCTTTGGTACTACTTACATCCTCTTGGACCAGAAAGAATGGGTCTGTTCACTCTCTTTTAAAAAGATATAGCTAGATAACTGATATATCCTCCTAAGTCTTCCATTGCCCAAGCATTGCCTGTCCCATCAGTAGATGTCTGTTTCGGGGGGGTTATTGTTCTTTTTCTAGGTATGGTTGAATGAGGTAGTCCCTGAGATCTTTTCCTGATTTTAGATTGTCTGATCCTCATATAGCATGATCTTAAGTCCCTTCATCTCTCTGGCTTTTAGCTTCTTTTCTTGGGAGGTGTTGACTACAGCCTTCTGTCTCCTTGCACAGTCCTTCAGGGAGAATGGATTATATTCCCTGAAATGACTCTGACAGGCTCCAGTCAGGTTAGAAATTGTGCCTTAGATACCCTTCAAGGATTTTAAGACCTAAGCCCCCTGTCATTGAGTATTCCTTGTCTCTTGCTGTGGCTCCAAGTGTTAAAAGGTGCGCATTGCCTGGCCTTCAGCTTACTAGTCCAGAACTAAATTGATTATTTCATAATCTGGTCAAGCTCTTTTTTCCCTTCATCAGGACACTGTACCTCTTACAATGCAGTATAAGATCACATTAGCTTTTTTGTCTATTGTAAGGCACTACTGATTTATTCACTTTACAGTTCACTAAAACCCCTATATCTTTTTTCAGAAGATTACTTTCTAGTTATATAACTCTTGCCTGAAGCTGATTTTTTGAACCCATGTGTAGGATCTTGTATTTATGCCTTTTAGTTTGATCTGTGCAATATGTAGTCTCAGAGAGTTGCCTAATGTGCATTGATAGTGGTAGTTTCTTCACCAAAGAGGGCTTACTTCCTGAGCATGCCTACCACCAGTGAAATCTCTAGTCAGTCCAAGAAAACATTTCATCTCAGTAAATTTGGCCCAGTGTTCTAGTCTCTCAGGATCTTTTTTTAGTCCTGATTTTGTCAGTTAATGCATTATCTATTTCTCCCAGCTTTTTGTCACCTAAAAATTTGAAAAGTATTTTATCTGTATTGATACAAGGGCCTATGTGAGGTCAGCATTTTTTATGTTGTCAGATAAAGTTTTTACACTAAATGCTCTTGCTTTTTGTTTTTCTTTGTCACAGTCAGTGGTTCAGTCAGAAGGGAGTGGGTGGAAAATGTCTGTAAAGAAAAAAAGGCATTATTAATATGTTCTGCAAACATAGTTGTAGGGGAAAAAAAGGAATGAACCTGGCATATAGGCATAGACCTATATAGTAGTCATTGTGAAAATGTTTAAACATCATGGAGATCTCATCATAATTCATCTAATCATACTATTGTCAAGCTTACATCTGTCCAGACTTTTCACTAGAATATCAAAGGAGATTTTGTGAAACACTTTGCTCCAATTTTAGGTTAACTATAATAACTTGTGGTTAGAATTCAACATGAAAGGCTATAGAGGAACCCAGTTCTTCTACATATATTTCAGCGTATATCTAAGTAAGCATCACAAAGAGCAGTGACTGGTGACTATAGAGATAGGTAGCAGTAAGCTTCTTTCTTCAGTCTTAAGCCTGCTTTATAAGAAGACCAGGAAACTATTGGCACTCAGAGGATGTGTTAGAGCACCTACACTGATCCTAATCCCAAAGGGCCTACAATTTGGGTAGGTATTCTGAGCACGGAAATGTCAGGGAGACAGAAGCCAGTATGAGCTCCTGTAATCAAGGTCTAAAGCCAGCTAGATCTAAGCCCTGACATGTTGGAGTAGCAGCAGGGAAGGCTAGCCCCCATAGATCACTCAGCTTAGTGATGGAAGTGGCCAGGCAGTGCACACCTTTTAAGCATTTAGATCCACAGCAGGAGATGAGGCAGGCCCAAAGATAGGGGCTCAAGGCTTGAAATCCATGAAGGATGCCTAAGGTACAAGCTCTGACCTGATTGGAGTATGTCAGAGCCATAGTAGGGAATGCAGTGCACTCCCTCTTGGGGATTGTGTAAGGAGAAGGAGACTGCATTTATCACCTGCATTGCTACTGAGAGATGGGGCTAAAAGCCAGGGACTAAGTCAGAGGAGGGTAGAGGGTAGAGCCAGAACTTAAATGACAGCAGTATTCTGACCACAGAAATGACAAGACGAAACATTGGCTGCTCATTCAGTCCAAGAAAGCAGGAGAGGACAGGTCCTGGACCTCACCCAAAAGGCTAATTCAGAAACTGAGTCTGGACATAGAAGCAAAAAGAAGAAAACATAAAACATAATGAAGAAATACTGTTTGTTAAGAGAAATCCAAGAGGTTAACACAGAAGACATTAACTCCATCGCAAGTACAAGTGGAATTCCAGAGAAAATAATGACCTGGCCACGGGGACTCTTAAAAGGACCTGGGAAGATTGAAGCAAGAGGTGTGAGAAAAATGAAGTTATAGCTATTGAGGGAAAAATTGGAAAGAGAATAAAAATCTTACAAGCTAGAAAGCTACGTAGAACAAACAGGACTAAATGGCTTCAAGAAAATGTTAGAACAGTAAAAATGTTGAAAAAAATAGAAGATAGTAAGGTATCTACAGTCAGAAGCAACTGATCTGGAAAACAGGTCAAGAGGAGATAATAGAGGGAAAAAGCATTATGTTAGTGAAGAAATGAGGAAGAAGAAAGCGGAACTTACCTCTCATAACTGGGATATGCAAGAAGAATATATATAAACAGAGAGGAAATGGTGAGGAGAAAAAGTATCTCTTGTCAGAACCTGAAAAAACAAAATTGAAAATATTACCAAGTTTGGTGCAGAAGTATATTAAAACTCAACAAAGAAGCAGGCATGGCAGGGTTGGGACAAGGAAAAGGGAGAAGAGAGTTTAAAAAGATATTAGTGTGGAGGGAATCAGGAGTATGCTGGTAAGTGTTTAACGACTGGATCTCTGAAAAATAAATATACATTATATACATGACACACTTAATTTGCATCAGCAACATTTTCCCATCATTTTCATAAGTCTAAACCAAAAAAACAATAAATCAAGCTTTGAATTGTAGTATTTGGCAGTATTGAGGTACTCATGCTGAAAATTTGACAGTCAACTCTAAAGCCAATTCATGCTGGCTTCTGCACAACCCTAGAGGGAATGAAGCTTCAACTTCAGAGGATAGATCATAAAGGGTTGATTAAAAGAGAGGAAAATATGTATAAGAATTAGTGGTCCTAGTATGAATTGGATACAGGAAGGAGTTGGAACAGACTCCTTCAATTAAAAATTACTGGTGTTGATCACTTTCCTTCTTTTTCACTACCTTCTTTGTGAAGAGAGCAAGATCAAAGGAGAGGAAAAAAGTGTAAGAGGATAAGATAGAGGGAAATACAAAAATAATAATAACTGAAAGAGTAATAATGTAAAGAAAAACAGCTTTTAAATAGTTAGGTACCTTGATTAATGAAACTGCCAAGCCTGACTTAAATTGATTAAACTGAGTAATGGCAGAGAGAGGAAGGACTAAGGTTGCAAACTAGATGTACATTTCCAGACATGTGTGGATTTGTTTTGCTTGACTGTTCATATAATGGGGCTTTTGTTTTTGGAGAAATTGAGAGGGTGAAAGAGAGGAAGTAACAGTGATGACAAAAAAAGAAAGGAAGAGTGCATCAATAAAATATCTAATAGATGTACAGAAGAGAGCAGAATGGAATTCAGAGGGAACAGTAAACCATGGATACTATTGGAGTAAACTTAATACAAACAAACTTAATTAAAACAAATTAGGTAATACAATTTTCCTTTTTTTGGTTCTTTGTATATGGAAATGTCCATTTTTTAATGGTTTTTTTAATGGTAGTATTCCTTTATTCTACCAGTCTTTGCAACCCTATCAAAAAAGGAAAACACCTTATCAGACTTATTTTGATGAATTTCCGTTCTGGCTTTTTGTGATTATCACTTTCCTTTTCTACATATTCACAAGAATGGGATGTTAGTCTCATTGCTTAATTCTTCAGAGAATGTTTTTCTCTATTTTTTTTTAAGCAGAATATTAACCATTCTCTAATCCTCTGATATGTCTACTATTCTCTGCAATTACTGATAGTGGTTCAGTATTCATATCTGGCATTTTTTCCCCAGTATCTTAATATGTTATTTGTCTGCATCTCCAGACAGAGGGGCTCCTTTCCCTCTGTTCTCATCATTTTGTCCACCCCATATCATTCATCTCTCCTCTCCTCTCTGTTTTTTGGCTAAACTCCTTGATAAAGTTGTCTCCACTAGATGCCTTCACTTACTCTCCTCCCACTTGGTTCTAACCCTTCGAAGTCTGCTTTCTAAATTCATCATTCAACTAAAATGGATCTTTAGAAAGTTACCTTTAATCTCCTCATGGGCCTTTTCCTAATTCTCACCCTTCTTGACCTCTGCAACATTTGTCACCTTCTCTTCCTAGATACTCCGTCCTTTGTGAGGTTTTGTGGCTCTCCTACCTTTCTGACCACTCCTAGGCTGTTGCTGGATCTTCATCCTTTGAAGGTTTCTCCAGGCTCTTGTCCTGGGCCTTCTTTTTTCTCTATTCTCTTTCCCTTGGTAACTCATAGCTCTTATATTTAATTAGAATATCTTGCCTGTGCTAGTAATTCGTCATCTCTCTCTCCTGTGCCCTGGTCCTACATCTCCAAGTGGAGTCTCAAGTTCAAATCCAAAACAGATCATATTTCTCCTAAAATTCTTCCGTCTTTGAAACTTTTCTCTTACTTCTGAGCATGTGTTCCCAATTACTGAGCTTGGCAAAGCCCGGTGTCATGCTCCTCTCCTTACTCACACTTAGGCCTCATATGCGGTCAAATCTTATCATTTCTGTCTTTACAACATCTCTCATGTCCATCCCCTTTCCTCCGCTCACATAATGTCCTAGTATTAGTCCTTGCTACCTCTTCCCTGGACTGTTGCGATAATCTTCTAACTGATCTTCCTTCCCCTAGTGTCTGCCCACTCTAATCCAACCCCCATTCACGGTTATTCCCCTATTCAGTAAACTACATTGACTTCCTGTTACCTCAAGAATTAAATTTAAAATCCCGTGTCATTTAGAGCTCTTTACAAACTTACACCTTGCTGACTTTCTAGTCTTTTTACAGTTTACTCCCTTCTATGTGCTCTGTGATCAGTGGTGATTTCTTTGCTGTTCCTCATACACAGCACTCCCAGCTCCCAACTGTGGCTTTGCATTGACCCTCCTCCATTCTTGGACTGTTCCCCACTCCTCACTTTTGCCTTCTGACTTCCCTCTGTTCCTTCAAGTCTCAGTTCACATCTTGCCTTTTGTTGGAAGCCTTTCCCAGCCTTCTCAATTTCGGATGTCTTCTACTTTAGCTGTCTATATCTGCTAATGCCTTCCACTTTCAAATTGCCTTCTCTCATCTCGATAAATTTGTATGTACCTAGTTACTAACATTTCTGCCCCACTAGAATGTGAGTTCCTGGAGGGAAGTCACCACGTTTCTGCCTTTTTTTGTATCCTTGGTGCTTTGCATTGTGCCTAGCTCCAAGCAAGTGCTTACTAAGTGATTATTGACTGTAAGCTGGAAGGATACTGTTTTATTTTATTCTTCTTTACTTTTACAATGTAGTAGTGGTGGTTGTGTGTATTGTTTTACTAGTACAGTTTTCTTCACCCCTCATCAGATTAGATTTGGTTCAAATAAGTCTCATAATTCTCCATATGCATTTCTTATGGTCCAGTTGTATTAAGTTATATTTCTATACCACAGTTTGTCCATTCCTAAGTAGTTGGTTGTCTGTTCTTTGTTAGTACAGAAAGTACTGCTTTCAATATTTTTGTACATGTGGTCCCTTTCCCCTATAATTGACATCTTGGGAATATATGCTTAACGGTTGATATGGCCATTATTGTCACTTTATAAAGCATAATTCCCAAATTGCTTTTCAGAGTGGCTGGGTAAATAACAACTCCACGGACAGTCAGTGTATTATTAATAGACCTGTCTGCTAAAGCTCCTCCTTCAATACCAGCTACTTCTGTATTCCGTTATTTCTGCTCTACCAGTTCTTTCAATTAATGTTTTGATATTTCTTTCCCAGATCTTTCATCTTTGCAAGACTATTCCCAATTTTGCTTTTTTTTTTTTTTTAACTCACAAACTCTTAGGTGAAATGGTCATTTTCCCCCAGGGATCCCATAATATGCTCCTTGGCTGTCAGGTCTTCCTTGATGGTGAGAATTTAATTTGAAATACTACTGTTCATGTCTTGGATTGTCTTCCTTGCCACAAACAATATATATACATAATTCTTATTGATTTTCAAAGCACTTAAGTGTTCTATATCATATACCCAAAATAGACTATTCCTTCATTCCATATTTATGAGTCTTTATCGCTCTTCAATGTTAGCACTCTGATCTTGGGACATAGTGGTTTCATTATCTGTCCTGTGTTGCAGATACTACATTCATATTTTTGCAAGTAATAAACTGAATGTACTTATTCCTTTTGAATTATTTCATTGAGAAGCCACATGATATTTTGGTGAGATATCAGCAAGTTGCATTATCAGGGGACACTTTTACTTTTGTTTTTGTCTTTTATATAACTTATTTCATCCTGAAGTGCTTAGAGACTATTTTAGGGACATTTAATGACATTTAAATGTCATTTTTTTATTATTGACTTTAATAGATCTCTAGATGCATTTCAGGTGTGATAAGTTTTGAGCTGACAGTTCTCAAACTTTTTTTGCCCTTGGAAAAAAACATTATTTGCCATGAGAAGCTATGTCGTACAGTGGAAAGATCATTCACCGTATGTTTGGAGCTAGAAAAACTACATTCCAGTTCTGTTTCTACTACTGTTATCTGTGTGACCTTGGAAATGTCATTTGACCTCTCCAGGCTTCAAGTTTTCTAGTTAGTAAAGTGAGGGACTTGGATTAAAAGACTTCTGAAAGTCTTTAGACGAAGGCACTGTAACTCAGGGAAGGAAAGGGGTTTGTTTGACCAGGGGTGCCCTCCCTGTCTTGGAGATGGTAGAGCTTAAATTTGAACCCAAGTGATTTGATTTCAAATCTGAGGCTCATTACTACATTGTACTACGTGTATACCCAATATAACATTTGTCAGTGATGAAGCTTCTGAAGTCACTACTACTGAAAGAATAGCCTATTCTATAATCAACTCATCCAGACTGCTTGTGGGGTAGTTAGCTCGATAAACACTGTTTTGGAATTATTTGTGAAATAATTCTTAATAACAGTTTGTACTTTTTAGATTACTAATGAAAAGTTAATAGAGTAGGTGAATATTTCCATTGGCCCCTCTTTTGAGTTCTGTATTCATATTCAAGTATCTTTTTTCCTTTGCAGAATTTCTTTTTCTTCCCTTGGAGAATATCAATTCTCTAATTATAGTACATATAATTTTTAAAGCTTTTCATCATTTAAAATAATACAAAGTTGTAAGCTGGTTTTGTCTTTCCTTCTGTTGATTCCTGTCTAAATTTTCATTGTCTTCAAAAAAGTGAAATCAGCTGAAAAAATTAAAAGGTTCTAATAAAACTCACAAGAGACAAATTACTGGAATGATTATATTAAAGAACTGTCCATATTTTCATCATTTTTATTTGAATAATAGAACTAATTTCATCATTAAATTTATAAATTTTGAGAAGTCTTTACAAGATTTTTTATTATCTGTTCGTTAATCTTTTACACATTTCCTTTCTTTGCCAGGTTCTTTGAGCACTTGAAGGTTTTCAGGTGTAGTAATTTGTGAATACCAAACCTCTTTTAATTAGTTCCCACCCACCCTAACCCTCCTAAAACAAACCAACAAAATCTCTGAATAGAGTGTAGTAGTCACTGGACTCTTGAGTTAGGAGACCTGGGTTCTATGAGTGACTTCTTTCTATCTAGTTGTACCTTTTAACCTTTCTGGGCTTAAATTCATTATCTGTTAAAAATAAACTATTAGGGTGTAATTGCTAAGGCCCATGGGTTCGAAGTTACCAGTCTACATGACTCACTCTCAGGAGCTTGTGATTCCCAGGCATATATGGAAGAAAATTGAAAACCACTTTTTTTTTCAATAAAATTCAATTTAGCAACCATTTATAAGGATCATAGATACATGATGTGAGATCTTAGAGACTATTAAGTTGAATCTCACAATTAGGGTTAAGATTATTTATCATTTTATATAGTTACCACATAACAGGGTTACCTGTTTTTATACCATTTTATAGATGAAGAACTTGAGGATCCAGAGAGATTAAAATACTTGCCTAGGTTCACATAGTTAATAAGTGTCTGGGATACCTGGGTCTTCACTTCGACACCAGTGCTACCCACTACTCTCCACCACTCTCCTGCCTCTAAAGGGCCTACTCTGTATAAGATGTTGTACTAAGTGCCAGCAGTAGCAAAGATAAAATGAGATACAAATGCTGTCCTTGAGGACCTTGCAGTCTATTTGGCGTGAGGCAGAATAAGATACTTATGCAAATAAAAATGAGATCCAAAATAGTATGGATATATCAAAGGTGAAGTTTAGGCAAAGCATATGAAACCTGATGGAGGGAGATACAACTTTCAGATGAAAACTTCATGAAGATGGTAGCACCAAAATTGGACCTCAGAGTGGGGTTGCAGAGGAGTCTATTATAAATGTGAGTCAAGACAGGGAGATAGGAGGGGATCATATGAGAGCACAAATTGAGCAATATACGGTGTCCCAAACTTAGACTATATTAAGAGGAGTAGTATGAAATAAAGTTGGCAAAATAGTTGGAGCCAGATGTTTAAAATTTACCCAGTACTGGATCTTCTTTGCCATTAACTATCTCTTCAGTTGCACTAATTGATTGAATCAAGGTAACTGAGAAGCATGACAATTTGCCATAGGGACTTTTTTTAATAACTAATATTTTACTATTTCCTTCAAACTTCTCCTACACTGTTACGTAGTTCTGAGGTAAAAAGTAGCATTTTAATGAAAAACTCGTTTCCTTATATTAATTATATATAACTATTGTAACTTGAATACAAGTGTCCGTTCTTTATCTTATTCATAAAATTACATGCCTTTACATTAATTTTTTTCTTCCCCTTTACACCTTTTCCTGTTTCTAGTATTTCTTACTTACTTGTGTTATTTTCCATGATTTTTTACTCCTTTGTTTATAAGTTGGATTTCATTTTAGTGATGTAATTTACATAGAATTTCTATCCATTTACATAATTATCATAAGAGATTATTATATTATATTAATTATAATTATTATTATTATACCATATTGACTTCAAATCTATTGCACATAAATAAAACTCCTGTTTTTAAAGACGATGCAATAGTTTTATACCCATTTCAGTTTATAACAGTTATAGGTAGGAACATTTCTTTTACATTTAGTTGTTTTGTTTACCAAAGATTTGTTAGGGCAAAACCATTATCTTTAAATAGTATTTCTCATATTTGGGAATGTTCAGCTGTGAAATGATTGAGCTGCTCCCTCTGCAACCATTAGAAAATATTAAGTGGACTTTGGCAGTGCTATCTGTGAGCAGTCTATTCCTAAGGGAAATGAGAGGGAAAGATGGACAGTATGTAGACTGCAGGTCACCTCAGTTTGTAGATTTCATCCTTTAGCATTAACATACACTTTTTGAAATCTAATACTTCTTTGAAGACAATTTTGTTCTTTTGATGTTACCTTACCTGTAATTTCTCAGGTTAAAGACATTTATAAATTTGTTGTGCATATAGAATGGAATGTGCATTAGATTGGTAACAAAACCTGTGATTTTATGCAAAAATATATTTTAAAGATGCTTCTTCTAAATGGTGGGGTATGCCTGTAATCCTTGCTGTTGGAGGGTCAGAACCTGATGGATCATTTGAGCTTTGATGTTCTGAGCTGCACTGAGGCTGAAGTTCATTGAATGTCCATACTAAGTTGGTGTCAATTATGGTCGGGGGCAGGGCGGGGGGTGGTGTGTGGCACACACTTGGCTACCTAAAAAGGGGTAAACCCAGGTTGGAAACAGCAGTTTAGAGGAGGAAGGTAAAATTTTTGGCCGTGTTCCTCTGGAATATATGTTTTTAGAAAGCGTGACTATTTAATTGTGTGTAGAACTGCAAATTGCTCCTAGGACATTTGAGGTGGAACAAATGTCCTGAGCAAAATAACGGCGGGGGGGGGGGGGGGGGGGGG
>CM053770.1:200222991-200283295 GCA_028658325.1 Potorous gilbertii | reverse complement strand
GTGTGATGTGGTACCTCAGAGTTGTTTTGATTTGCATCTCTCTAATCAGTAGTGATTTAGAGCACTTTTTCATACGATTATAGATATCTTTAATTTCTTCCCCTGAAAATTGCCTGTTCATATCCTTTGACCATTTATCAATTACATTTAATTTTTAAACATGGTGAGTTTAGTTGACTTGTACAGGATCACACAACTAGTACATGTCAGATAAAACTTGAATCTCACTTCTAAAGCCATTTTTCAACCAATTATTCCATGCTGCTTCTCATGGACAAAAGAAAAAAGGATGAATATTAAAAAGCAGAGGTAATTAAAAATATTCATTTCACTAATTTCAACATTATTCTATAAGAGCAACCAACAATTAGGAAAAAACCTAGACTTGAATATTAGTATTCTACTTTTGCATTTCAGGAGACAGAACCAAAAACAGCCACAAAAAAGTAAATGATATACAAAAATCTTATATGGTGTAAAACAGGCCTGCACAATCTGCAGCTCCCCAAAGGATTTTGGGCAGCCAGCAAAAAATGTAGAAGATACTTTCCTCTACATTTTTCACAGGCTGCCCAAAACCCTTGCAAGCAGGCCTAAAATCCTTGTACATGTCTGCTCTAAAAGAAGGAAAATTAGCGTAAATAAACACAAGTTACCTGAAGTTTATATACTCCAATTAAATTTAATACAACAAGCAGTCATCTGGTATTCTTTCATGGATAAAGTCTAACCAATAGGAACCAAAATAATCTTGGTAACATAAAATGAGGAAACAAAACCAACAAGATGAAACTTAAAGGACTTAAATTACATTGTTTGAACATTTTTATTAACACTACGGTTTCCCAACAATCCAGTGCGAACTGAAGTTAAAAACTTTAAAAGGACCTGTCAAGTAACAGGTAGAAGAGACACAAATGTTTAGAATTTGAACTGTGCGAGCACTATTTGAACTCGAATGCTGAGATATTGGGGTTTACCTTCCTATTCCATATTCATGAGTGGAATGATTGGTCATTTCATAACAACACTGAAGGAGATAAGATTAATTTTGGCAAATGATACAATAAAAAAAAATTCAACATATATGTAATTTGTGGTTTGTTATCTTGAAATAAAACAGTTTAAACAATAGAAACTTATCTTTGAAAATAATACTAGTAAACATTTACATAGTGTTTTAAGGTTTGAAAACAATTTTTGTACAGGTGGCACTGTGCATTGAGTGGATTTAGGAAGACTTGAGTTTAAATTCTGCTCAAATGAAATAATCCATATAAAAAACTTTGAAACCTTAAAGAGGTATATTATCTCATTTGAGCATCACAACAATGTTGTGAGGAGACATTATTATTCCTATGTTACAAATGAGAAAACCGAGCCTAAGAAGGGTTAAGAAATTAGTCACACAGTTAATTAAGTGACTCAAGCAGGATTCAAAACTCAGGTCTTCTTGATTCCAAGGCCAGCATTCCATCCACTACAAAACCTAGCACTTTGTGTTGGAAAAAGCACTCATCTGACTCTTACAAAGGGTTGTGTGACATAAATTATAAAATCATTTTACAGGGGATGAAATTAATGTTCAGAAAATTTTAATGACTTGAGCAAGATCCTACCATTCTACAGAGAAGTTTTCAGGATGAATTTCTTAGGGGAAAAATGGTTCAGTTCTTTCTACCCACCTCAAATTAAATTAATGCTATACACTAACAAACATTCAAATGTTTACTGAAATAAAAACTGAAGATTTCTAGAAAAGACAGATGCCTACACGGTGCCCACCCAGTCCCACATCTTTCCTATCGAATAATAATCCAAAAATCAAATGAGAAAGTATTATTATTTTCTCCATCTGAGAACAACACAAAGTCAGTCAGCACAGTACAGCCTTCAAAACAACCAGAGATGGGCTAGGAGTACATATACCCTGCAAATATCTGTGTCCACAGGCAGCACGAGTAGAAGGCTCTTCTGAGAAAGCCTTAGGATGTGCAGAAAGTTCACAGTGAGGGGGGAGGGGGTATCTTGGAAGCTCCCAAGGAATGGAAGTTGGCCAGGGAACTCAGTTGGCTCCAGAGGATTTGAGGTTGCTATTACCTTTCCTGAGATTCCAAGGAGGGCTCTAAAGATCCAGCATTTTGAAATCTCAAAAATCCCAAGGAGTCAAACACTGAAAGGAAGAGATCAGCCCAGGAACAAAGGGTGAATTCAAGTAAGGCTCATCATCCCAATCAAAAGGGCAAGTGGAGGTAAAGGATATATATCCCTGCACAAAGCCCAGTTCAGGAATTACAGCTAGAGAGATGAGTAGATCAAAGAAAACATCAAAATTATCAAAATGTATCAAAAATTATTGAAGAGGAGTTAACAATTTCAGGAAAAGACACTAAGGAAAAATTTAATTTTCCACAAGAATTACATGACTATGAAAAAGAAAATCAAGAGATTTAACAAAAGGAAAGAAAAAAGAAAAACCCTAGGGCAAAGAACTATAAGGAGACTGAATAGCTTAGAAGAAAAAGTAGTAAGCCCTACTAAAGAAATAGACTCCTTTAGAAAGAAGTAGTAAAATAAAAACAACACCAAAAATATAAAACAAGATTTCTGATATATAAGTACACACACATATATATAAAGCAAGTGACTGGGAAAAGAGGTCAAGGAAAGATAATTTCAGACTCCGTGGACTCCCTGAAAACCACAATTAAAATAAGATGACTATGAAAACAACAACAAAGCCTTGGTCGTTATTTTTCAAAACATTATACATGAGAATTGCCCAAGTCTAATAGTACCAGAGGGCAAAGTAAAAACAGAAAGAATTCACCAATGGTATCCTGAACAGAATCTCAAAAAAATAAAGTCAAAATTTAGAGCTCCTATATCAAAGAAAAAAGCACTGCCAAGCAATTAGAAAGCAATGTAAGTACCCAGAAATTATAGTCAGGATCACACAAGATTTGGCAGCTTCAACTATAAATGTAAGATCTAAGAATACAATATTCCAAATGGCAAAAGATACAGGTTTATAACCAAGACAAATTTTCTCTAAAACCAAATGTAATCCTACAGGAGGGAAAAACGGATCTTTAAAGGAATGGAAGATTTTAAACACTTCGGATGAAAAAACAAGACTAAGTAGGAATTCTGTGGTACAAATACAAGAGTCAAGAGAAATTTAGAAAGATAGATTTACTGAGCAAATGGAGGGAGATATATGATGAGAAAGTACTAATATTTTAACAAGGAAAAAAACAAACAAATGTCCTTATCAGAACCTCAATATATTCAAAGGGTTCTGGGTCAAAAGAATACAAGTCTCGGGGGTGGATTCTTTTCTGAGGGATAGAGATTTATTAAGTGCCTATTTGCCAGTCACTGAGTGCTTGACAAATATTATTTCATTTGATTCTCATAATAACCCAGTGAAGAAGGGAGAATAAAAAATACATTAGGGTAGGAAAGAGCAAAGAGGGGGTAAAATTTGCTATTTCTCACAATTAGGGTACATGAGAAAAAAACAAAGGCCAAGGCAAGGGTGGGAAGAGTGGATATCACAGAAAAAAGACTGAACATAACACTCATACACATGGGTCACAATCCCCAACCTCCTTTCCTTTCCCTTACATAGTCTGGTATAGAAAAATATCAAACTAACAGGGAAATAGGTGAGAATGGGGGTAGCAAAAAAGGTTAAAAATCACTAGAAAAATCCTTTCCTCCCTCCTCAAACCTCTCATGGCTTCCTCTCCCTCCATCCTCTCAGCTGAGAACCTTGCCTAACATTTTATTGAAAAGAAAAAAAAAGGTCACTTGCTGAGAACTAGTTCCCTCTTCTTCCCTCCTCCTCAATTCACATCACTCAGATGCTTTCTGTAACTACCTTTTCCCTCACTGGTTTCACATGAAGTGGCTCTTCTCCCTGCCAATTGCTTTGCATGTACAAATAATACCATTCCATCTTGTCTTCTCCCCCTCTACCACCCCTACTTTCTTATCTACAATTTCTCCGTCTGTAGCCTACAAGCTCAGAGATATCTGCTCCAACCTCAAAAATCCCATGTTTGATCGATCCAACTCTACTATTTATCATTCTATATCTCACCTTCTCAATTCTAATTAGCCTTTTCTCAATCCTTATTCTTCTTGACTTCTCTGAAGTTTCTGACACCATCAATCGCACTTCCCCCTGCTTGTATCTTTTCTCTAGGTTTTTGTGAAACTGTTCTCTTGCTTTTCCTCCTGTCTCCTAGACTGCTCCTTTTCAGTATCCTTTAGTGGATCCTCATCCAACTCATTCCCACAAAGCACTAGCATCCCCCACAATTCTCTTGATTTCAATTCCCACAGATATAACTATTATCTACTATGCTGATAATTTCCAGATCTATGGCTCTTCAAACTTCCAACCTGACGTCTCCAGTTATACAATGGATATTCTATGGATGATCCACAGAAATTATACATGTAATAAGCCTTCCTTGCTTTCCTACATCCTCCCAATTATCAAGATATCATCCCAGACTCCTTCTCACTCTCTCTCACTGCCCTCCCCCCGGATCCAATCTGTTGCCAACTCCTGTGGGGTCAGCCTTTTCAACATTTCTCTCCTGTGGCACAGCTGCCACCCTGGTGCCACCAACTCACCTGGACTACTGCAACAGCCTGCTGTTGAGTTTCCCTGCCTAAAGTCTCTCCTCACTCTAATCTATCTTCCATTCAATTATCAAATCGATCTTGATAAAGTACAATTCTGAAACATGTCACCACCATTTTCAATCACTTTCAATGATTCTCTGTTGACTCCTACTTGGCAGCCCTGCCCAACCTGCCCCTCACCCCATTCCAGCCTTCTTTGACTCTCTCTTTATTCCCCCTTTCCCATACTCTGCAGCCAGATGACCCTGGCCTCCCTGTTCATTGAATCACTCTGTCCATTGCCCTAATCTGAACATTTTTACTGGCTGCCCACATTCCTAGGATTTCCTCCTGCCTCATTTCCCATCTCCTGCCTTCTCTGGCTTCCTTCAAGTCCTAGACAAAACTTAACCCACAAAAAGTCTTTCCTAATCATCCTGAATTCTAGCACCTCCCCTCTGCTGATTAGCTCTAATTTGGTCCGGAATACATCTTGTTTTTTACATAGTTGTTTGCATATTGTTTTCCACATTAGACAGTAAGCTCTGAGAAAGTAAGAATTTCTTTTCTCCTTCTCTTTGTATCCCTGGAACTTAGCACACTGCATGGAACATAGGTTCTAATGATGCCTACTGAAAGAGGAAGCAAATTTCCTGTTCCTGAAGCGAGTACTGGAACCTAAGGAGGTAAATTAGATTAACTCTTAGACAATCAGGAAATGGCTGAAAAAATTGTGGTATATGGCAGTAATGGAATATAACTTCCCCATTAAAAAAATGACAAAAGAGATGATTTCAGAAAATCTTGGGCAGTATGAATTGGCAGAGTAAAATGAGCAGAAGCACAGGAACAACACACACAAAGACAACAACAATATAAAGAAAAACAGCACTGAAAGGCTTAAGAACTCTGATCAGTACAGTAGCTAACCATGTCTCCAAAGCACCTATCATGAAGCATAGGGAGCAGCTGGGTGGTGCAGTGGATAGAGCACCAGTGCAGGAGTCAGGAGCACCTGAGTTCAAATCTCACCTCAGACACTTGACACTCACTAGCTGTGTGACCTTGGGCAAGTCACTTAACCCCAATTGCCTCATCCTGGGTCATCTCCAGTCATTCTGATGAATATCTGGTCACTGGATTCAGATGGCTCTAGAGGAGAAGTGAGGTTGGCTACCTGCACAGCTCTACCTCACTCAAAACAAAGTCAAGTGCAAGTCATGTCATTATTTCTCTGATGGCATGGTCTTCTTCAGCAATGAAGGACAAACACATACATACATGAATTGTATTACCTATGCCCTTAGAGTTAAGGGAAGCACAAAGGGTCAGCCCAAACATTTTGAACATGGGGCCATGGTGTGATTTGTTTTGCTTATTTATTGCAGGAGTTCTTAATTCCCTTCCTTTCCCTTGGTTTTTAGATGAGAGAGGGTAAGGGAGGTGAGAAAGGAGGTTGAGGGGGTAACAATAGCCATGCTAGAAAAATAATTTTCAAAGGCTTAAAAACCCTAATCAATGCAATGACCAATAATAAATGCTGCCCATCTCCTCACAGAGAGAAGGTGAACTCAAAATCAGAATAGGGACATATATTTTTGGGCATACCCAATGCAGAAATCTGTTTTTTTTTTTCTTTTATAGAGGGTGAGAAGGTGGGAGGAAAAGAAAATATTAATTAGTAAGATAGACAGACAGACGGAGACACAGACAAACAAAAAAGAGATAGATGTAGAAACTGGTGTAGCAACAGAAAAAGAGATATGCTCCCTAAGTTCAGTATTTCACAGACCCACCAATTAACTTATTATATTTCAATCCACTCATCTACCTGTACTGTACTTGGTGAAAGGTATTCAAAGGTAAAAAGAAATTGTCTCTGCTTTTAAGAAGATTACAGTACATTAGGGAAGACAAGTACATATATATGTATGTACATATAAAATAGATGCAAACAAAATACAATCAATAAAATTTAAAACTTACCCCTTGTTAGTATTTATCCCTAGCAGCACTTCTAATACACTTTTAATGAATTTTTTTGTACTTATTTTTATTTTGCAATAGAAAATAAGGTAAATATAATAGGGAATCTTCCACCCTGACAAACTGGCTCATGGTAAAAAAAATTTACAATGCATCAACTCTTCTAGTGAGTTCTTCACAACCACATATGGGTATAAAAGTCTAGCTCTGACAAGACTTTTCATATCTGCATAAAAATCTCACCAGTCATCCTGATGACTATGTAGTCACTGGATCCAGATGGCTCAGGAGGGTAGTGAAGCTGGTGACCTGCACAGCCCTCCCTCACTCAAAACAAAGTCAAGTGCAAGTCATGTCATCATTTCTCTGATGGCACGGCCCTCTTCGAAAGCAAAGGACAAACATAACAACAAAAATCACCTTTACTTAAACATAAATTGTGCTTAAAATAAGAAAAAATATAACAAGAAAACAAGATAGAATTACTACAAAAGCAGCAAGAAAAAAAACCACCAGAAAGATCCTCAAAAGGATGGCAGATAAAGGAGAAAGGAACATATAAAGAAAATAATGATACTGAAGAAATGAATGTGCCAGATACTCTGAAAGAAAATAACTGGTTTTGGACTGTAAATTTTCAATAAGGCCTGACATTTTAATTAGTTTATACTCACAGAATCAAAATGAACCTAGTTTACCAAAATAGTTATTATAAGCATTTTGATCTGAAGTCTGTTACTATTCCACATCCTCTTCCTATAATCTAACTATAAACATCTTGAAAAATTGCTTAAGCAAAACACTGTATTTTATATTCACGTGCTACCTTTCCTTCTTAATAAATGTAACACAGTATAAGACACAGAAAGACACATTTCCAGTTGCTTTAATTGTTTAAGCAGTGACAGAAAATTATTTTAAAATATAAGAATACAATCTTAAAATTTAATCTTTCTTTGATGATTCTTTGATGATCATAATTCTGAATATCAATTTTAATTGAACAGTACTCTAGATGTAATAAGAAACTAATCTAAATATATACCGACTCTGAGAAAAACCTGAAAGGAGTATGACTTTTCAAAAACTACTTCTATATGTCAATTTATATTTTTTACCGGTTCTTAACACATATATTCCATAAAAACAAAATCTCTTGATTAATGGAAGGTTCCAGTTAATCAAGACTTGACTATAAAAATGCCTCAAACTTTGCCAATCCACACAACAAAAATAAACAAAACCTTACAATTTCCTTTTGAAGTTTTAATCCAATCAGTCATTAATTAGCAAACTCAGCTTTACCACCAATGTCAATGCAGAGACTATGAAATGCATATGAAGAAGAAAAGAAAATATCTATATTTCTTTGTTCTGCTTTCTAATGAGATCTCCAGAAATGTATTACAATGAAAAGCAGAAACTGCTTAAACATAAGCCTTTCACAACTCATTTCATTTCCTTCTGTCTCCACACTGAACTAAGTACCACTTAATCTTCAAATTCAACCTACTTTTTAATACCTATCTTCTCTAATGCTTCATACCACCCAAAATTTTACTGTTAAATTCCTCCACAAAGCAGAATTCATTTGACTTACTATGGAAAGGAATAAGGCACAAAATGCCATCCAAGTCTATCCTTTTCATTTCAATACTGAATTATATTTAGCAAAGAAAACTGAAATGCTTCAACCTGATGATAAAATTTTATTAAAACAGAACTCTGAAAACTGACACTTAATCAAAAATGCCAATTAAATTTAAAAACCCACAATAATCCTGGTGGTCTCTATTTATTGTCTTGCACCCTAATGTATTCATTTCTCTTGCTCTCCCCTAAGAATGGGGGAAAAAACAGTTTATGCTTGTGCATATGATACAAGCAAATCCTACGAGGCAGGGTTATCATTCTTCCAAGCAAGAAAAGCATAGAGAATCAGTCTTTAGAACTTGGAGGCCCTTAATCATCCTCTTTTTTGACAGTCTGGAATGAATACTTACTTCCCTTACCCTTTCAATGCTTGGTTTAAGTGTGGTACTTCTCTGATCCCACCCATTTACTAGCACTCTTTGCCTATTTAATTTGTATTATTAAGCTCTTTCTGTGTACCTAATTTATGGCCCAAGTACTTCAAAAGGTCCTAGAGAGAAATTTTCATTTATCTTTTCATTCCAAGTACCTAATGGCATGAATGTTAAAGATACTTAATAAATGTTTGTCAAATGGAGACTTCTTGACTTAACAGAAGAGAAAACTGAAGCCCAGAGAAGTGATTTTTCTTGGATCACACAGGTTAAGTCCGGTTCACCTGAATCTAAATAGAAGGCTCTCTCCTGTGCCCCCTAGAAACCACAAATTCATTATAACTGAGTTGCGCCATTTCTAGGCACAATGAAAATCAGAAATACACAGTCAATTAGGCAAGCGTTTATTAGGCATTACTATAGTTATTTGGAGCTTCTTTGGATTAAGAGTACTCAAAGGCCTCAAAGAGTTTATGGTTTTAGGAAAGTACATACCCTCTGCACTAATGCAGGACATCATCATCATTTTATACCTTACTACGATATTTTCATAAATTATATGGCTAAAAAAATTTATCACCCAGTGAACAACTTGGGACAAATTTAATTAGGTTTATCATCCAATAGTTTGCTATGTGTTAGGTGATTATGCATCAGTTTCTGAAAACTTATAAACTGGACTCTATATATAATAGATGCTTTCATTAGCAAATGATTTCCTGATTGTCCTATTGTCTTCCATCTTCAGAAAATGAACTACTTAAATCAGAGATTATTTCTGACCTCTCAATGAGAATTTATATTAAAGTTTATACATATAAATAATTAAATTATTTTTACACATTTATATGAAAGAAGAGGCAAAAGTCTAGAAGGACAATGGAATTCTGTTTTTAAGACTGTACAGACAATAGCAATTAATTTAAGTGTAATTTAACAGGATTTCTTATATATGGTAGGATACAATAAACTATTTACTTGCTTTTCAACTGTATTATATGTAGAAGACATTAAGTGAGGCATAAGAGATAGAGGGTCAGTCCTGGGGTAAGTAAAGAGCTCAAGTCTTCCCTCAGACACAAGTGAGGTCTCTGGCTGCCTTCCAATAGCCCTGGGCAGCTCTTTAAGACCATTACAGGTGAGTTACAGGTCTGTATTGGGAAGAGAAACTCTCTCAGTGAGGCCTAAAATCCCATCACCACCTCCCCCAAATTAAAGAAAAATGTATGTAATGTATGCAAAATGTATGTATGTAAAAATGTAAAAAAATTAGACATAATAAAAATGTCAATGTTTTTTAGTAATCCTCATTTAAAGAAAAAAATCAACATGAGTTTCTTTTATTAAATCATCCTAATACTTTACATATATAAGCTCAATAAAATATCAGTGCATGACTCCCCACACAAATGAATGATTATGAATTTCACTCTTTAAAGGCAGGTATTGTTTTTAACTCTTTCTTGATATCCCCACTGCTAGCACATTGTACAGTTCAATGTATTTGCTGTGAAATGTTTTTAACAGTTTATGGCAAGTTTCCCCTTCAAATGCATTTGCCGTATCACGGCGCCTCTCCTTTTACACGATCATTACAATCTTTCATCATATTCTTACTAAAGCCATCATTATTTTTAACAGAATCTCTACCACGTAATTTTATTTTATAACTTCATTTTTATACGTTTTTAAATTTTAGTAGTTATCATTATAAATTATTTATTTTTATGGTTATTGTGTTTATTATTTATAATATCATTTTAATCTTGGACTAAATTTCAATATATTAAAGCAACAACTACTATGACCCACTGGTAATTACATGTATCAGAAAAGATTATGTTTAGGAAATTTACTGAATAAAAGCAGCAAGACTGAAGGAACAGTTAGCAGCAGTAAAATGAGAGGATATTCAATCCTGTCTTCAACACATAATGGTTATGTGACCCCTGAAAACGAATTTCGCCTATCATCTGAAAAATAGGAACAAAAAATCACTGCCTTACTCATGATGTTGTTTTGAAGCTCCGGTGACCTAACATACATATGAAAAGTCCCTTGGTAAAATACTATATAAGTTATAAAATTAAAATTTCTTTTAAAACAATGTTTTCTGAAGCATATATAATACCTGATTTACCTTTTCTGAAACCCAGACACAGCAGCAGAAAATGTCTGAAAGTTTTAAAAATTTGTCAGTGAACCCGAGAAAAACTCAAAAATGACTGGTATAGCAATTAATATAGAATCTTATACACTTGTAGGCATTTGATGAAAGTTGAATTGAACTAAATCAGAAGCAGTATCAGAATAGCTACTAAGCTTTATCAGCATAGAGTACTTGCAGAAAAAAATCTGACTATAATCAGACACAGCCAAAGGTCCTAATACTCTGCAAGACAGTTAACAATAGCTTCCATTCAGACAGACAGATAGATAAATGTATGTGTGCGTATGTACGTGTGTATCTAATACATGAGGAAGCTTCTAGTGCAAACATGGTAATCTTCTTTTTACAACTGAGAAAACAGAAGATTAGGGAGAAAAAGTGAAATCCCTGTAAGATGGTTAATAAGTGGCAAAGACAGAAAAATAACCCTGATATTAGGATCATGAATACAGTGATGATACTGTGTTAACTCTATTATTGCCTTTAGGACAAGAGGTCATTAGCAAGAAGTATAGCCTAGATCTACCAAATATCTTCTACACTCCACAAAGATTTAGAAAACTTGTCAAATCCAATTCCTATCAGAAAAGTCAAGAAAAAGTTACAGCAAGTAATTTTTAAAGCTCAGGGTGGCTTAAGGAGATAAGCAGAGAGTTCTACAGGCATTGGGATAGGGTCTAGTCCGCAGCCCATGTGCATACAGGGAGTGAAAGAGGACTGACACTGGGCACCAGGCAGGAATCACCTACGTAGGAAAAAATCCCAGGGGATTCCAAAACCAGGGTAAGAGTGCTGGAATAGGTCCTATCTGGCAGCTGTCACTTACTATCCAGTTACAAGTCAAATTGAGGATGGAGTCATGGAGGGGTCATGGAGAATGACAATCACTAGAGAGTCCTAGCTTTGTAGTGAGCAAGGAACAAGCTTGGACACAAACAGCAGACTGTGGCTCTTATCTCAAGAAGCATGGTTCTAGTCTCCAGACCTAAGCAGATGTCTGTAGTGAAATAACTGAGCAAGAGTCTAGGGGAAATTACCTACAAAGACCTGTTTGTTTCCTTATGACCATTTGCAGTAAGATATAAGAGAGCTTAGAAAGTAAGCACTTTTTCCACATATGGTAAAATTTGAGATCTTTCTGATTATTTTAGGATCCTCTCCTCTTTGAAATATCCAAAGAAAATCCAACACAGCTATTTATTCTAACTCTACTTTCTTAACCATCATGGATATACTTCCTCACACCATATGTTCAAGCACATATACACATATACAAACTATACACCTTTTGTAAGAAATGATTTTGGGATGTCATATGGATGTGATCTATTATCCTTAAAAATTATCACAGTAAACTAGCCAAGTTATTTTTGGTATATAATAGATTTCTCCTTCCCCTCCACAAAAATAAAGAATTTTTTCTCCCAAAATTTTCTCCAAAAGAGAACAGGGGAAAACATTTCTTCTCCTATGACTTCTAAGCAAGGATTACTTGGAAAAAATGCTTCATTTTGAAAAGGATCAAAGTTTGAATCTCAGCTCTAGTATCTGCTAGCCTATGGCTTTAGACAGATGATTTTCACCTGTCTGAATCTCAATTTCCTTGCTTGTTTAAAACATGGACAATAATACTATCCATCTCATGGGGCTGTTATGAGGAAAATACTTTGTCCTTAAAGTACTAAGAAGTGTGATAATATTATAGTATCATTATTCATTATTTTAACTAATGAGAAAACCCTGGACTACAGAATTCTAGTGCTGGCTCTGGCTGTACCTGATCTTCAGTTATTCTACCTAGCTGAGTATCAGTTTCTACATCCAAAAAATGAGGGGGTCTAGAAGATTTCTGAGGTCCCTTCCAGCTCTAAAATTCTATTATGCTATGAGTAATTTCAGGAATTTTACAACTATATGGGAAACAGGACAGAACCAAGGAAAGGGGAAATGAAATGCCAGGCTAAAGAAGAGACCAAGTAGGAAAAACAATCCCTCCCAAACTGTATCTCCCATATACTTACCTTTGTAACTTCTTTCACCACTTGCAGATCTGGACATTGGAAAGCACACATCTGGAGGATGAAGCAAAGAAGCAGAAACTGAGGGGTGAGCCATGGCACTAGCCAGACACACCAGGGATGCCCCTGATTTAACATGTAACAAAGATGACATTGGAACACTGACATAAAACTCCCAACACATGGGTTAGAAAGGTATTTACCAAAACTTTATAAATCATAGGATTCTAATTTTTAGAAAAAAATATTTAAATGATCTTGTAAACATCACAACATACAATTCCTCATTTTAACTGCTTAGTTTTTCTGCTACTCTCAATTTCTGTAACCACCTCCGTGGCAAACGTGCTTAGTAGACAAATGTTCAAGTAGACTATGCTCTGAAATATTTTGCCTATTCCTAGTATGCTTTACTGGCTCTCCTCTCTATACCTTATCATTCATTCATTCATGAAACTTTTATTAAGCTCCTGCTATATATACATAAAGACTAGATGGAGCACTGAGACAGCACAAAGTACAGATAGAATCACTTATCAACATCCCTGTAGAGGGTACTCCTAATTCCACAGAAGTTTAACCTCTGAACTCCCTACCAACTCAGATCTTGTAATTTTATAACTTGGTTTTATCACATATCCTACAAAAACTGAAATTGTATTATTCAACATAATTGCTGAATAACAATGCAGGCATAGAAAATACATATTGTACACTTTCAGATTTTGTAACAATACTAGAAAATCAAATGATGACTTAACCACTTTGTTAACCAAAGATCACTGAACAGTCTGTCATTTATTATCTCCTATTCATTATCATGAATAATTTTTAGATATCATTAAAGATGATATTTACACATATTGCTTTATACAAGCAAATATTTTAATTTATTACTTCAGTTATAAATATGAAAAATGTTTTTAAAAAGAAATAATTCCAGTGAGATCAACAGCAGCTTGAGACTATTTTTTGGTCCAAGCCCATCCCAAATGATCATTTTTTTACTTTACTTCAAATTTTTTATTTTAAAGAGATAAAATGTATGATTCAATACATATAAAATATTATAGAGCTAAAAATGCTCATCATATTATCTCTGGTCTCCACCTAATTATTTAAAATGTATAAACTTCTAAAAACAAAAATACAATTTGAGAATTGGGGGTGAATCATGCACTAGTCAGACACAACATGTAGCACTAATGACAATAAAGTACTAACACAAAACTCGAATGACTTGAAAACTAAACATTTAACAATTAAGTGAATCTTCTAACTTCTAAATGTGTGATACAGAAATTAGTTAATTTGTAGCCACATTTGCAGCCACCATGAACAATTAACGAAGGGTCACATCACTATAACAGATCTTGTACATTATGGATAGTAAATAACATACTAACAGAGAAATCTGAATTCTCATAGAAATGCAGATAACAATAGTGACAGAGAGCTGAATACTTAATTATCAATTTTCTGAATGATACACTAACTACCAATAGCAAAAATCTTAATTTTCCTCTTCACAGATAATCCTGTAACACACTTCAACTCTACTTATTTCCTAACTATCCTTTCTAATTCTTAAGTAAAGACTTTATCATCAAGGCTACTACGCCCATTGAAGTTTTCTGCGTTTAAATATCCTTTTTAAGGAAATAAGCCTAATCGAGGTTTCTCTGCACTGTTTCATCATTTCTCCCTCTGCCCATTTTCAGTAAGCTCTATGGCTCCTACTTTCATGGCTTTACATTACATGTTATTTCCCCAAATTCTCTAAATGGATAAATTTTCTCAATGAATAAGTGAATAGATAAATAACTGGTTTCCTAATGTTAGGTCCTAATCAGTGAATTTTTGCTAGAAATTTGTTATTCCTTTATAGTTTCTCTTCTGCTTTCCTCCTTTCCTTGATTTATTCATTTCTTATTTTGTCTTTACCTTCCTTACAATATGTTAAAATAGGTACTTCTTTTCTATTCCTTTAAACTCTCTCCCAGGACAGTCATAACCATTCTCTGAGCTTCAATTATATTTCTTCCACTAAAATGACTCCCAAATTCATGTTTCTAATTCAGTTCTGGGTTATGATATGGTATCTCTAATAGTTTGTGATTACCAACCTCAATACCCAGAATTAAGTTTATTTTTCTCCCTGAAACTATTGCTCTTTATCTTAAATTTTTTGTGATGCAACATTCATACAATATTTCATATTAACACTGGTACAAGCTAAAATTTTACATGGGAAGGAGGAATGAGAAGCTCTCAAGAATGAAATTCTAAAGAAATAAAGAGAAATAATGTTCATAAGGAGAAAAACATGCATTTATCTAACGAGACCAGTATGGATATATAGGGATTTCATCAACCGACATGCTAAAAAACAAAAACAAAAAAACCAAAACAACAACAAAAGAAACTTGTACAGAAAACAGAGGCAAAGCGGGTAACAAAAAAAGTACATAAAATATAGCACATTGTTATAATAACAGCCACTAAAACTCAGAGTGAGCTGAATGAGGCTGGGAAATAAAGCTTTTTTTTAAGGGGGACAGGTGGCCAATGTAGGGCATTCTTGTTTGCTTCATCAGGGGAAGAGGAGAGTCAAAAACTGCTCCTCAGCTTGAATGTCTCAAAGTCCTCCTGTCAGTAACCTTTTAAAAATAATGGAGGGCAAGTACATTCCAGGACTGAAATGAGAATACACTACAATTTTCCAAAAACAAAAGACTGGATCCAGCAAATTGTACATCAGTGACCTTGTGTTAGATTCCTGGCCACACACCATAAACTATAATTATTATTAAAAGGACAACTATCAGTGACCAAAAGTGTTAGCACAGCTCTGGCCAGGAAAGGTGATGCCACAATCACTTTACTACCTTTTTGGAAAAGATTATCAACCTAGCAGATCTGAGAAATAAATAGCATTTGTGTAGGTTTTACAGTCTCCTCAGCATTTCTTACAGGAAAGATGCAAGTAAAGTTGTAAACGAGATAGTATTTGGCTAGTGGAGTCACAAATGAATGGATAGAAAGACTCAAACAACACTTAAATAATGATTCAGCAAGAGCTTGAAACAAAGTCTCTTGTGTAGTGCCACAGAGATCTATGTTGGGCCCACACTACTTAATATTTTTATCAGTTTCTCTGATAAGTTGTAGATGCAATGCTTATCAAATTTAATGCTGACAAATCTCCAAGGCATAGCTAACAAACTAGACAGAGCTCAGGATGCAAGACAAAAATAAAAACCTCAAAAGGCCTGAGTATTGGATTAAACTGAATAAGATGAAATTTAGTGAGTAGGTTTTCCTCTCACTGAAAAATCTTCTGGTAAAGGCTAGTCTTATCAGGAATTCTGGGACTTAATTTTGCAAGAGTACTCAGTTCAGATTTTCTGTGGCCTCAGGTGGGAAAAACTCTTTTGTCATTTATAGTTACTCCCTTAAGAAGCCCAGTCAATTTTATCTTCACACCACCCCTTTCATCTATCACCACTGTAACCAATCTTAACACAAGCCCTACTGCTATCCACCTAGATTAGTTCACTAGTTTCTAGTAATAATTCCAGCCTCCACTCTTTCTTCTCTTTCTAATTCATCCTTCAAACTGTTGTTAGATATTACCTCGAGGCAGAGATCTGGTCATGTCATTCTACTCAATATGAATAAATATCTCTCAACTGCCTACCAAATAAAGTTCAAATTCCAATGTGGAAAATTTAAGTTTCTTGATAATGTGGTGTCACTAGCTTTTCTAACTTCTCCTATCTTTACTACTCACACTACCTTACACTTCATGTACCTTTCAGACTTTGTTTATGCATTTCTCTGTGCCTGGAAGATTTCCTTGAATTAGATTTAAATTCCAACATGATCTCTAGATAAAGTCTCTATGATCTTCTCCCACCCCCAACCTTCTACTCAGAGTTGAGATCAATCTCTCCTGTATCAAAACATCATGAATTTATTTTTAATTCCTTCTTTATCATCTGTAAGAAATATCAACAAATATAAACATTTCAACATTAAAAAAATAACAGAAAAAGGGCTGTATATAAAACAGTGAATCTGTATTTCATATAGATTTGTTAAAGGGCATTTTTTTTTAATTAACATGATCAACACTGTCCCGTGTGTTAGTGTTTCCGTCTGAGCTTCTTTCTACATTTTTCAGTGTAATTTTTTAAGTATATGCCCTTATTATGCAATATTTTGTACTGGTTATATGTTCACATATATTCTCCTATTCAACTATAAGAGTACCTTGGAATTCCTAGCCCTTTCTTCTTGCTCTTTTCTCTTTCCTTTGCCCTCTCCTTACAGAGGTATCCTGTAGAATTAAAAGCTGTAAAGTGTTACTATGACTACAGTAATGGACAGCTCAGAAACACAACGAAGGTAATGACCTGACAAGCTATGAGGCATGTGAATCTTCAGTGGCTCTCTATCACCTCCACGATAAAACGTACATTGCTCACTTGAGATTTGGAAGCCCTTTCCAAACGTACTTCACACGCTTTAGACACTATTTCAACCAAACGGGCCTGCAAGCTGCTCCTTAAACACAAGCACTTCTCCCTTCACTCTCTGGGCTCTTGGACATGCTATTGCCCATTTGTGGAATATGTTACACACCTCATCAATATACATCTGAATCCTGAGGTCCCTTTGAATCTCTTTTTCAGGTGCCACTTGCTATAGGAAACCTTTCCTGATTCCCCTGGTGCGCCCTCTCCTCAAATCACATTAGACTTATATATCTGTGAACATGTTGCATCCCTCTCCCTCTAAAAGAATGAAAACTCCTGCAAAGTAGGTAAGGATAGCTTTGTTTTGGACCTTGAATCCTCAGCATCTACTACCAGAACATCACCTAACTGTTTCTCCAATAAAATTAACATTATATGCAATAAAATAGGACAAATGAAGTTTGAACTTAAAAATATGAAATATTAATAAGAAATCTACATTGATAAAAATAAAAAGACTACTTAAAAACTGAACTACATTATGAGAACTGAAACAAGTATCCTAAAACTGGAAATATATAGAACTAAAGAATTCTAAAAGGTAACTGGGATCTCTAGCCTATACCTTAAAACTGATACAAAGAAACAGAAGACACCAAAGGAGAGATTAATAAAATTGAAATTAAGAAAACTATTGAACTAATAAAACTAAGAGTTGGTTTTATGAAAAAAACAATAAAATTGATAAACCTTTAGTCAATTTCATTAAAAAAGAGAAGAAAACCAAATTATCAGTATCAAAAATGAAAAGGGTGAACTCACCTCCAATGAAGAAATCAAAACAATAATTAGAAATTACTGTGCCCAACTGTCTGCCCGTAAACTTGACAATGTAAATGAGATGGATGAATATTTCAAAAAATATAAATTGCCCAGATTAATAGACAAGGAAGTTGAACTCTTAAGTAACCCTATCTCAGAAAAAGAAATTGAATAAGCCATCAATGAATTTCCTAGGAAACAATCTTCAGGGCCAGGTGGATTTACAAGTGAATTTTATCAAATGTTTAAAGAACAATTAATTCTAATACTATATAGACCATTTGGGAAAAGTGAAGAAGGAGTCTTATCAGATTCTTTTTATGATACAAATATGGTTCTGTTATCTAAACCAGGAGGAGCCAAAACAGAGAAAGAAAATTATAGACCAATTCCTCTAATGAATATAGATGCAAAAATTTTTAAAAACATATTAGCAAAAAGAATACAGCAACTTATAACAAGATTGATACACTACGATCAGGTAGGATTTATATCAGAAATGCAAGGCTGGTTCAATATTGGGAAAACTATCAGCATTACTGATCATACCAACAACAAAACTAACAGAAACCACATGATTATCTCAATAGATGCAGAAAAAGCCTTTGACAAAATACAACATCCATTCCTATTGAAAACATTGGAAAGCATGGGAATAAATGGAGACTTTCATAAAATAATAAACAGTATCTACCTAAAACCATGAGCAATTATTACATGTAATGAGGATATGTTGAATGGATTTCCAATAATAAGAGGGAAGAAACAAGGATGTTCATTATCACCACTGTTTCTCAATGTGGTACTTGAAATGTTAGCTTAAGAAAGAAGAGAAGAAAAAGAAACTGAAGGAATTAGAATAGGCAAAGAAGAAACTAAGTTATCATTCTTTGCAGATGATATGATGATCTACTTAGAGAATCCCAGAGAGTCAAATAAAAAACTACTTGAAATAATAAACAACTCTGACAAAGTTTCAGTTTACAAAAATAAACCTACATAAATCATCTGAATTTCTATATATTACTAACAAAGCCCAACAACAAAGAGATATAAAGAGAAATACCATTTAAAGCTACAGTAGACACTATAAAATATCTGGGAGTCTACCTGCCAAAACAAACCCAGGGACTCTATGAACACAATTATAAAACACTTTTCACACAAATAAAGTCATATCTAAATAAGTGGAAAAATATCAGTTGCTCATGGGTAGGTAGAGCTAACATAATAAAAATGATAATCCTACCTATATTAATTTACCTATTCAGTGCTGTACTAATCAAACTACCAGATAATTATTTTCTAGAGCTAGAAAAAATAATATCAAAATTTATTTGTAACAACAAAAGGTCTGGAATATCAAGGAAATTAATGAAAAGAAATGCTAGGGAAGATGGCCTAGCCCTACCAGATCTCAATCTGTATTATAAAGCAACAGTCATCAAAACCACTTGATACTGGCTGAGAAATAGAGGGGTAGACCAGTGGAATACATTAGATACTCAAGATACAGTAGTCAATGAATACAGCAATCTACTGTTTGATAAACCAAGGACCCCAACCTCTAGGATAAGAACTCACTGTTTGACAAAAATTGCTGGGAAAACTGAATAACAGTGTGGCAGAAACTGAGCATAGACAAATGCCTGACACCATACACAAGAATAAAGTCCAAAGGCATACATGATCTAGGTATAAAGACTGATACTATAAACAAATGAGGGGAGCAACGAATAGTATATTTGTCAGATTTACGGAGAATGGAGCAATTTTTGACTCAACAAGAGATAGAAAACATTATGAAGTGCAAAATGGATAATTTTGATTACACTAAATTGAAAAGCTTTTGCACAAACAAACCCAATGCAACCAAGATTAGGAGGGAAGCAGAAAACTGGGAAAGAATTTTTGCAGCTCGTGTCTATGATAAAGGCTTCATTTCGAAAATATATGGAGAACTACGTCAAATGTATAAGAATACAAGTCATTCCCCAGTTGATAATTGGTCAAAGGACAGGAACAGGGAGCTTTCAGAGGAAGAAATTAAAGATATCTACAGTCATATAAAAAATGCTCTAAATTATTATTGATTAGAGAGATGAAAATCAAAACAACTCTGAGGTACCACAATACATCTATCAGATTGGCTAACATGACAAAACAGAAAGACGATAAATGTTGGAGAAGATGTGGGAGAGTTGTAACACTAATTCATTGTTGGTGGAGCTGTGAGCTGATCTAACCATTCTGGAGAGCAATTTGGAACCATGCCCAAAGGGCTACAAAAATGTGCATACCCTTTGACCCAGCAATACCACTTCTAGGGCCATATCCCAAAGAGATCATAAAAATGGGAAAGGGTCCCACATGAAGAAAAAATATTTATAGCAGCTCTCTTTGTGGTGACCAAAAATTGGAAATCAAGGGGATGCCCATCAACTGGGAAATGGATGAACAAGTTGTGGTATATGAATGTAATGGAAGAGTATTGTGCTATAAGAAATGATGAACAGGAAAACTTCAGAGAGACTCACTGATGCTGAGTAAAAGGAACAGAACCAGGAGAACTCTGTACATAGTAAGAACCTCAGGGTGCAAGTAATTTTTTTGATAGATTTAGCCCTTCACAGCAATGCAGGGACCTAAAAAATTCCCAATGGACTCTTGAGGCTAAATGCCTTCCACATCCAAAGAAAGAACTATGGAATTAGATCACAGAATGAAGCAGACCATTTTTTCCTGTGTTATGTTTTGTTTTGTTTTCATGGTTTCTCCCATTCATTTTAATTCTTCTATGCAACATGACTAAGGTGAAAATGTAGTTAATAAGAATGTATGCATGGATTGTACACTGTCTTGGGGAAGGAAAGAGGAGGAAGGGGGAAAAATCTAAGATATAGCGAAGTGATTAGAAAAAACTGAAAACAAATAAATTAATGTAAAAAAGAAACAGAAGATATATGATCATCATAGGTTCACAGAAATTTAGAGGTGAAAGGGATATCTGTGGTTATCTAGGCCAACCCCTTATTTTTATAAGGAAACCAGACCCCAAAGAAAGCTAAATAGCCTGCATACATGATTAGTGTTTGAGCCAGGACAAGACCATGGTCTCTAGATATGAAACTCATTAATTCAATCAATATTCTCTTTAAAACAAATAGAATTCAGCCCACACAAGGCAAAATTTCTCAATCACAGCCATTTTGTCTTCCTAAAACTAGATTTGGTGGTAGCCCACTGCAAAGTATCTGGGAGTCAAGGGTGGTGGAAGGAGATAGGAGACCGAAGAAAACATTTATGTTTAGAATTTTTTTGTTTTATGGTACCTTAAGCAAATAAAGGGAAATGTGTTACTCGGAAGTCATGATTCATAATTAGTATTTTCCAGCTTAACTTAATGGAAAGAGGGCTTACCTGCGTGGAGTAACACCGTGATTTAAGTCCCTCTTCTGACATTTAATGACAGAAACATGGGACGAGTAACAACCTTCTAATCCCATCGGCAATTTTTTAAAGATTAATTTCTAAACTGCCGAGGAGTTGCAGAACTGCATTGATACAGAGTATCATATACTGATCACAACCATCACAAGACTGTACGTTTAAAAAAGGGTAGTATGCAAAAGAGAGCTCTATCTCAAATGTACAATACTCCATCAGCTCACTAAACTGCCTACGAACGAATGCCTTACCCACTGCTGACAGGAACTGGTGAGAACAGTATATAATAGAGAAATTTTATACCATGGTAAAAGGAAAATGCCTTTGCATCCCTACAGGCTGAGACAAGCCTTTCCCTTCTTTTCAGGCTGGTTACTGGCTGTGGGACCCTGAGAAAGACATTTTACACTCAGGGCCTAAGGCAACTCTCCAAGTCTCAAAGGTGTGGACTAGAGCAAGTACAGAGAGCCCTGCTCGACCTGAGCAGAGGGGGTTTCCTTATTTGGGAGCTCCCTCCCTGCAGCAATGAAATCAAAAGTGCTAACAACCACTGTCCCTTCAGGCTGATGATCCTCAAATACTAATAGTCCACTTTTGAAAAACTGGCCAGTCTAATGTTGTTAACCCTCATCATTAAGGTAATTCATAACTTTGGGTCCTCTTGAATGAAGGTACTTAAAATAGAATTACTAAAAAAAATGAACCCATTTCTATTTAAGATATAGTGAGAGGAAATTTCTTTTTTTAATATCAACATGTGGTTCTGGCCTATGATGAGAATTTCTAAAAACTACAATAAGAATTGTGGAAAGCCAAACTCAAACAAAAAAAAAAGTTGTTCTTAAAGAGAAAAATGTGATACAAGGCGTAAAGTAAGAGGAAGTGAGGGGGCACCCTTTCTCATCCATTGCTGATGGAAAAGAAAAATTTCTTCCATTCAAACTTCAATGATGCTGGCTCAAGATTCACAGAAACACCTACTCATACAAATACACAATTTAATGATGAACTTAGTATTTTTATTCTGAACTTATTTTTGTCATAATACCTAGTTGAAAGTATTATATTTATTATTTGCTTTTTAACTTTCTGTAATACAAAACTTAACAGCATTCCCCTACTTTTCAAAATCTATCCCCTACTATATAATACTCCAAAAAAACTAACTAGGTTGACCACTTTTGAGAATAAAAGGTTTTAAGAAGATGATCACTTATGCAATATCTTATACATTTCGGACAAATGTCTCCTAAAACTATCAATATATCCTTCTATAGGACAGAATTCTACAACCTGTACAATTGTCAGCACTCTGGGAATATTCTCCATTCTTCTTCCTATTGTTATTTTTTTTCAAAAAACAAATATTATTAAGCAAGCATTCATTTGTTAAGTTTCAAGTTACTTTAAGTTATTAAGTTCTTACCACTTGCCAGGCACTGAGCTAGGTGCTGGAGATTTTAGAGACAAAAATGAAGCAATCTGACTTTAAGGACTTTGCATGCCACTGAGGAAGATGACATATAAAGTATACACAAAATATATACAAAGTAACCATAAGCTAAAGGGGGAAGGGAGCAGTAGCAGCTAGAAAGATCCATAGGGGGAAAAGACTCATGTACAAGGTGGTATTTTGGCTGACATCCGAAGGAAAGAAGGGTTTTCCTTGTGAAAGGAAAAAGAGAAGGGTTCCATTTTAGGCATGGATATGGTAGAGGGAATGCTGTATGTGACATACAGCAAGAATTCTATTAGGCTAGACCAAAGCATCTGTGAAAGGCAGTATATATACATATTAAAAGATAGGAAAGGCAGGCAAGAGCCATGTTGTAAAAAGCAGCCATGTGATGCAGCAGATGGAATACTGGACCTGGAGTTAGGAACCCTTGAGTTCAAATCTAATTTGACATTTAATAGGTATGTGACCTTGCGCAAGTCACTTAACATAGACAGAGGTCTCAGATCTCTTAGACCTCTCAGACGTCTGCTGCAGTTTCTTAAACTGTGAGATGGAGGTAATAATAGTACCTACATCCCTTGAGGTTCAAATGAGATATTTATAAAGTGCTTAGCATAATGCCTGGCACATAGTATATACTTAATAAACAAATATGTTCTCCTCACAAGAACATGTATCTTCTCCTCTGCTAGCCTTAAACACCAAGCAGATAAGTTTGTGTGGGATCCTAAGGAGTTTACTGATGAGAAGATAACTTTGACAGCTGTATTAAGGATAAACTGGAAATAGAAGCTTGGGAGAGGTCTATGTGAGAAGGAACGAGGCCCTGAAATAGGACAGGAGCCATGTCAGTGGATAGTAAGGAACAGATGGATAGTAAGGAACAGATGTTAGAGATCTTGTAGTAGAACTGGCAAGACTTGGAAGCTGGCTGGATATGAGGGATGAGGGTAAATGAAGATTTGGGGATGATTCTGAGGTTGAACCTAGCTGACTGAAAAAAAAAAAAGTAATGACCATGATAGAAACTAGGAAGTTCAGAAGAGGGACAGTACATATTAAGTGCTTACTATATAACAGGCACTTGAATGTAAATTAAAAAATGAGACAGATCCTTCCAAACCTCAGTAATTTTTCCAGTCAAAGGGTCATCCCACCTAAACCATAGCCACAGTTTGCAAAACTTGATGTCTCTCCTTTCATAAACTGTCTTTTTAAAGTCCAATGGAACTGGGCTAAAATATTTACCTAAAAGATAAAATCTAGCATAAAATATACTCTACCAAAGCATTTTTGAATTTGAAGCTTCAAGTTATATTTTTAAAAACAAATAATATTCTGTCTTATCAAGTCTGCATCTGAAAAGTGATAAATTTCACTTAAAATGGGGTATGATATAACCCAATATTTTATACTTTTTTAAATATATGCTATACATGCAAGATAATTTTATTCTGTTCCAAACTGTGGGAGTTCCCAGCACATATAAACAGCATCACTATTCAGGTTTAAACTAGTCCATATATTTTATGAATGATATTATGCCATGGATATGTGCCTCAGATTCATTTTAATACTTAAACAACAGTAGCAGCTGATCATTTCAAGTATATTTTAGTGCTATACCTCAAATTCAAAACAGAAGAGGACAGTAATTTTAGCCAAAAGATGTGACATGTAGAACAGAATTTTCCAACAAATTTAAGTGACATTTATTTGAAAATAATAGCATCATAACAATGGAGTATGTAAATAAGCAGTAAAGGGGTATGTCAATGAAGACTGAGTAAGATGAAACTTTAATTTCTAAGTGCCTATTTCTAAACGTGTTACTTCTTTATTAGTTTTTTTCATAGGCATAATGATTTTTATGACAAATCTGAACACCTGTGGGACTAATTAATCATATTGCTAAAATAATTAACTTGCAAATAGAAATTATCCATTTCTCCTATCAGTATAGAAAACTGTCCATGGAGTTGTACAGTCCAAGTTAACTATAGTACAGCTGTTCTATAGTTTGAAACAAACAAATGCATGCGTCTCTCATTTTATTTAGTCACCACACATTCACAGAAATCCTAGAGGGCTAATCCTGGCTGAGGCACCTTGAGAAAAGTTGCCTCATGCAGCAAACATTATTGGAAATGGTTATAAAGCAGAAGCAAACAAGAAAGGATTCTGTTATGGAAATCTGCAAGGAGCCTACTCCAGCATCCTGTTGCCAGGGCAACTGAAGATACAAAGTCTCAATTTAATCTTTCTTAAAAGTCATATACATAAATTAAATCATGGAATTCTAGAACTGGAAGGAACTTAAAGGCAACATTATGCTTTGTTTAATTTAACCAGTTTTAATTTAACTAAGGTTTAGTGGTTAACTTGGCTAAAAGCATACTAATAGTGTTAGCTTTATTATTAATAACACCTCAATTTTATTTCAGTTTATAATTCATAAATACTTTCTTCAAAACAATCCTGTGGGGCAGGTAATAAAAACAGTAGTGTATTCATTTTTCAGACAAAGAAATTGAGGTTAAGAAGATAAGTGACTTGCCCAAGTTCTCAATACTAGGAAACAATAAGGAGAGACTTGAACACAAGTCTCCTGAATTCATATTAAGTTTCCTTTCTATTTTATAATGCTATCTTATTTAAGTCTACTATCCCATATTTTGTCATTTCTACTTCCTGAGGAAAAAGAGGAACAAATGAACTAAAACAGATCATTCAAAATCCAACAGACAGAAATGGTACTCAAGCCTACTGTCATACCAGTAATAACATTTCAGATCTGGAAGGGACCTTGGAGATAACACTTTGTAACTCCCTACATTTACAGATGAGGCAATTAATTCCACATAAATTAACTAATTTGTCCTTGGTCATATAACTATTAGAAGAGTAAGGATTAAAACCTCTTCAATCCCAGACCAGTGATCTTCTCTCCTCCACTGCTCACTATCCAATCTCATACTAGAGAGAGTAAAGGAAAGGAGAGGGGAGGGGAGAGGGGAGAGGAGGAGAAGACAGGAGGAAAAAGAAGAGATATAGGTATATGCCACCCCCTTCCTTTTTATCATCCTTGTAACATTGCTTTATTTTAAGTGCATCTAAAGCAAGAGATCTTAACCAAGGGACTTATTTCCAAAAATATTTTAATAAACATATTTCAATGTAATTAGTTTCCCTTGTAATTCTATATATTTTACATTGTGCATTTTAAAATATTATTATGAAACGTGGTCCATGGGTTTTGCCAGATTAACAAGTTCATTATACAAAAAAGGTTAAGAGTCACTAATCTAGAATCTAGAATAAAATAAGACAGAGGAGAAGTTGTAATAGTCAGAAAGGGGAGAAAGAAATGGAGAGGAAGAGCCTCAGATTTAAATCAGAGTACTAACTGAATTCTTTTGGACTGCTGATTAAGGAGGACACTATGTAAAATGGAGCATCTTGGAAAAAATACTCAAAGACCACTTTTTAAAAAAATTTCATCCAAGTGATAGTTTCCTCAATTAACTTTGAATGAAATGCTTTCTTAAAAAAGCTATTATATAGATATTTAATTTATCCTTGAGACAATCCTAATGGTTGGATATGAGAAGATGTATTATTGACTGGCTTTATGAAGGAAAGAACAAATAGAAGAACTGCAGGTACAGTAAGCTATTGGCCAAGTCAACACAATAAAAATGCCCCAACAACTAAATGAGTATTTTATCAAACTGTCAAACTTTTCACTTACTTTTTTCTTATCTGACATCTTCCATTTCTGTCAAAATCCCATTATAACATTTCCAAAACTTGAATATAAGAATACAGTTTTAATCTCACCAAAATTTTTTTGGAAAAGAGCTGTTGATTCATTATTACCAGCCATATAACAATACTTTTGTACACAGAGCAGAATGATATTTGGGGTAGATTATGTATCAAAAAAACTAAAATTCAGATTCTGGATCTAAAGGAGAATCCTTAATGACATAAGCAATATCCTGATATGAAAAAAATTGTATAATTCTTTCATTCATCTAACACAATATGCAAACTATTTAAATACAATTACAATTTTTCAAACTGATTCACATCTAATTTAATCATTCTGGCTAACATACAGCTAAACAATTTTATGAAAGTGACCAGTGGAAAAAGGGAAAAAAATATGATCTTACCTGGTAGTTTCTTTTCTCAGATAATGTATGTCCATCAGTCCTCACCATAGAGTCGTGTCCTTTCCTCACAGTACTGGAGGCAATCAAACAGAACTGTCACTCAAGGGTCGTGTCACAGGAAGGACCGCCCACCAACTTCTCCCTCTAGAGTGGAATTATCCAAAAGCCGTCAAAATTACTAACATGTAACAAATAAGAACAGTAGCAAAAATATCCAATATCATACATAAAAAACAAAATGAGATAAACTAAAAACAGAACCTTTCCGTATTACATCTTAACAGATTCCCCTTTTGTAAACCTGGGGGTGGCTGGACTGACTGGCAGGCATGCTTTATCTGAAACAAGAAATTACCAGGTATGAAAAACTTCCCTCTTTCTCCAACTAAAACTATCTGCCAGAACTTTCTAAAAGGAAGTAAGTAGTCCATAGTGAAGGAAAATGGGACAAACAAAAAGTATGCCCCCACCTACTTACTTTTTTAATAAACACTCTCCTGTCAAATGCAGAAGCTTCTCCTAATGACTGAAGATGAAGCCAAAACAAACGAAACCTCTTTTAAGCGGATGACCAGTCAATGTCTTTTCCAAAGCTGGCTTTTCTCATAGTCTACTAAGAAGCAACTTCTCTAAAGTAAGAAGTTCTACTTCTTTTCAACTAAAACTTGTGAAATTTTAGCTCAGTACACTAAAAAAGCAGTATTTTTTCCAATGAACAGAATGCAAATAAAGATGAATATTCTCAATGCTATCAACATTTGTATACATCCTTTCAATCTTCGTTTATAATGCTGACTACATGCATATTATGTATTAATTATACATGCACACATGCATATTTGTGTGTACATATATATATATATATATATATATATATATATATATATATATATATATATCTCATACATGTGTATACATATATAGATGTAAACATATAACAGCTTAAAAGGCAGTCTTGGCCTCTTAATTAAAAAGAGATGGCAACCTTGAATTTCCATGGAGTATATAGTACTAAAAGTACTGTGGCTATTCAGAAATCATTCAAGTAGATATAATAATCACCAGAAAAATAACTGACAGTAAAAGTGATAGGTTCAAGAATTCAAAATGAAGTTACAAGGATTTAAAAGCATGATGATATGTTTCCTTGCCAAAAGTTTTCTCACCTAAGTCAATTTTAACAAAACCACTAAAGTTGAGGTATATAGTACCAAACTGTTATCCATTAGAAATCAAAAGAATTTATAAAATGGATGCTGAGCACTAGGAAATGTGGGAGATCTAAAGCATTTTCTTCAGGTTTTGCTATGGTTTTCCCCAGCCACTCAGTAAAAGTTTCTCATAGTCTCAACCACCCTTTGAAAATATTTTCTCTCCTACATAATGAATTCATTGTCTATTAATGCTGACAGTACATCCTGACAAGTCTGACCCTTGAACTTTAACACAAGAATCATTTTGAAGATGGAATATATAAGCACATTAACTTAGATTCTATTGACAAACTTTTGTAACTGTTTTGTCCAGTTTATCACAAGCTGTTGGATAGACAACTTAAAGTATTTGTTCTTTGTGCATGTGTGCACCTGTCTGCATGTCTGTACATGTGTGCATCAGTAAAAATGGATAGCAAGTTAGCCCCAAAATTAAACAAGAAGAGAGTGAGCTAGATTGTGTTCAGGAAATTGCAATGATACTTTGAATGAGCCCAAACTTCATCCCCAAAACAAAGGCTTATCTTTTTAATAGCAATATTATCCTGTGTAGTTTTATTGCTGAACAACATTAAATACAACAGAAGATTTAAAAACTATTACTAAGAGAAAGCAGTAGAGAAACAAACGGTAGCTGTGAGCCAGCTGCAACATGAAACAAATGGAAAATTTCAAAGAACATAAAGAAACAAAAAATGGACTAGGGCTAGTGAACTGGGTAGAGTGAGGGTGGTAGTTTAACAATCAGAAGGCTCCCCAGCAAGCTCCACAACATCATGATGTCAGGAGAAAGTAAGGATGACTTCCGGAGAGGATCTCTTGTGGGAAATTTATGGAAGAACTTAGCCAAGAATAAAGCAGGATGGACAATGAGGGAACATTCAAGTTGATGAGAACACACATCAACTGAGTATTGTAATTGTATCTACCATAAACTGTGAAATCTTTGATCTATGAGATAAACTTGGCCAGCCAATAAACATTTATTATGCTCCTACAATGTGCCAGAAAGTCAGCTCGATGAAATGGAAGAGACAGCACGCAAATAACCATGTACAAAGTTATATACAGGATAAACTGGAGAAAATCAAGAGGGAAAATACTAGTTAAGATCAGAAAAGGCTTCCTGTAGAAGGATGAATTTTAGCTGGAATCTGAAGTAAGCCAGAAAAAAGCCAGAATGGGAGAGAATTCTAAGCATAGGGACAGCTTGTGAGAGCCAGTAATAAAATGATTAAAGTAACTTTCAACAAGAAGTGGTATGATGAAAAGACAGTACAAATAGACAGCAAGATAGTCCCAGAGTTAAATAGGAAAGTGGGCTGGAATTGTTTTAAGGAAAGTGCAATGCTACTTTGAAGTGGTTTCACTTCAAAAAGAAATTTTTTGAAAGCATCAGAAACTACAGTATGTTAGGAGAAAAAAAAAACTACTGATTTCCTCTGAAGGGGGATCACCCAGAAAATTCTTATGTTGTCCTTATGAAAATCATACAGTTCTATTAAAATAACATAATTCCATGTGAAACTGGGTCAAAACCTTAAAAAGAGTACATAGTTATTTGCAATATATCCTGACTCCTAAGATGCATTTTTAATCAAAATTGTAAGATATTCTTTCTCCTCAAATTTGACTGTCATCTTTTGAGGGTTTGAGTGAACTATTTCTCCAATATACCCAGCTCCAGAGCAGAAATTTGTCATTAAGAATATTCATAATGACTGATTAGTCATTAAGAATATTCAAATAGAGCCTTCACAGTGAATTATATGGATCTACAAAGAATAAGTCCAGTATAAAGACATAAAGAAAAATGAGTATTACAAATGTTAGGCAACCAGAAAAACAAGCTGTGATAAAAATTTATCTTAATCTCAATTTAAATTTTTATGACTGTCAGTGAAGGGTGGGGAGTAAGTATTACTCTAGTATCTTCTGCGTTCTAAGCGCCACGCTAAACACTTTACAGATATTACCTCATTTGACCCTCACAATAACCCTGTGAGGAAGAAGCCATTATTATCCCTATTTTAGAGTTGAGGAAACTGAAGTAACTGGAGGTGAAGAAGTGATTTGCCCAGGGTCACTCAAGTACTAATATCTACGGGCACATCTGAACTCATACTCTATTCACAGCCATCTCTAAACTGTCAGAACAAACTCCACAGAGACTTCATATGCAATTACTTATTTCTGGAATTCTATATTATTAAAAATACTGCTTTCCTATCAATATATTCCCAGTAAGGAAGTCTTAAAATTAAAGGAAAGCACAGAATTTTGGTAATTTATAAGGAAAGATGATTTTTTCTCTTTAAAGTATCTGATCAGTGATTTTCTGATGATGCATATAAGGAAAATAAATTCATATCAATGTTTTGTTTATAGAGATATATATATTTTAAATTTTACATAAAACAACATTGAACTCTTTTACCTCTTATTAACATCATCACATACAAAATCACATTAAGTTCTATAAAAAACATAATAAAGTTTTCATTATAACTAAGTATAAAATATTCTATTAGTAACCATTTAAATTGTTCTGTCAGTTGAATCTTCTAGTTCCTGGAGTGAAAGAGTAAAAAAAAAAAAAAAACCAACTCCTTCCTAGTGAATTTCTAATTTTGGTCCAAAATGGGATATCAATTCATTTTTTTCTTAGAATATCTTGAATTATTTTCTACCTTAGAAATTCACTCAATTACCCCACAAACAAACTTGTTCCAGGAAAACCAAAACTTGTGATCTACCCTGCATTCTCCTTTAAGTGATCTCATTAAGTTTCCATGGATTCAACTATCATGTCAGTGCAGACAATTCCCAGATCTATATATATCCAGCATTAAGTGTATTTTCTCCTGAACCACAGTTCCAAATTGCCAATTGCATCCTACATATTTTCATAGGCACATCAAATTCAACACAGTCAAAATAAAGCTTAACTTTTTCCCAAATATTTTTCCTTCTTATTAACTTTCATATTTGGGTTGAGGGCATATTGTCTTTCCAATCCCCCAGACTGGTACCTTTAGAGTTCTATCCCATTCTTCCCTCTTCCTATCTCACTCTTCATAGTCAAGTTTTGTTAATTCTACCACAATATGACGTCTCACATCACTGACCTCTATACTTACATAACCACCAACTGCTCTGGTTTAGAAACTCATCATCTCTCATCTGAACTTTAATAAGTTCCCTAATTAGTCTCTCCAACTTGTTTCCAATCTCATTCCTCCCCAATCCATCCTCCATTTAGTTGATAAACTGATATTCCTGAAGCAAAGATCCCTTTTGCCTCTAGGAAGAAAGAAAAAAAAAAGAAAATCCTCTTTTTGACTTTTAAAGCCCTTTATATATTGCCTCCATTTTACCTTTTCAGGAACATTATTTAATTTTCTTCAGTTCAGCCAAACAGGCCAACTGTTAGTTTCCCTATCTAAGAGAAACACTGTTTCTCTTCTACATGCCTTTGTAGACCTCACTCCCTACTCACTTCAGGAAATCCTCAGCTTCCTCCAAAATTCAGCTCTACAGGTAGATCAACATGCTGCAGCAGGGAGCGAGTAATGAACTGAAGAGCTGAAATCCCAGCTCTGTTGCTGACTACTTCTCTAACTGTTTCTACAGTCACTTTGCCTCTGGACCTCAGTTTCTTCATCTTTAAAATAAGGGGATTGAACTCAATAACCTATATTTAAGCACTATCTTCCAGTACTAAGATAGATTTCCCCTCACCACCAAGGGATAAGTAATCTCTCCTTCAAATTATATCTACTTTTCACATATTTTGTATTTCTTTTTCTATGCCTACATTGTTTTTTACCCAATTAAATGCAAGCTCCTCGAAGGCAAGGTCTATTTTTTTAACTTTCTCTGTGCATAACAAGGTAGGTAAAATAAAAAAGCAAATACTTGTTGAATTTGACTACTAATCACAACCACAATTTACAAAATAAACAAGTAAGAATTTCCTATATGCCAACTTATTTTCTGTAAAGTTTAAGAAAACAAAACAAAAAACAAGTTAGTTTAGTTTCCCATTTCTTTTTCAACTATAGCAAAAAAGTTATTCAGCAACTCATGTTTTTAAGACACCCTTTGGATACAAAATCAAGGAACAGATCTTTTGTGAAGATGAATGACGATGAAGGGGATAAAATAAGCTAATTAGATTAAGGCTTTTTACATTGTTTTTTCACACAATCCTCCAAGTCAGACATTCCTAATCTTATTTGTGTCCCTCTTTGTCAGTCTAAAGTCTAAGAACTACTAAGAATAAAAATTCATAAAACACACAAAGTCACAAAAAAGTCAACCATTGATAAAAAGAATTTTTAAAAAATTTTAAAAAACAAGTGCTAGAAAAAAAAAAGAGAAATCTTTTTTCATAATTAGATGGTAATGTCCTTCTATAAGGCAGGGAACATGCCTGCTCTCTATCATGTGAAGCTTTATAAAATGGGGAACAAAAAATTCATTTATATAGAAAATGATAATTATTTTTCTACTTTCTCTGAACTAAGGTTTTAGGTACCTACTCCTTTTGTTAAGAAAACATTCTGTGGGTCACTCTCACAAGACTGTTGAAATAAAGATGTAATCCTTGGAGAACTTGGATTTGACTCACCTCATGTGAATTCCACTTTCCCAGAGAATGCTACAATAAAATATTTTATCCTATAAAAGATTCTTGAATCAATGTTTTACTACTAGTTTTACTACAAGTGAGGCAATGAACTAAGAACTCAACCAACCAAAATATTACTCTGTTTTCTAGAAATGACTACTTAAGACTTGAAGATACAGTTATATTACCAAAGGAAATGAATAGTTCTCCAAAAAAAAAAAAAAAGAGCAAAAGCTTAAAAACTATATGAAAGACTGCTCCAAATCACTAACAGTACAGGAACTGGTAATTAAAAAACCTCCTAGGTTTTACCTCAAACTCCAAAGTGACAAACGACAAAAATGGAAATAGTTAAAACTGGAGGAGTTGCACTGAAAGAGGCACACTAGCATACAATGTTGGTGAGACTGTAGCTACTGGTCCACTCATTATGGAATATAATTTAGAATGCGACTAGGATGTCTAAAACCCAAGTAGAGACAACTACAGGTAGTAATATTCTCAAGGAGGTGAAAGATATAAAAGTCCCAAAACAGTTTTCTGTGGAAACAAAGAACTAGAAATAATGTAGAAAGATGGAGAAATAATTAAACAAATGTAGTACAGAGTGTAATGGAATATTATTGTCATAATAAATGAATACATAGAAGCATGGGAAGACTTGCATGAACTGAAATAAAGTGAAGTAAGCAGAACTAGGAAAATAACATACACCATGATTAAAATAATATAAATAATAAAGGTGACACAACAACAAAAATAAAATGCAAATGCTGGGAAAATATGACAAAACAGGGCCCAAGAAAAGGCTTGAGAATCCACCCCCTCTCTTTTTCATATAAGCAGGGGTTGGGAGATAAATTGGGTTCAGATTACGGATATGAAATAGCGTATGTACCATCAGATACAATTACTGTGTTGTCTGGCTTAACCAAACTACTCTTTATTGAGTCCTTTTTCACTCTTTGTCACAAAGGATGACTGGATCAGGGACAAAAAGGAATGGATATATTAAAAAATGAAGATGATCAAATACAAAAGATAGCAATTTTTAAATTTTAAGGGGAAAAAGAAAGCAATTGATAATGCTATAAAAGTAAGCTAGCTTTACTGACTAACTGGAAGTCAGATGGCAACAAAAAAAGATTTTTTTAATACACATCATAATACCTATAAATGTCAATGTACCTCATGAAAGCTTTTCAAATTATGAAACAAAAAAAAATTGATATAGATTACCATTAGTACAATCTCACAATTAAAGGCTTTGGTTTCAAATTTCTTTGTTGTTCAAATTTCAAATTTCTTTCTAAATTTGATTTGTTTGCTTCATATTACCTTTGCCCTAAAGCTATGAGAAGTCTCACATCCAAATAAATTAAAGCAATTTTTTCTTTAAATATCAAACTTAAAACAATAAACTAAAACTGACTAATAATTTATTTTTAAATTTATATAGTCTGTTAGAAATTTTACTTGGCAGAGGAAAGAAAAATAAAAATAAGCAAGACTGAGTTAACTAGCAATGATCTAGAGAACAATGTGTTTGTCCTTCCTTACCGAAGAAGACCATACCATCAGAGAAATGATGACATGACTTGCACTTGACTTTGTTTTGAGTGAGGGAGGGCTGTGCAAGTGCAGGCTCCTCCAGAGCCATCTGAATCCAGTGACCAGATATTCATCAGGACTGGAGATGACCCAAGATAGACAATTGGGGTTAAGTGACACAGCTAGTGAGTGTCAAGTGTCTGAGGTGAGATTTGAACTCAGGTCCTCCTGACTCCTGCACTGGTGCTCTATCCACTGCACCACCTAGTTGCCCTGTCTAGAGAACAAAGACAAGTCTTAAAAGAGAACCCTGACCTGTTCTCTTTATGATGAAATGTGAATGGTCGGAGTGAAGGGTCTTCTTGGGGATATTTTTGAGAACCAGTAATCTTTGGTTAAAGGTGATGAGTCTTGACAATAATGCTAGCTAGCCCTTAAGTGGAGAGAAGGGGAAGCATGTCAGGGGTACTGTGGCAGCAGAATCAATAAGACTGGGTAATGGACTGGATATGTGGGATGGGAGAGTGAAGAACAGAGGATGACGCCATTGTTGCAAAGATGAGTAACCAGAGAGATAATGATACTCTTATCAGAAACAGCAAAATTAAGAAGGATGTGTTTGGAGGGAATAGTCTTTTTTTGAATATGTTGAGGTTGAAATGCCTAAGAAATATTCAGTTCAAAACATCCAATTTGAAGTCATATATACAGAGATGATTGCTGAACACACACAATCTAATCATATCACCAAGAAGCTATAAAATAGGGTTCACAAACTTTTAAAAATATTTCTGACAAATATATCCCAATAAATTGGTTTCTTTAGTAATCCTACATATTTTATGTATTTAAAGATATTCTGAGAAGGGGTCCACAGGTTTCATTAGACTGCCAAAGCATTCTATTATACACACACAAAAAGGTTAAGAATCCAGAGTATAGGTAGAGATGAGGACCCAGGAGAAAGTCTTGGGTATACACACCTTTGGTGGTTGAAATACAGATATTAATAAGGTAAAAGTGAAAGCAAGCAGATTAAGAGAGAATAGCATCTGAAAGAGTAGTCAACAGTGTCAAAAGCAGTGGACACTTCAATAAAAATGAGAAAATTTACTAACATAAACGCTTGAGAGAGTATCTCTGAGACCTTTGGGCAAATCACTTTAACTTTCTTCCACCTCGGTTTCCTCTTCAACAAAAGCAGCAGGTTGAAAGAGATAGCCACAGTGATCCCCATCGGCCCTGGAGATCCAGTAAGAATACAAAGTCATGTCCTCTGGGCAGAATGACTCTAAGCTCCCTAAGGACACTTTGTTGTAGTACTCCTATTGTCTAGCACAACACTGGGCAGCATATGGTTTAAATAAATTCTCCTTGAATAAAATATGGTTGTATCAACAAGATTATGAGTAATGCTGTCAGTTTATTTCTATATGGAGAAAACTATCAGAGTAGCTTTATGTGTAAGTAATGGAACTACCAGTTAAGTCAAAAATTAAAATGAAACTTAAAACTCGGAAGTATACAACTTATATCCCGCCCAAATCCTGTCTAATTAAGCACCCAAGAATACTGAATAAGAAACTCTACTAACTAAAATGTATACATGTCAATTTTCAGAAAATAACTGTTCCTGAGAAGTTATTAAAAATTTAGGCATTTTGAAGTAATTTTTGTTGTTGAGTTGTTTTAACCGTTGCATCCGACTCTTCATGACCCCAACTGGAATTTTCTTGGCAAAGATGGGGGGGGGGGGGGCCGCAGAGTTGTCATTTCCTTCTCCAGCTCATTTTACAGATAAAGAACTCAGGCAAACAGGGTTAAGTGCCTTGTCCAAGGTCACACAGGCCAGATCTGAATTCAGGAAGAGGAATCTTACTGCCTATGGGCCAAGGACTCTGAACTATGCACTAGTTGTTCCTTCGGAAGGCATACCAGAATAAATACATTAAAAATATTTTTTTAAAAAAATAGAAATATACAGTATTTATTATTACAGTACTCATTAGAAAGTCATAAAGATGAAAGGGATTTTTTAAGGACAGTAGGAACCAAAAGCCTAAAAGTATTTCCTTCTTTCACTTAGACTCCACTTTTAGGGGGAAAATCAAGTCACTGGGGGAGGGGGAAAAGACTAATGTTTTTGCCACAATTTTTGCAGATTGGTTTTTTTCCTCCAGGCCTTCTTCACATAACACATAAAATGAAATTTTAACATTAAATTAGTTACTATTCAAAAGGAGGGTATTGGGATTTAAGTTAAAGCAATAATCTATTCTTTTCAAATATATCAAATTAAACATTATATGCAAGATATTGTGCTAGAAACTGAGGACATGAAGACATACTACTCAAACTAAAAGAAGGGAGGCATATGGCCAAAATGCTCTGCTATATGAGAGGGCTAAGAATATGGCAAATACCACAACCCAAGTGGTCCCCTTCATTATATACTAAATTCACTATGTTATTCAATCAGTATTTAAGTTATCCCATGTTCAAGGTACAGTATACAGTGATGTGACTTCCACAGCATAAGGCATGGTAGTCTTAATCTCTATTTCACAGCAGGAATAACATTTTCTCAGAGAGTTCATGTCTAAAATTTGAGTGACTGTCTCCTTGAAAAATGACAATCATCATTCTTCCTCCCCCTAATCCCTCCAAATCAGGTACCCTTTCACAATCTATCCACTATCATTATAACAATACCATACACTTCGTCTTTATTTTCCCCTATCTTCACCACCAAACCTGGTAGTCATCTACACCACCTACTTTGTCCTATCTAATATACAAACAGACTAACCTTACCAATGGGAATGCAGTATCTCACTTCCTAGTGATGAGTTTATGGTGCCATGCTTTTGCCCAAAAAGAGGTGGGGGGAAGGAAGGTGATAAGCATGTGTTGGACAGGTATGTGTCATGCACTGTGCTAATAAGTGCTTTACAAACATTAACTTATGTGATCCTCACAACTCTTCCACATAGGGTGAAGACAATGATAAGCTTAAATGCCTTTAGTGTTCTGGGGGAAAGAACCAGGAAGTATTCCCACTGTTGTTGCCCATGAACTAGACAGCCTTACTTTCAGAAGATCTCAACCAAAGTAGCCCTTCCCTAACTCTAGAGTTGTTTGGGCCTTTGTTTTCCAAGAGGACCAATAAAAAGGGGAGAATAGGAAGCTTATGATAAAAAGTAGTTATCACTGTGTCTGGTATACAGTAACTAGCAGATATTTGTTATTCATTCTTCACTTTTGAAGAGGATCAATGACATCACAGATGATGTCTTGACTTGCAAATGAACTGGATTTAAGTGAGACAGAGTTGCCCAAATTTATCAGCTTCACTTTCTTTCTGAGTCATCAAAGTCCAATGGCAAGACAAACTCAAGACAGCTGGTGATGGCCCCAGATGCCCTTGGTATCGTTGATGTCTGATTAAGTTCTAAGCACTTCACACAGAGCCTGCTTCAGCCATTTTTGAGGCTGATGGAAATTATTCTCATCAGCCTATTCCACTGGGAAGGTCTTCACATGCTTGGGGTAGACATGTCCTTAACTCAGTGATGAGTTTGAGGTCTATCAGTTACCATTAGTTAATGGGTACACCCTGGACCACTATACATGCTACAGCTTTTTAGAGCCACAGGTGAGAGTGAACACCAAAGGGAGATGAGCAGCCCTGAAAAGGATTTACAAGCCCTTCTACTAGAGGTGCTAGTACTCCCTGAACACCCTACACAATCCTTACTCTACTAGCATATCAATTACTGACAAGTGTCTGGCTCAGTACTCCCTGGTCTCCCCAAGACAAGGAAAAGAACTACTTATAGGACATCCCTGGGTCCTGCCAAACTGAATTCAGCTACCTCAACTGAAAAGCTTTAGATTCTGAAACAACCAGACCAAAGTTAATCCATAAACTTCTTTCCCATACAGATTCTACATTCCTAATACTCCTTACTCTCTCATATATTAGTGGTTCCAATGCTATAGGTATGTTTTGCGTCCGAAGTTTTGCAGTGTTTTATTTTTTTAAAACCAACGACTTATATGCAGAAAAAAATATTCTGAAAATTAATCTTCACAGAAAAGTAACTTTACGAATTCTGGCTACATATTTCTTTTATATACTCAAAATTGTCTGAGAAAACGACAATAATGGTTACTGCCACGTTTATCTATAAAAGAGGGGTTTTTTGCATATATGTCTTTATGAAATGTAAATAACAAAGCCAGATGCACACGGAATCAGATCTAGGACAACTGTGAGCACTTCATCCAGCTTTTCAATCTCTAAATCTGTTATAAACCATCACCTACCATTTCCTTAAATGACACAGCATAATAAATAAGTAAACATGCAATCTGTGGATTAAATGTCTCATATGTAAATGCTGTTATGATTATTAAAATTTAAAATTCACCAAAAAATATTACTAGATAGATTCAGAGTAGTTTTGTCATGAATTTTCTTGATGAAATAGCTATCGTTATACAGAGATCTGCAAATTTGAAATTTAAAAAACAAGTCTCCATATTTAGAAAGATTAGGAACCGGTATCCTATACTATAGTCTCTTCTTCCCACCTTGGTACATGCCATTTAAAATGTATTTATTCAGCAACTTTTATGTGCCAGGTACCAAGGATACAAATGCAGAAGTAATACAAGATATGCAAATAAATAAAACAAATACAAGACATATGAAAAATAAATACAATTGTTAAGGAAGGGAAGAACTCTAATGACTGGGGAGAATCAAGAAAGGCTTTCTGGAGACAGCACTTGAACAAAGTATTGACAGTAATCAGGAATTCCAGGAGGCTGAGGAAGAACATATGCTACTTCAGGCATATGGGACAGTCTTTTCAAAGGCAGAGAGGCCAGAGATGAAAGGAATCTAGAATATAATATAGAAGACTGTAGAGATAGGCCAGAACCAGACAGTGAAGTGTTTTAAATGCCATGGAGAAGTTTCTCTTTTATTCTAACAGAAATGGGAAACCATCAAAGCCACTTGAGCCAGGGAGTGATGACAGCCTTCTCTATGAATCAAATTCTACCAACTTCAAACTGGCAACTTTAGAAGTATCAGCATCAGCTCTTCTGAGAATAAACTGCTTCCAAGGGTTCCATTAAATCAAGATAACAAAAGAGTTAGTCAATCTGTAAACATTTACTAAGCACCTATTCAGTGCCATTACTGTGTTAAAACACTGGTGACACAAAGAAAGGCAACAAATCTTTCCTCTCAAGGAGCTAACAGTCTAAGAGTGCAGATAAAATGCAAACATTATGTATGAAGAAGCTACATACAGGGTAAGTCGGAAATAATCAAAAGAGGAATGAAATTAGAATTAAGGGGGAGTTGGAAAGGTTCCCTGGGGAAGGTAGTATTTTCACTGCAACCTGGAAGAATGTAGAGAAGCCAAAAGGTGGAAATGAAGAAGGAAGACTTCCAGACATAGGAGATTGCCAGAGAAAAATGCCCGAACAGGAGAGTCTTGCTGGATGAACAGCAAGGAAGCTGGTGGCACTTGATCACAGAGTATGGGTCATGTGGAGCTACTGGAGTTTGAGTAGGGGGTCATCTAGTCAGACCTGTGTTTTAGAAGATTATTTTCACTTTGACAGCTGAATTCAAGATGGCCTAGAATGGGGACAGACAAGATGTGTGGCAAGCTAGTAATAAATCATTTCAAGCAATAAGATACAAGATGTAAAGGTTATGATCCTCAAAACACAAGAAAATAAAAACTATTCTGACTTTAAAAAAAATAACTTAATATGTAATTGATTCTTTTTCTTTTGTTCTAAAGTTTAGCTGACTAATCACTGTAAGAAGGATACCATTCAGATTACTGAAGATTATTATGGAAAGCCGAATTTTATTTTTCATGTGAAAACAAGTTAAAACAATTGAAAATAACAAAATTTAGAAATTAAGGGAACATAATATTACTTGAACTTAAACTATATTATAAATCAGTAATACACTATTTGAGACTGGTGTTCAAAACCAAAATAATTAAATTAGTACAACAGACTAGATAAGTAAGGACCAGCAAAAATCAGAGGTTGGGTGGTTGATAAAGTCACAAATATGTGTGTAAATGTGTACATGTGTATACCAAAGCATTCCAGTTTGAACTGTTAGGAATAATGAAAGTAGCTTTGCTGAAATTAGGTTTCGACTAACACCTGACACTACATATATGACAATAAGCTCCAAGTAGATACATATTTTCCATATAAATGTTACATTAAAAAAATTACAGGAAAAGTTATACCCTTTCACAACTGTAACTGGAAGTGAATTTTTAACTAAATTTCATAAAACTAAAAAGTTTCCTATTTAAAACACTAGTAAACGAAGGAAGAAAACAAGTATTTATTAAGCACCTATGCGTCAGACAACTGTGCCTCCTTGAAGGTGGCTGCAATTATGAACCCCGTTTTGTAGCTGCAGAAACCAAAGTAAACAAAGGTTAATAGCATCACACAGTTATTAGGCAATATATAAACTCAAGCCTTATTTTACTTCAGCTCCAGCACACTGTGCCACCTAGTTGCCTAAAACCAGAAAGAGCTTTAAAGTAAGACTAAAGAGAGAAGCATGAATATCATTTATAAAACTATGGTACTCAAGGTATAATAAGTAACTGACATAAATATATAAGATCAAGTACCATTCCTTAACTGACAAATAGTCAATTGATATGTGTAAACAGTTATCAAAGTAAAAGAATGATACATGAGTACATGCTCATAAATACTGACAAGGGAAATGCAAAAACTACACTGCACAAAATGCCAAAAATGACCTCCCAAAAGTCAACATTGGAGGGACTATGTAGACCATGCAATGTTAGTGGAGCTGTGAACTGATTTACAGTTTGGATGATATAAAGTCAGAATTATACTCTCTCCTGCAAGAAAATGGTTCTTATACAACCTCGGAACCACAGATTTCACTACTGGGCTTAAAGTCAAAAACAGAACTGCAGATCTGATTGTGTCTCTCTCCTGAACAATAAACTTCAATGGCCTCTTCTGCCTTTATAAACAAATATAAATTCCATTTATATTATCACAAGATCAGAAACTTAAGAGCCAGAAGGAACTTCCAACACCATCTCATCTATCTCCCTCATCTTACAGATGAAGAAACTAAAGCCCAAGAAGGTTAAGCGATCTGCCCAAGGTCATAAAAGTAACCAGAAGTAGGACCTCAACTTAAGCCTTTGATTCCAGGTGCTATAACAAGTAGCTTTCTTTTGAAAGTTCTTCTGGGCCCCAAACAAACTGATCATCCTTTCAGTTTTTCACAATACAACATTCCATCTTCTGTCTCTGTGACTGTGCACTGAGCATCTCCATGCCTGATATGTGAACTCCATTCCTCCATCTTTACCTCAGGGAATCTTTATTTCCTTTAAGAGGGAGCTCAAGTCTCCCCTTCTTTCTACATGAAGGTTATCCTGATTCTGTCCAACTGCTAGCTGCCTCCTCTGTTTTATTACCATGTATTTATCTGTATTTATTCTCTTTATATTCATTTTCTTTGTGTATGTGTAGAAACAAACATGCACAAACATATGTGTAGACATGTATACACATACATGCCACACACATACATGTGGGTGTTTGTCCTTCCTTGCCAAAGAAGACCACGCCATCAGAGAAATGATGACACGACCTGCACTTGACTTTGTTTTGAGTGAGGAAGGGCTGTGCAGGTCACCAGCCTCACTTCTCCTCCAGAGCCATCTGAATCCAGTGACCAGATATTCATCAGGATGACTGGAGATGACCCAGGATGAGGCAGTTGGGGTAAATGACTTACCCAAGGTCACACAGCTAGTGAGTGTCAAGTGTCTGAGGTGAGATTTAAACTCAGGTTCTCCTGAGTCCTTCAATGTGTGTGTTGTAACCTCAGCACTTTGGACAGTGCCTAGAATACATCAGGTGCTTAAAAATCCATGCTCATTAACTGATTCTCTCTCTCTCTCTCTCTCTCTCTCTCTCTCTCTCTCTCTCTCTCTCTCTCTCTCTCTCTCTCATCTGTCTCTGCCTCTTTCTTCCTGTCTTTTATTCTGACTCTGACCTCGTTGCCTCTAACCCCTCCATTATGGCCTTATTTTACTCTCTTCATCAGGACACCAGTTTCCCAGTTCTGCTAAGGACTCTCAACCCTTAAATACTTCACCTCCCATCTTTCTATCACCATTCTTATATTATGATTCCTCAACCTTGAAACGCCTTTATTTGCCTCCTTCAGGTTTCTCCATCACACCCTCAATATTTAGCACAACGCCTTGCACACAGTAGGTGCTTAATAAATGCTTACTGACTGCCTTATTCCTATTCCCAAGGTGCTGAATACTGCTAGACACAATCATGAAAACTATGTCAACTGGATCCACTACAAATTCATGTTATTTAATGTTTAATTGGCTACCAAGACTGCATGGCAATCCTTTTATTTTCCCTTGACTATCCATTGTTACCACAAGGATTATTCCAAACACTTTCCTCAAGAGATATAGTGGGGGAAGGGGTGTGTGTGTGTGTGTGTGTGTGTGTGTGTGTGTGTGTGTGTGTGTGTGTGTGTGTGTGTGTGTGTGCGCGCGCGCGAGAGAGAGAGAGAGAGAGAGAGAGAGAGAGAGAGAGAGAGAGAGAGAAACAGAGAGAGAGAGAGAGAGAGAGAGAAACTGACCCAAAGCCTGTTTCTGCTACTGGCTAGTTATTTGACTTCCATGGACCTCAGTTTTCCCATCTGTAAAAGAAGGGGGTTGAAATAGAAGACCTCTAAGGTCCTATACAGTGTTTAATATAGATCTTATGCTCCCTCCATATTACCTATAATACCTTCTCTCACAGATTACCTCATCTACACTGGGAGCATTTACATCTTTTCTACTACACACATCAAAACTTCTCTACATCTTCCATGTCCTCTTCTCTTTTGATACAGTGTCTGATTGAGTGGTCTTCCTTTTGACCAAGTCTAACCCCTCTACTTGTGCCCCATCTCATCCTTTCTTTGTCTTTTAGAAGCCTGCCCCTTTGATCATTCCATCTGTTTCTCTCATCTTCAATCTGTTCCTATCTATTGGCTCTTCCCCAACTGCCAAAAAATATGTCCAGGACTTACTCATTCTTTTAAAACCTTCCTTTGATCCTGTCATCCCTCTAAGCTATCATTTTATGTGTCTCTCCGTCTCTCTCTGTCTCCCTTTCTCTGTCTGTCTGTCTCTCTCCCTCCCTTCTCACTATCTATCCAAATCTCAACCCCTGGACTCTGATTTCACTACCCTGCATCTCCCACTTTTTGGCTTCTATACAGTTTCTTACATTGACCCCCAATCTCCTGCATATTCTCACTTCATGGGGCTTCTATGACATTGTTCTCTTAGGAGAGAGAACACTGTATATTGTATAGTTTAGTTCCCTCTGCTCCCATCTCTCTTGCCTTCTTTTGAAACTGTTCTCCCTTGGCTCTCCCTGAAGGTTTCTATCCACTTCTCAGTTTGTGGTATTTTTCATCTACTGCCTTGCTACATTGTGGCTGTCCCCTAAGATTATCCTGAGATGGCTTCTCTTTTATCTCTATACTATCATCTTTGGCATTATCACCTGCTTTCCTGGGTCCAATTACTATCTCTATGCAGAGGGCTTCAAATTCATTACATATAGCCCTATTCTCTCGAATTCCAGTTCAAAATCTCTGATTTCCTACAGGACATATTTACTTGAATTTCCAATCAACATCTTAAACTCAACATGTCCAAAATGAAAATCATTATATTCCTTCAAAATCTGCCAATTTCTAAACTTTGCTATTTCAAATTGAGTAATTTATTAAACACCAACTATGTACTAAGAACTGGAAATACAAAGATAAAAGGGAAACAGCCCCTGATATCAAGGAGCTTACATTCTAGTAAGGGGAGTCAACACATCAAGGAGGGACTTGGCTTCAGGGCAGATGAAAAAGGTATGTGGTCCAAACCATCCAGTGTTCTGGCAGACACTGGGGGAAACAATGGCTGGCCAGATGAGAGTGCCCAATCAATGACTGCTCAGAAGGTGAGTAGTGAGCTTTAGAGATAGACTGTAGATTACTTTAGGCAGAAGTGCAGATAATGGGGACAGCAACCTGCTAATAGAGAACAGCAGGCACTGGGATGGTCCTGGTTGTTCACGTCATCTGCTCCTGTTCTACCTGGTTGCTCAAGCAGCCTAGTACTATATTTCTGTTACAGAAATCACCAACCTACTAGTCCTCCAAGTCTGTAACCTCAGAATCATCCTTGCTTTTTCCTTCTCTTTCAGCAGCACCATCTCTAATCAGTTGCTGAGTCCTTTCAATTTTGACTCCAAAACGTATCTTGTACCCTTTCCCCTGCTCTCCATTCACAGGACCATCTCAGTAACTCAGATCTAAACATTTCTTACCACATCTAGGGTAACAACATTCAACTTGGTCTCCTTAAATTCATCTGTTTTCTAATCTGTCCTCCAGCTTCCAAAAAATCCTCTTGAAGCATATGTCTACCATGTTATTCTCCTACTCAAAATAAATAAATAAATAACTGCTCCCTATTGCCTCCAGGGTTAAATAAAAACTCTTTACCCTGGCATGAGACCTTCCAAAAATCAAGCCCCTCTCTATCATTATTTAACATTATTCTCTTTTATACAGTCTACATTTCAAATTCTACTGCTGGCTATTCCCCAATCAACACTCCATCAATGAATGTCATGAGAGAAAGGTGGGATGGGGGCATGATGAGACATTACCCTCTTATTTAACACTAATACATCTGACTCCCAAAATCAGGCAATCATAATTCCAAAACAATTTTTAAATCCACAGTAATAAACAATGCCTGGTACAAAGTAAATGCTAAATAAATAAGTGTTTGCTGTATTAGTAACTTAGATTTTAGTCTCAGTATTGCCACCTCTTTGAATATGCTTCCTCATTTGTAAAATATGGGGTCAAATTTGATGATTTCTACTCTAAAATTCAATTATACTTCTATAAGATGTCCTGTTCATCATGATAATAAAAATTATATGCAAACTCCCAAGTCTAAACTTCACTGACTGGCCAAGCAGAGAGAATTGATCACTAGGAATCTTTTAAATCAATTGGAGAATGGCTTAATAAATTATGGTATATGAATGTAATGGAGTACTATTGTGCCATAAGAAACGATGAACAAGAAGACTTCAGGGAGGCCTGAAAGGACTTATATGATCTGATGCTGAGTGAAAGGAGCAGAATCAGGAAAATTTTGTGCACAGCAATGACCACGGTGTGTGAGAGTTTTTTCTGGTAGACTTGGAACTTTGTAATAACCCAAGAACTTACTGGAAAAAAAAAAATCCCAATGACGATTTTCTAAGGCAAAATGCCTCCCACAGTCAGAGAAAGAAATATGGAAGTCATTCGGAGAATGTAGCAGATCATGTTTGGGGGGGGGGGGGTTTAGTGTATTTTGTTTTGATATGTTATATGATTTCTTCCATTTATTTTAGTGTGACTACATAGGATGACTATAGTGAAAATGTGCTCAATAGGAAAGTATATGTAGAACCTATACAGAATTGTATGCTGTCATGGGGAGGGAGGGAGGTAGCGGGGGTAAGTTATAAAAATCTTAATTTTAAGGAAGTCATTGTAGAACATTTATAAATTAATTAATTAATTAAAAAAATAAAGAGCTATGTAATTAATGTTAGATATATAAGTACAAAACTGAAGTAAATGAGTTCTAAAGATCCCTAGGTACTTAGTCATTAATTTTAAATAATATAGAGTTATTTAAGATACCGTATGAGCTAGACCAGTGATTACAAGGTACTACTCTTTTGTTTTAAATCATTCAAATCAACAAGTTTTCTGGTCCTTGTGAAATCATTTGTTGCTATGTAGATATATGCCCCCAAAAGTTTTGACTCAGAATCAGTAACTCCTTGTAGATATCAGCAGAAGGAATAAAATAAATATAACTGAAACAATTCAGTTTTAGGATCTGACAAAATAGTTTGGTGGAAGTAATGTTGAAATTCAACATTAGCCAAAAATCAGATTTTCTAAGTATTTTAATTTTTTTCATCTCCTTTTTTCTTTTAAAACTTTTAAAAAGCCAGTTTAGCATATTTATGACATTGTTTGACATATAGTTATTCTTCTATAAAATTCCATTAAACTGAAACTTTGTAAATTGAAATAATTCTACTACCCAGTTATGAAAGTTAGTTGATACCCCACTGCATTAAATTTAATCAGGTCTGTGTTTAACACTCGACTTTTCGTTTGAATTTGTGAAGCAAATATTAATATTTCTGTTTTCTTCAAGTTAAGAGCTAAAGTATAACAAATAGTTGTAGAGTCTTGAAAGCAGGTTTTCTAGAGTCTGAACGGGAAGATCATAAGCTAAGTATAAGCATTGCTTCCATTGAAAAACCAAGCCATTGCAGAAGCCATATAATAAATAATATAACATTACCTCTCTGGTTCTATTCAACAGAAATTACATCATTCAACCAACAAACATTTATTAAGTACCTACTACGTTGTAGGCCCTCTGCTAAGCATTGAGAATACAAGCATAAAAAGTAGGAAACAATTCCTAGTAACAGAGTACATTCATATAGACACACAGACAGATAACTATAAATATATAGTGAATAAATTTAAATATATTCAAGGTAATTAAATACAAGATAGTTTTAGAGGAAGGGAATTAGCAATTGGGAGAAACAGAAAGGATTCATTTGGTGCCTTTATGAGATTCCATGGGTTTTAATTATCATCTAAACAATTTGAAGAATATCACCAGTTAGCAAATTATCTTATTAAGTCAGTGGTGTGGAAGAAAGTCATTTAAAAAAAAAAAAGTGGAATCTCCCTATTACTAAACTAATTAATCAGGAAATCAGTTGATTCATATAATCAACTATATAAATGATTTTCAAGAAATGTAGACTTAGTTTATTCTTTGGATTTATCCATTCTTGTTAATGGCACAATTCAATACAATAAGTTGTCATAAAAAGTATACTCATATTAGTCATTCATCAGGGGAAAAGGGCCCCCAGGGCAGCCACCTTTTATCTCACCAGGCTGCACTGTTTTGAACTTCATCATACCCCCTTTTCAGCTTCTTTATATGTATTGTCTTCCCTCATTAGCTCGTGAACTCCTTTGACTTCCTTCATATCCATAGCACTTAGTATGTCTGTCACATAGTAGACATTTAATGTTTACTGACTACTAACTACAATAAATAAGCACAGTGAAGGAAAATAGTTATCCCTTCTACATAACGACTTTCCCCCACAGTTGCAGGAGTTGGAATAAGAAATTAAATGGGAATTTGGGGGTGCTTTTTAAGACACAGACACACAAGGGTTAGCAGATGACAGAGAGAAAAGGTTTAGAAAACTCAGAAATGTATAAAATATGTGTATAGTATTGTATATTATACCATAATAATTCAGACTTCTTCTCTGGTATGAGGAGAGGTCCAAAAAATTTAAATGGATTTTCCAGATAACTCCCTCGATGTGAAAAGGAAAACTATATACACAGAGGTCATGTCCTATATGTACCTCTGTACCTCAAATCTTTCACACCTTACTGTAAGCAGGTGGTTACCATGCTTCATCAACGGTCCAATGCAAACTTGGTTGAGCACTGATTTGATTGGAGTTCTTAAGTATTTCAAAGATATTTTTCTTTTCAGTGTAAAAACTGATTTTCTGTTTCTGTTCACCTCATGCTGGATCTTTTCATATTTCCCAGGAATTCTCTGAAATCATCCCTTTAATCATTTGTTGCAGCAATATTCCACTACATCAACACCTCACAAATTATATTCATCGAATCCTCAACTGATGAGAACGCTCTTAAATTCCAGGTTCTTTGCTTCCCCTCCCTTTTAGGCCCCACTTCAGAATAAGAAGTTGGTTTTGCTTGCAACAATGCACTCGTTATTACATACCCATTTCATCCTCCTCTCCATTTTGCCACTTTTTTCTCTGTTGAATTTAACTTATTTGTACATTAAATTGTTTGTGTGAGTGTGTTTGTGTGGATTCTAAATCCCTCTTTGTTTATTTCAAAGAATGAGGTTCAAACAATAGCCATGCCTCCATCCCTTCCTACATGTTCTATGTTATTCTTCTCATATATCCTAATTATGAGAAATAGCAAAATCTACCTTCTCCTTTGACCATTCTCTACTAATATATTCTTTGTACTCTTCCCTTCCCTTTGTCTACTTAAAACCTTCAGCACAGAATCAATTAATAAACATTAATTAAACTAAAAATCTGGCACTGTGCTAAGCACTGGGGATACAAAAAGAGGTAAAAGACCATCTCCAAGTTCAAAAAACTTAAGGGGAGAACAATATGCAAGCAAATAGATAGAAAGCAAGTTGTATTGGATAAACAGGAACTAATTAAAAGAAAACACTGGAATTAAGAGAGATTAGGGGAGGCTTTCCCATTGAAGGTACCATTCTAACTAAGACTAAAGGAAAACCAAAAACCTAAGTAGGTGGAGAGCACTCCAGGAATAAAGGACAGCTAGAAAAAAAACTCCCAGAGCCTAGAGATGGAATGTCTTGTTTGTGTCACTGGATCAAAGAATGCATATTGTTATTGTTGGGGAGTAAAGTGTAATGAAGACTAGAAAAATAAAGAGATTACGATATGAAAGGCTTTGAATGCGAAATAGAGCATTTTGTATTTGCTCCTAGAGGCAACTGGAAGCAATTAGAGTCTAGTGGCAGGGAGAGTCCCCTAACCCCACTCCCACTGAAGAAATATGATCAGCTCTGCATTTTAGGAAAATCATATTACTGGCTGAATTAAAAATAGATCCGAGTTGGGAGAGCCTTAAGGCAAGTAGACCCACCAGCACTGGAGAGACGGTGCACTAGTAGTGAAACTGACAGACCTTGGCAATTGCTTGGCTATGGGGAATGAGCCATAATAAGGACTCCAAGGTTAATTCCTGGATTGAGAGCCTGATGGACCGAGAGGATGAAATAGCTCTCTACAGTACAGAGATGGTAATTAAATCCTCAGGAGCTGATAAGATCACCAAAAGAAACAGAGGGAGAGAAGAAGAGGGCCCAGGTCAAAGCCCTAAGGGACAACTATGGTTGAAGACATGATATGGAGGGACAGGTCTGATAGGTAGTTTTGAGAAAACCAGGAGAGAATGGTTCCAAAAACCTAGGGACCACCAGGGCATTCTGTTCTTATTCAATTTCATTAATAACCTTTGGAGACACTAAGACTTCTGAAGGGACACTTTTTTCTTCATCCCCTCTACATCATCATACAGTTTCTTTCAATTACTCAAATAAGTTTACCTTTCTAGGTTTCTCTTGATTCTTGGAGTTGTATTTTAAAATTGCTATTTAGCTCTGGTCTTTTCATCAGAAATACTTGAAGTCCTCTATGCCTTCAAGAATATGTTTTGCCTCCTCTAAGATTTTACTCAGCCTACTGGGATAAGTTAGTCTTGATTTTAAGCCCCATATCATTTGCTATAACTAGAATACTGTATCCCAAGAGCTATCATTTGTTGTTGTTTGTAGTAAAATGTTAGTGGAGTACAGTAGAATATGCTCTTATGATCCTGTCTGTGGCTCTTTAATACCTAAATTTCCTTCTGGATGCTTGCAATATTTTTTCTTTGATGTAGAAACTCTGGATTTAGGAGATGAATGGTGAATTTTTTCTATCTTCACTTTCTCCTCTGATATAAATCTGTGCAGTTTTCATTGATAATATCGTGAAATAAAGAATGTGATCTTTTTTTTAATATCAAAGTTTAAATTCTTTCAGATATTTTGTTTACTTCTATTCTTATCACTTTTTTTTGGTTTTATTCCAAAAATTTTGCTGCCTTGTACAATCACTAACTTCTGATCTATTTTCATTTTCAGGCAATCTATTAGTTATAAGTAAGGTTTATCACTAGTTCTGTTCTAGGTGATTTAATTCTCCTTCCAGTTCTTTCCTTCAGAGTTTCCACAACTTTTTATTTCTTCCATTTCCTCTAGGTATGCATGTAGTCCCTATGGAAAATCCAATTTTTTCTTTGGAGTTTCTGTTTACAGTTGTTATGGAGTTACTCTGACCTGCTAGGTTGAATTTTGGGGCTTCTCTGGATCTAAAATAATTCTTTATCGTGGTCAGTGTACCTCTGTGAACTCATTTCTCTAGCCTGAGTTCCTGAATTGGGTTATTGTGCCACTGCCAAGTTCTATTTCCTGCTGTACTTTTGGGTAAGAATGACCACATCATCTCAGCCTAGTCTCCTATACTGACCTCCACCAGACAATATTAGACCTTTCCACTAGATCTTTTGTGTTCGGAGTTTTCTATCTTCAGGGTCCTCTAAGGCATCTCAGGTCAGAGTGGGAGGAAAATAGGAACCCATTACTGTTCTCTTCCAAGACACCCAGCATGGATTTGTGACCACTCTTGGGCTTCCTCCTGGAAGTCCTTCACTCGTTTTCCTCAGACAGAGCCTTACAAATATCTCTCTTCACACTGAAGGCTACCAGCTTGTTGGCCTAATTGTAGGCACTGGCTTTGCTGGAGGCCTCCTCCCCAGGCTTCCGTCTGGCTTCTTGTGCAATTCTGGAGTGGAAGCAATCACTAACTTATTTCTGGATCACTATTTGGCCAAGTGAGATTTTGGGGGGCTTTTGCTGGAAAAAGTCTATGGAAACTGATCTGCCTGCCTCCATTCAGGAAAGTATCTTGGCCAGAAGTTCTAACCCTGCCACTCACCATCTCATCCCTTTTGGAATCTTATTCTACCACAGACTTTCAAAGCTGTGACGGGACTGCAACTACACACATTCCTATGTATACATAGGGGGGAAAGTCCTCTCTACAATATATGCAATAAAAGGTCATCCAGACTTTGCTTAAAGATTTCCAATAATAAGGATTGCACACCTCGTAGGGCAGCCCATTCCACTTCTGGATATCTCTAATTACTGGTAAATTTTGACCTTGTATCAAGTCCTACTTTGCCTCTCCTTGTTCCCAAAGCAGAACAAGTCTCACTCTCATTCACATGATGGTGATTCAAAGACAGTTCCTTCAGTTCCTTCAACTAATATGGTCTGTCACTGCCCTGTCTGGTCCCCTCTGGACATTACTGCTTACTCTTAGATTGCGGCAGCCAAAACTGAATGTATCAGTACAAATGTGGGATGACTAGGGCAAAGTAGGAACAAAACTGTCCTGTTATAACAAGGCAGCACGTCCTAGTGGACAGAACACTGACTTCAGAGTCAAGAATACCTGGGTTCAAATCGTATTTCTAATACATACTGACTATGTGACCCTGGGCAAGTCACTTAATGTATCAATGATGTAAATTCTGGAGAAGTTAATCCGCCGTGGTAGAAGAGTTCCATAAACAAAAGAAATCACAGGTCTAGCACATCTCCCTATTCTGTCAGCTCCATAATCCTAGATAGTATGCTTCTCTACACAGGATGGTTGCATTAGGTTTCTTGCCTGCCATTCAAACTGCAGACTTATCTTAAACCAGTGCTCCACTAAAAATCCCAAATCTTCTTCAAAACTAAAATGATAGCTATGCCTCTCTTACCTTGTATTTGTGAAGTTAATCGTTTAAAAACTCAAGCCTACGATTTCTATTAGCCTTATTATATACAGGTCAGTGGTCTAGAGACTGTCAAGACTAGTGTGTCAAGATCTTTCTAAACTCTGACTATCACTTGATGAGTTAACTCTCCCTTCCAGATTTTGTGACATTAACCAATTTTATAAATACACAAACTAGGCTTTATCCAACTCACTGAGAAAAAAAAGGGTGAAGATGATCTCCCCAATGTATTATACTGAATATCTTACAAGTTGAAATCAAATCATTAACTTTAATGTACCACTATTAGTTGTTTGTAGCATGCATTAATACACAGTCAAAGTGCAGAGATCTCTGAGGCTTTTCCAGGACTATGAAGCCTTGGTAATGGGATCTGTTCGACTCTGTATTCACTCTCTTTATTTCTGATTCTCTTCTCTACAGTCAAATAAGCTGCTGTTCATAACCTCAGTTGCCATTTCTAACCATCATCAACTTCACTAAAGAATTTTGCCACTCTGCCTCCTTATATCTCTCTGATCATTCTCTTAAAACAGGGATGGGGTGCCTGTGGCCTCAAGACCACATGTGATTCTCTAGGTCCTCAAGTGCAGTGCTTTGACTGAATCCAAATGTCACAGGACAAATCCCCTTAATAAAAGGATTTGTTCTGTAAAAAAAGGTCCCACTCAAGAACCTAGAAGGCGGCCACTTGGGGTCTCAAGCCTGCAGGTTCCCCACAAATGTCTGAGACATTTAAATTTGTATATACAGGAGCTAACCTTTGATAGATATCACTAGTCAGAGAGGTTTTTCATTGCACATGAAAAGCAACCCAATCACAACAGTATATCTGATATCATCTGTGATAAATGAATTTTCACATACTGTAATTTCACCCACTGTTATAAAGGTTAAGAATGATGATCTAGCAAAGGAAACTTAGAAGGAGCTGTCATACAGACAGGAAAGGCCTAAGGGAAAACAGAGAAAGTGTCACTAAAGCCCAGAGAGGTAAGAGTACATAGAAGAGTGGTCAATAATATCATGAGTAGGAAACAGGTCATAAAGGATGAAGACTAAGAAATGACCATCATAATTTGGCACTTAGGAAATCACTAGTAACTTCTGGAGAGAACAGTTTCAACTGAGTGAGAAGGCTGCAATGCAAGCCAGACTGCAAAGATCTGAAGATTGAGAAGAAATTCACAACAATGAACACAGACTTTTTCTAACAGTATGAATAAAAATGGGAGCAAAAAAGTAGGATGACAGATTGAGGAAATTGTGGGATCTAATTAAGATTTTTGAGATACTTTTACATTTGAAGGCAGTGGATAACAAACCAACAGATAAAGGTTAAAGATTGGAGAGGAGGGATGACTGAGGTGGCAATATGCTGGAAAAGACTGGATGGGATGGGACCATCCATCATCATCAAGGGTAAATTTAGAGGGTTAGGCCTTGGCAAGGGGAAGGACCATCTCATTACAACAAACTGGAAGAAAAGAGAGAGTAGGAGTTTGGGAATAAAGGGAGGAGAACAGGGAGGCTCAAATGATATGGACTCAATTATCTCAGTTCAATAAGAGGTCTGGTTCTCAGCTGAGAGAGTAGTGAGAAAGAGAAGAGTTTTTGTGGCAAGTGAAATAGGGAATTAGTTAGGGAGCTATAAAAGGATTGCCTTGTTACCAGGAGGAACCCGCTGTAGCTGGATAACAAATTTATAGTGCACTCAAAATGCTTGTGTGCTTCAGTAGCACTTATGAAGGCTCAGAAGAGGTAGCCAGTAGAAGTAATTCAGATCAGAAATTTTAGGATTAGCAGCAACGTAATAAGGTAAGAGGGATTTGAGAGTAGAGGAAGGTGCGGAGCCACATCTGTTAAATCTGGGTTAAGACTGAGAAAGAAGAAAAGAAAAGACAGGAACTGGAAGAACTAGAGGTCACCAGGAGGGGGAAGAATCAGGTCCAAGAGAGGTAAGGCAAAGGCAAAGATGGAATGATAAATTCTGGTCAGATTGAGTTTCTAAGTAAGGAAGTTGAACATCTGTAGATTATAATGTATGTAAAGATCTATATATACTAGACTAAATATACCAGAAAGTAGACTACCTTTTTACTGAAGCTGCCTTATAATAAATTCTTATAAATAATAACATACTATTATAATATCCTAATAATAAATAATAACAATACAATAGAACGAAGTACCTTCTCGCACTCTGATATAGCCAGCCTGGCCTCTCTTTGCCACACACATCTCCATGCTTCAAGTGAAATAATATGTGTAAAGCACTTAGCAAAATGTCTGGCATACATTTTGCAGGGTCCATCCTTTTATTACGGGAAATGTACTTTCTCCTCATGTAGATCTCACCAAATCCCTAACTTCCTTAAAGATGTAATTCAAGCACCACTTGTGACCTGAAGCTTTTTCAGATTTCAACTCCTAACGTCCTCCTTACACACCATTTGTATTTATTTGGAACATACCTTAATACATACTTGTGGTCTATCAAGAAAAAATGTAAGCTCCTTGAGAGTAAGGAGTGCTTTACTCTTTGTCTTTGTGTCCTTAGCCTAACATAAGTACTCACTGGGTGCTTAAAATTGTGTTATTTTAGGAATATATTCATGTGAACTGAGGTAAAAGAAAATGACATTCATGGATAAAATACTTCATGTCTAATTATCACAGAATAAATTCATCCTTTCTTCTAAATATGCTGTTGTGGTGGCTCTATATTGCAGAAAGAGTAAGTTGGATTTTTAAATTATGTTTTCTTAATTTCAATTTTATATTTAATACTCAAAAAATGTAGAAGACATTCTTTGATGAATAGCAAAAATATTGAAACATCATTAGCAGGAAGAATCTATTATGACAAGACAGACACAAAAGCAGCTACCAAGTAGCTGTGGAGTTGGACATAAATTTTTCCTGATCTATAAAACGGGGAGAATCTTGAAAAGGTACCTGGTTCAATTCTGTTTGGTCCATCAATTATTGAGCCCTTACTGTGGCCAGAGTTAGTATTAGGTGCCTGAAGAAATTCAAAGTTTAGAAAAATTACACAATTCTTTTATTAGGGGCAATACAGTTTTAGAAAAAAAAATGCAGAACAGTACATGAGAAAAAGAACAGAGGCATAAACTAAATGTTCTAAGGTCCAAGGTGAAAGAGGATCTGAAGTGTCCTGTACAGTGCATCTGCACAGTACTGTAAAGGATAAATAGGCATTTATCAAATGCTTAAAATGTAACAGGTAGTGAGCTAGGCAGTGGGGATTACAAATACAAAGATGAAACGATTACTATTCTCAAGCTGGTGTTACTCTGAGAGGGAAAATAGTAAGGATAGTAGTTACAGAAACCAGAGGAGAAAGGAATAGGGTCTGGAGCAATGATTTCAGGTGAGTAAAGAAGTGGGGAGCAGAGGGGGAGGTCTCCTGTACCAATATCTACCAATGCAAGTCAGCTCCATTTCTGTAACTAATAGTCTCAAGGGGCTGACTAACTGGTGTCAAACTCAAATATAAAGATGATTCTAAGATAATCTGTGTGTCTTAGAAAACTACAAATTAACATTATCTATGTGGTATTGTACTTTTTATTAATTTTTGTAAAACATTTCCCAATTACATTTTATCTGACTGGATCCCCCTTGAAGTTTTTGTGGTCTGATGGCCTGGGGTCCTGAGTTTGTTGCTTGAGGCCTAGAGCACTAAGAAGTGAAATGACTAGCCCACAGTCACACAGCGCAAGGGCAGAACTCAGATCTTCGCGGTTTGAGCTAGATACACTAAAATTTTAATCTCCATATTACCTGTTTCTTTAAGTACGATGAATCAACACAGAAACACGTAGAGCTGACTCTAATAGCTTTTGTGCCATCACCACTACCAGGATATCTATTCCACATATATACAGGTTACTCCTTATATTCCTCACATAACTCCCACTACATAAACAATCTTTTCACCCAAAATATTGAGTTCATTGCTCTAAAGGGAACAAAATATGGACTATAACTTCAATCACTTTTCTTTCTGTCTCCCACAATGGGGGCAAATGCCTGCAAAGTCTTGATTTTCCCAGGATTCTATGGAAGAGAAAGAAACACCAAAACTAAGGCAAGCTATAATAAAATCAACCTAACTACTGTATTTTATTTTCTTAGGGTAAGGTTGGGTAAAAAAAAAAAACAAAAAAAAAACCCCAAACTTCCCAGGAAAGTACTACTACTTCTATTAATGAAAAGGATGATTTATAATGGCACATTTCTTTGTATACCACAGGTAGAAATAATCAAAGAATCCCTTGTCAGGAATGTTGTAAAGAGGACACTTGGTCTGGTATGTGTTTGACTACATTAGTCTCTGAGGTTCCCAGGGAATCTATGAGGGCCTAGGGAACAATAATAAATGCTAACATTTATACACAGTTTTAATGTTTCCACTATCTCAGTTGGTTCTTCAACAAAACCAATTCCACAAATGTTAAGTATCTTTTTATGTGCAAGAGTAGCGCAAAGGTAGGCACTAGGATGCAAAAAAACTTAATCCAAAAATACTACTGCCTAAGAAATTGCAAACTGATGCTAAAGGCATTATCTCTATTTACTGATGAGGAAACTGAGGATCCAAGAAGTAACTCACTTTTGGTCATTTATCTAAACTTCAAAGGTCCAAATAAAAACACAGGTCTCTCATGACTGTAAGAGGAATGCTCTTTCCACTTTACTGGGGAAAAGCAGCCAAACTGCAGAGTTAGGAGGGGGAAGGATTCTGAGAGAATATATCTGACAGTAAATCCTAAGCCAGGGCTTGACCCAAATGCTTGAAACAAGACTAGGATAGGAATACAAAATAATCTGGCCTCCATAATCTACAAGAAAGAGTCCTCTGATTCATCAAGGCTGAAAGGAGGAATAATTGAGGGAGAAATATTATTGATAGAAGATTTCAGGGCCTATCTCTCCAAAGTATCACCATACTTATCCAATGCTGACCCCTCATGCCAGGAATGCTCTCTCCCAGCTTATCTCCACTTTCCAGATTCTCTGGCTTCCTTCAAACTTTAAAGTTCCCCCTTCTATAAGAAGTCTCTCCAAGTGCCTCTTAATCTTGATGCTTTCCCTCCGAGATTAATTTCCAAGTTACCCAGCACATTTGTTTCTACATAGTTGTTTGCATGTTGTCTCTTCCTTTCCTTAGACTGTGAGCCCCTTCACTCAGTCACTAAATGTTACATCAACTCCACTATAACCAATATATATGTTTTCAAAAAGCATAGAGTTATGAAAAATCACACAATGAAAACCACAGAGTTTATGGGGAAAATAGATTTAGGATTATACAATGCTTTAAAAACCTTTTTCAACCAACACCTTAAAAAATAGACAAGAATTTAATGAAAATGACAGCACATGTTAAATGGTTAGTAAATACATAAATACTACAATAAATAATGGCCATATCTTCAGCCTTAACCCCAAACTGCAGGAGCAGGCTGGGCAGGCCACAATTGAAGGCCTCCTGTCAGAGGCCACAGGGAAAGTAGTGGAGGCAGGAGGAGGAAGGAGGTAGGAAGCAGCCCTTCTTCACTCACAGCTACAGTGTGGGGGAGTATTACAAAAGACTAGGCATGAGGTAATGAAGGCTTGAAGGCCTGAATTAAGATGGTAGCAGTGTCAAGAGAGAAGAGAACACTTTCAAAACATATTTACAGAGGTAAAATCAACAGGCATTGGCCACAGTTTGGATGAGGAGTTGAGGGGGGAGGGAAGAATTGGAGATAAGTCCAGTCTTAGACATATTGATTTCAAGATGTCTACAGGATATATATATTTATACACACACACACACACGCACGCACGCACAGTTTGAGATGTCTAGAAGGCAGCTGGAGATATAAAACTGGAGATTAGTAGAGAAGTCAGGGCAAGGCAAGTAGATCTGAGAATTATCACCTTAAAAATGATAACTGAACCCATGGGAGTTGATGAGATCACCAAACGAAAGACTACTGAAGGACAATAAGGAGGTCCAGGTCATGGGAACCCTGAGGGATACCCATGGTAATTGAGCATAATCTGAGTGAAGATCTGGTAAAGTTGAATGAGGAAAAATCAGACAGGACCGAGAGAGAAGAGAATATAAAGGAGAAAAAAGCTACTGACTATGTAAAAGGCTGCAGAGAAGTCAAGAAGGCTGAATGAACATTGAGGAAAGATCATAAATTTGGCAATTATAAGGGCCCATCTTAACCTCTTGCCTATCTTTGTATCTCTAGTGCTTAGTTCACAGTTTGGATTAACTAAATGCTAGATGACTGACTAGTGAACAATGCTAAAGCTGCTGAGAAAGACGAAACTTCATTCACACTAAGATGTGTATCAGTCAATCAACAAGTATAGTGGACTGATATGGAAATAAAAAAGATTTTAGAAAAGACCTTAAGAAGTTCCCAAACCCTGCTTTTTTTGAATAAGGAAATTGAAACCGAGAGATTAAAGGTTAAGAGGTTTCCTTTAAATAAGAACAAAAGTTAAATTTAAACCCAGGTTCTATAATTCTAAATCCAGTCTTTTTTCCCCTAAAGCAGATCCTTGCCTATTTTTAATAAGGGTGAAGAGAACCAGAGTTAACAAGGATAAAAGAGTTTCAAGTAAGAGGCTTACAACTCTGTCAAGAATGACCCCTTTGTGTCAGAAAGGACATTAAGAAACTACAGAGAGATGTTCCTGTCACAGTTTTAAACAGGATTCAGCTTGATTAAGATTTATGAAGTTTTTTTGTTATTGTAAAGCATATTGTTTAGAGAAGGGGGAAAACAGCAGGGAAGGGAGGGAGAGGGGTTAAGAGAATGAAATGGAAAGACAGGAACCAGGAGGGAGAGAAGATAAAGAAGGGTAAAGGGGGAGAGGAAGTGCAGCAGAGGGCTCATTCTCCCAAAAAATATTCATAAATTCAGGTATAAATGTATAGTGTATTCTGTTCTCTACTCAAAACACCAATTCCACCATCCTCCTACCTTTGCCCATTCATCTTGGGTTCCCAGTTATGGTGAGGTGTTTTCAGCATAACAAAAGCTCTCGGGGGAGGAGCCAAGATGGTAGAATAGAAAGATTCACATATGCTACCTCCGAACCCACAGCCCATGGATTTCCCCTAAAAAGAACTCCCAACAAATTCTGGAGCAGTGGAAGCCACGCAGCAATGGAGTGAAGGAGATTTCCATTCCAGAGAACCCTGAAAAACCGATCCCAAAGGTCTGTCATGCACCGGACGGGAGCGGAGCCTAGCCCCTCCCTGGCCGCGCGGCACGGAAAGGAACAGATCTGAGCAGGCTTCAAGGACGGAATCTCCGGTGGCTGGGAAGGTCACTCCACCCACAGGTCAGTGAGAGAGGCTTCGGGGCTGGCCGAGAGGGGAGCGGGGTGTCTCCATAACTCAGGCCCCCTCGGGAGGCAGCAGCAGAGGCCCCAGCAGCCAGGGGCTCCCAGAGCAGGCAGGACCTCAGATCCATTACTGAAGGTCTCCACATAAACCCCCTGAGGGAATTGAGCCTGGGAGGCGGCCCTGCCCCCACCTGAGCACCAGAACTTAAGCTCACATTGAATAGCAGCCAGGCCCGCCACTGAAAGCCCTGAGGTTAGGGAGCAGCATTTGAATCTCAGACCCTAAGCACCAGGTGAGCAGAACTAGTCGGGGGTGGAGAGAAATCTCAGAAGTCAAGTAACTGGCTGGGAAAATGCCCAGAAAAGGGAATCAAAATAAGACTATAGAAGGTTACTTTCTTGGTGAGAAGATGCTTCCGCCCTTCCTTTCCAATGAGGAAGACCAATACTTACCATCAGGTAAAGACATAGGAGTCAAGGCCTCTGTATCCCAAACATCTGAAATAGATATCCAATGGGCTCAGGCCATGGAAGAGCTCAAAATGGATTTTGAAAATCAAGTTAGACAGGTGGAGGAAAAACTGGGAAGAGAAATG
>CM053770.1:200161888-200222162 GCA_028658325.1 Potorous gilbertii | reverse complement strand
GAGAATAGAAGCAATGGGGGGCAGGATAGGATGGAGGGAAATATAGTTAATCTTATACAACACGACTATTATGGAAATCATTTGCAAAACTACACAGTTATGGCCTATATTGAATTGCCTGCCTTCCCAAAGGGAATGGGTGGGGAGGGAGGGATGGGGATAAGTTGGAACTCAGAGTTTTAGGAACAACTGTCGAGTATTGTGCTTGCTACTAGGAAACAAGAAATACAGGTAATGGGGAATAGAAAGTTATGTGACCCTACAGGACAAAAGAGAAGATGGAGGCAAGGGAAGGGAGGGACAATAGAAGAGGGCAGATTGGTGATAGGGGAAATTAGAATGCTTGGCGTTTTGGAGTGGGGGAGGGGAGAAATGGGGAGAAAATTTGGAACCCCAAATTTTGTGGAAACGAATGTTGAAAACTTAAATAAATAAATTTAAATAAATAAAGAAAATTAGTTTAGATGAGACAACCTTAAAGACCTTATTCAGTTTTTAAAACAAATTAGAGGTATGGTTCTGATCTTTGTGAAAAATAAATATTAATGGAATCTTAAAAACAAAAGAAAACAAAACAAAACAGAACTGGCCAAACGGAAAAGGAGATCCAAAAACTCACTAATGAAATTAATTCCTTAAAAATTAGAATGGAATAAATAAAAGCTAATGACTTTATAAGAAATCAAGAAATTACCAAACAGAACCAAAAGAATGAAAAAAATAGAAGACAATATGAAATATCTCATCAGAAAAACCACTCAACTGGGAAAACAGATTAAGGAGAGAACATTTAAAAATTATTGAACTACATGAAAGCCATGAACAAAAAAAAAGTGCCTAAACATCATCTTTCAAGAAATTATCAAGGAAAACTGCTCTGATGTTCTAGAACCAGAGGGCAAAATAAAAATTGAAAGAATTCACTGATCCCCTCTGGAAAGAGATTCTAAAAGGAAAACTCCTAGGAATATTGTAACCAAATTTCAGAGTTCTCAGGTCAAGGAGAAAATATTGCGCAGCCAGAAAGAAATAATTTGAGTATTGTAGAAATACAATCAAGATAACACAAGATCTCTCCACTTCCACATTAATGGATTGGAGGGCTAGGAATATGATATTCTGAAGGTCAAATGATTAAAACCAAGAATCACCCTCCCAGAAAAACTGAACATAATAATACTTCAGGGGAAAAAATGGACATTCAATGAAATGGAAGACTTTCAAGTATTTTGATGAAAAGACCAGAGCTGAATAGAAAATGTGACTTTCAAATACAAGAATCAAAAGAAGCATGAAAAGGTAAACAGGAAAGAGAAATCATAAGAGATTTATTAAAGTTGAGCTGTTTTGAACTGATATTTGTAACTCATGAGACCTTTCTCAGTATTAGGGTAGTTCAAGGAGACAGACAGACAGACAGATTAGACAGATAGATGGCACAGGGTGAATTGAATATGAAAAATAAAATTAAGGGGTGAAAGAGGAATATACTGGGAGGAGAAAGGGAGAGATAGAATGGGGTAAATTATCTCACATAAAAGAGGCAAGAGAAAGGTTTTAAAATGGAGGGGAAGAGGAAGGAATGAGTGAACCTTACTCTCATCGGATCTGGCTTATGGAGGGAATAATACACTCTACTGGGTATCTTACCTTAGAGGAACATAGAGGGGAAGGACATAAGCGGGGTTGATAAAAGGGAAGGCAGATTGGGGAGAGGGTAGTCAGAATCAAACTCTTTAGAAAAGGTACATGGTCAAAGGGGAAAATAGAATAATTGAGGGGCAGGATGGGATGGAGGGAAATATAGTTAGTCTTTCATAACATTTATATTATGAAGGTGATTTGCATAACTATATATGCATAACCTATATTGAATTGCCTGCCTTTTCAATGAGGATGAGTGGGGAGGGAAGAAGGGAGAGAATTTGGAACTCAAAGTTTTAAAAACAAATGTTAAAAAATTGTTTTTCATGCAACTTGGAAATAAGATATACTGGCAATGGGTATAGAAATCTGTTTTGTCCTTCAATAAAGCAAAGGCTTAAGGGATAAGGGGGGATGATAAGATGGAGGGCAGACTGGGGAAGGGGTAATCTGAATGCATGACATGCTGGGGAAAGGGGAGGAAAAAGATGGGGAGGAAATATGAAACTCAAAATCTTGTGGAAATGAATGCTGAAAACTAAAAATAAATAAATTTAAATCTTATATTAAAAAAAGTAAATATGCCCATCTTTTCAAAATCACTTGAGACTTAGGTGCTGCTTTTCTCAACTATTTTATTACTGGACACAATGCCTAGTTTGTATTAAGTGAAAACTTTTAATGACCTCAGGTTCCTCAACTTTCTCCTCTACAGATTTTAATAGCTCCTTTATTTTTTTATTTCATCTAATTTGAGCTTATGGTCATGCTTTAGTGGAGTTACCCACAGTGCAGCTATTTCAAACAGGTGTGGTATTGGCATTTCTGATTTCTTCCTGCGTAACTTGCCTTACTTATCCTCTATGTCCAGCTGATCATCCTGATTTTTTGGGTAGGGTTGGACTTTACCCCTAAGCCATCTACTCTACTTCGTTGATTCTTAAAAGCAGCTACATTATCCTGACTACAGTGCTAACCTGGGTCACCAGAGTCCAATTCACAAGTGTCTCAGTTATTACTGTGGTCATTATTTTGACCCTGGGTGCAGCTGAGTGGTACAGTGGACATGGTGCTGGGCCTGGAGTCAGACTCACCTTCTTGAATTCAAATTTGACATCAGGCACTTATTAAATGTGTGACTGTAGGCACATCATTTAACCCTATTTGCCATTTTTCTCATCTATAAAATGAGCTGGAGAAGGAAATGGAAGACCACTCCACTACCTTTGCTAAGATAACCCCAAATGGGGTTACGAAGAATCAGACATAACTTGAAAAGCAACTGCACAACAATTTTGATCATATCTTGTGTTTTTGGTGGAGACAGAAATTGATGTTATCTTTCTGATGTTATTTTTCATAGCACCACCATAGATGTGAGTACTTTAAATACCTTCATGTTACCTCCCAAAATTATTTTTTCCTGTTAAAAGAGGCTTTTCATAGTTCCTATGTACGTCGTAGGTTGGCTGTTAAGAAGTGCTTTGTAAACTTGAAAGTTTATTTGGTGTTTCCCATGCATGACATTTTCTTTCTCTCCTCTTTACTTTCTTCCCCCCTCCCTCCCCAATAGGCTGTCTTCTGTGCTTGGGATGCTCTTCCTCCTCACCTTAAACTCTGAGAATCCTAGCTCTATTCAAGATTCAACTCAAGTACCACAAGAAGCCTTTCTTGAGTATTCAATTATAGTGCTTCCATCTGCTACCTGTTGAAATTAATTTTGTACATATTTACCTATAATATGTAAGTTCCTTGAGGGCCTACTTTTATTCATCTTCATATTGTCAGCATCTACTAGAGTGTGTGTCATACATACTAAATGCTTAACAAACCCTTCTTGAATTGATTTGCAATATAAATGAGAGTTGTTGTGCTGCCATTATAATCACTCAACTGTTTTGATTTTCAGGGCAGACTTATTTACAAATGATATTAGACTATGGAAGAACTGGAAGAGAATTGTTGTTTGTGTGGTTTGTCCTTCATTCTCAAAGAGGACCATGACATCATGGGAGATGATATGACTTAGAGCTGACTCTGATTTGAGTGAGGGCTGTGCAAGGTCACCAGCCTCACTTTCTCCTCCAGAGCCATCTAGGTTCAGCAACCAGATAATAAGCAGGTGATTGGAGAAGGCCCAAGATGCAGAGAAGAGTGGAATCATGGGAACACTAAATGTCATTGTTGGAAGGAAGTCCTGGGGTCATCTAGTCTCACTCAACGCTGAACAAGAACCCCCACTATTAACGAATAATCAAGTATTTATTGAGTTCTCACTGAAGGCAAAGCAGTAGTGAAGAGGTTAGAATGGTAGGCTTGGAGTTAGGGAAACCTAAGCTGAAGTTTGCCTTAGACACTTGTGAGCTATGTGAGCTCTGTCAAGTCACTAAATTTGTTGATTGTGGAGATTATAAAAACATCTCCTTCACAGGTTCTTGTGAGGAGCAAATGAGATAATATATGTAAAGTGATTTTCAAACTTCAAACTTTAAAGTTAACTATAAAAAATTAGCTATGATGATGTATTAACCCTCATGAGAGAACTGGAAAAAAATTTAGATAATATTCTATTTTAAAAGAAAAAGAAATGTTACTGGAAAAATTCCACCATGAGATACAAAGATAAATGAAACAAGAATCATAGACCCAGCATATACTTAGATACTTAAAAATGCTTTATCGTTCATCCATCATTTCATGGGCCTTGTGGTAATAAGCACCAGGGATACAAAAACTAAAAGAGAACTAGTTCTTAATCTCAAGAAGTTATACAGAAGATAATCATTCTGGGGTAGTGGTGGCCAGATAAGGGAGTCTTGATTTGGGGTAATCACAGTGGTGGTGCATAGATCAATGAAAGGTCATGACACCCCCTTCCAAAAGCTTTGGTTAATTACAGTGTCCAGACCAAGAAGCACAAAGCAAGGAAGGGGGAAATAGAGGAAGATATTAGTACAGGAGACAAGATCGTCTTGGTGCATGGCTGGATGAGGTATAAAGAATGGTCTGCGTTTGAGGTCAGTTTAATATAGTTGACTAAATTGGCTAGACTGTATTCACTTGATTCCCAATCAAGATGGCTTTGCCCCTGGGTGGGAGTTTCAAATAATTTTCTCAGACTGGAGACATGCATTCTGAAGGTCAAGTGAAGATGATACCAGCGCAAGCAGAAAAACAGGTATATGCCAAGATATCCTGGGTGTTTGGGATGTTAAGAATGGCCTGATGGTCTGGGGCCAGCCAAATATGGAAAGTAAACTGGTTTTGCATTTATTCAATCACTGTTCAAGTCAGCAAAGGTATAAGGTATGAACTCCAAAGCTCATGAATTAAATTTCATCCTACTGGATGTGGCCCAAGGTTACAGAATTTTAACATGATTTTGGGTCCTGCTTTCCAATGTGCTATATATCCCATGCAGATATGTCATCTGCAAATTGGATAAACATTCAGCTCTGCCTTTTTTCTGTCATTGATAAAAATGTTAAAACACACAAGGCCAGTAAGTGATCCATGGGCACTCTCTACTTGAGATCTCTTTCCAAAGTGACAATGAATCCTTAAAGATGATTCTTTGATCCAGCTATTCTATCAGTTCTGAATATATCTAATTATAGAATCATCTAGCATATATACCTCTTTTCCACAAGAAGAGCATGAAAATATCACGTCTTTTGTTAACAGCTGAGTAAACTGTATCTGTATCATTTTACTTATATATCTGCCCAATAATCATGTCAAAAAAGGAAATATTACTCTGATGTGACCTATTCTTGAAAAAGCCATGTTGGCTCTTTGTGATTATTTTTTTTAATAAGGTCACTAACTATCCCCTCAATAAAATATTTCATAATCTACAAGGAATTAAAGTCATTCAATTGATCACTGTCCACTGAGCTGGCATATTTACTTATATAATCATAAACAGATGAATAATATAAAGTTATTCTATAGTTATCCAAAATGAAGCCAACTTTTACCAATGTGAGTGTGTGCGTGTATATGTAGGTTGTATGATAATATTTTTCTATTCGTCACCCCAAATATTTGTAGGTTTTTAAATGTGTTCAAACAGCTTGGATTCCAAACATAAACTGTAAAACTCCTTAAGTTCATTCTGAACTTTTTTGTAAGATTTTTTTTTCCAATTTCTTACCCCCACCCCCATAATTTTACTATAATTAAAAAAAATTAATGTTTTTCAAAAGAGTATCTTACAAGTAAGATTTACCTTCTGTCTGTATTATAGTATGGGTCTGCGATTGGATCTGGAGTCTGGATTTAAATCCTGATAACTGACCTTGGTCAAACCACTTTACATCTCCATGCCTCAGCTTCCTCATCTGGAAGAAAAGGGGATTGGTCTAGGTGACTTTAAAGGTGTATTCCAAGTCTAAAGCTATGATTTTGAGTGGATTATACTATGATCTCTATGGTGCCTTGGAGTTCTAAGTCTAGGATCCTATGACTACTTTAGTTTGATAGCTTTAATATAGTCAGTGGTACTCAGAACATGTAGAAAACTGTTAGATATCACTGTATACAAACAGTCATGTGCACCCTTGGGCATAGTGGCTATGAATGCCACTATCAGGCTGACAAAAAAAAACATTAACCTATCCCCACTTTGGATTTTAGGCAAGGGAAAATATATGGCAAAAAGAGGTGAAGAGATGAGATTTGTTCAGAAATAGGGTACAGAACAAAAATAAGTTGCTCCTTTCTTCCTATGTAAAAATATTAACTGGTAGTAAAGTTATTTAAATAAATGAATAACCTGGCATAACTTTTTCTATTTGCTATGTCAGCATCCCTTTGGAATTATACCACTACTGTTTTCCCAGGAAAAGGAAGGTATTTGTTATATAAACAGTATGTATACACATACGTGTATACACATATATAACATACACAAAAACACCCATACTCTTTAAAAAAAGAATTTTTATTAACCTTGTTTTTACATCAACTAGAATACCCACTGAATTACTCCCATATTACCTTCCAGAGAGCCATTCTTAATAATTTTTTAAATGAAAAAGAGGAAGAGAAAATGATCAGTAAAATAAATAAAAATATTAGAAATAACTGACATTGTATGCATTATTCCAGTCTTGTAGTACTAGAAATTTGCAAATGGTGGAAGAGGGGAACACAGGTCTCTGTATCATTTGGCACCAGCTGTTCCTTTTCATTTTGCAACATTCAATTTCAATTGTCTTAAGTTCACTCTTCATTTTCATTGTTGTAGTTATCATGTATATTGCTTTCCTGGCTCTTACTTCACTCTGCACCAGCTCATGCAAGTCTTTCCATGCTTCTCTGTATTCATCATGTTCAGTTTCATACAGCTCAGCAGTATTCCATTATATCCATGAAATACACTTTGTATAGCTATTTTCCAATCCAGGAGCATCTACATTGTTTCCAGTTCTTTGCTCTCATAAAAAGTGCTGCTATAAATATGTTTGTGTACAGCCTTCCTTTTGTACCTGCCATCTGAATCTCTCAGTAAAAGAGTAACAACTAGCGTTTTTAGTTACTTTCTTAGCATAATTCCAAATTTTTGGAATTTCACCTATTAACTGCTCCACCAACAATGCATTAGCTTGACTAATAATGATAATTCTCATATTTTGATATCTTTGCCAATTTGCTGGGTATGAGATGAAACTTCAGAGTTTGATCCATTTGTGTTTCTTTTATTTTTAGTGAACATTTTTTCATATGGTTAACAGTTTATAATTCTTTTGAGAAATGTTTGCTCATTTTTATCATTGTTTCATGTTGTGACCATTTATCTATCAGCATCAACAGTCTCCCCTTTTTTCTTTTGATACTTATGATTTGTGAAGAATTCATTAAATAATGGATACTTCAAACTGTACCACAATGGCTGCCTTTTATGGAAAAGGAGAGTTTTGGGCAAGAATAAAACTATAGGGCAGAGTAACAGCACGGAATTTCTAAAGTGCTCCCACCAAGCCCGGTCAAATACCTTTAAAAAATTGCTCTAAACAAATTCTGGAGCTGCAGAACCCACAGAATGACGGAGTGAAACAAAGCTCTAGCCCATGACAGCCTGGAAGGTCGCTAGGAAGTGTCTATCACGTCACACTAGGAGCAAATCACAAGCCAGTGAGTGCACAGAGGGGAACTGAGCAGGCCCTTGGGGAGACTGAATCTCTCACACCTGTGGCAGTCTCCAGACTTCAAGACCCCAAAAGGCCTAAGACAAATTGGAAGGTCAGTGAAAAAAGCATGTAGGATCAGTGTGAGAGAGTGGAGTGGTCTGGCCCCAGTCCCAGGGAGGCAGAGGAACCCTCAGCAGCCACAGCAGCAACAGGGGCAGAGATAGCAACTGTTTCTGGAGCTCTAGGCCCACAGACCACAGACTGTGGGGAATCGAGTTGCTGAGGAAGCAGAGGTCTACCTTAACAAAGAGCTCAAAAGTCAAGTAAATGGCTGGGGAAATGAGCAAAACTCGGAAAAAGAATGAGACTATAGAATCTTACTTTGGTGACAAGGAAGACCAAAACATGCAAACAGAAGAAAGCAAAGTCAAAGCTCCTCCATCCAAAGCCTCCAAGAAAAATATGAATTGGTCTCAGGGCATGGAAGAGCTCAAAAAAGGTTTTGAAAATCAAGTAAGAGAAGCAGAGCAAAAATTGGGAAGAGAAATGAGAGTGCTGCAAGAAAATCACGAAAAACAAGTCAACTGCTTGCTATAGGAGACCCAAAAAATTGCTGAAGAAAATAATACTTTAAAAAATAGACTTAACTCAAATGATAAAAGAAGTCCAAAAAACTAATGAGGAGAAAAATGCTTTAAAAAGCAGAATCAGCCAAATGGAAAAGGAGATTCACAGAAGAAAAGTAATTCTTTAAAAACTAGAATGGAGCAGATGGAAGTTAATGACTTTCTGAGAAACCAAGAAATTACAAAACAAAACCAGAAGAATGAAAAAATTGAAGACAATGTGAAATATCTCACTAGATAAACAACTGAACTAGGAAACAGATCCAGGAGAGAAAATTTAAAAATGATGAGGCTACCTGAAAGCCATGATGAAAAAAAGAGCCTAGACATCATCCTTCATGAAATTATTAAGGAAAACTGCTGCCCTGATATTCTAGAACCAGAGGGTAAAATAAATATTGAAAGAATCCACTGATCACCTCCTGAAAGAGATCTGAAAAGAAAAATCCTAGGAATACTGCAGTCAAATTCCAGAGTTCCAGATCAAGGAGAAAATATTGCAAGCAGCCAGAAAGAAACAATTCCAGTATTGTGGAAACACAATCAGGACAACATAAGATCTAGCAGCTTCTACATTAAGGGATCAAAGGGCTTGGAATATGATATTCCAGAAGTCAAAGGAACTAGGATTAAAAGAATCACCTATCCAGCAAAACTGAGCATAATACTTCAAGGGAAAAATGGAACTTCAATGAAATAGAGGAAGTCCAAACAGTCTTGTTGAAAAGACCAGAGCTGAATCAAACTCAAGAAGCAAGAGAAGCATGAAAAGGTAAACAGGTAAAAGAAATAGGGGACTTACTAAAGTTGAACTCTTTACATTCCTACATGGAAACATGGTATTTGTAACTCTTAATACTTTATTCAGGGTACGGGTAAGTTGAATGGGAGGGGATGATATCTAAAAAAATAAAATTAAGGGGTGAGAGAGGAATATATTAGGAGGAGAAAGGGAGAAATGGAATGGGCCAAAGTATCCCTCATAAAAGAGGCAAGAAAAAGCTTTTTCAGTGGAGGGGAAAAGGGGTGAGAGGGAAAAAGTGAAGCTTATTCTCATCACATTTGGCTTAAGGAGGGAATAACATGCACACTCAATTTGGTATGAAAATCTATGTTACACTACAGGAAAGTAGGGGAGAAGGGGATAAGTGGGGTGTGGGGGGGAATGATGGAAGGGAGGAGAAATTAGAAGTAAATACTTTTGGGGAGGGACAAGGACGAAAGAGAACAGAATAAATGGGTGACAAGGTAGGATGGAGGGAAATATAGTTAGTCTTTCACAAAGTGACTATTATGGAAGTCTTTTGCATAACTATACTTGTATAGCCTATACTGAATTGCTTGCCTTCACAGTGGGGATGTGTGGGGAGGGAGAAAAGGAGAGAAGTTGGAACTCAAAGACTTAGGAACGAATGCTGAGAACTGTTTTTGCATGTAACTGGGAAATAAGAAATACAGGTAATGGGGTATAGAAATCTGTCTTGTCCTACAAGAAAAGAGAGAAGATGGAGATAAGAGAAGGGAGGAGTGTGATAGAAGAAAGGGCAGATTGGGGGAAGGGGTAATCAGAATGAAAGTGGGGGAGGGGAGAGATGGGGAGAAAATTTGGAACTAAAAATCTTGTGGAAATGAATGTGATAAAAATAAACAAAGAATAAAACTATAGTAAGTGAAATTGTAAGTTTCGTGGTAATCTCTACAGTTTCTCCTATTGACTAATAAAGTCTATGAATGAAATGAGAATTGAGAAGGGGGATGGCCATGTCTATCTTTGTATCCCCAACACTAAGTCTAGTGCCCAGGACACAGGAGGAACTTAAATACTGACAGGGATAAGGACTAAATTTGTGATTTTGTTGGCAGTCAGTCAACAAGCATTTATTAAACACTTACTTTGTGCTAGGAACATAAAAAGTCAGGTAAAAAAAAATAGTCCCTGTCCTCAAGAAGCATACATTCAAATTGGAAAGATAACATGTAAATCTGTAGATACACAGAAGACACATACAGAGTAGATGAAGGTAATTTGAAAGCAGAATGTATCAGCAGCTAGGGTGATCAGGGGAAAGTAACCTGTACATGATGAGATATAAGCATAAAGTTGAAGGAAACTAGGGAAAACAAAAGATGGAGATTAGGGGGTAGAGTACCATCTAAGGAACTCCCAGAGGCGGAATGCCATAGTAGAGAGGGCATCAGACTGACTAGGGCTCAAAGCCTATTAGGCATGTAAACCTGGGCAAGTCATTTATCCTCTCTCCTGTTTCTTTATCTGTAAAACATGTGGTATGGACTCAATGGGCTCCAAGGCTTCTTCTAGCTCTGAAAGTGTAATATACCAATTTCAAAGCAACCACTTACCAGTGCATGTGTGAACCTTTCCTCCACCATAAAGTCTTGAAGAACAGCCTAGAGCACTATGTAAATAAGGGCCTAAATCCTTCTTCATCAGCAAACAGGAACTAGCAGTTACACTGCTGTCACAGAATCAAGGAAGTGGTTGTGGTGAGCTGGAAGAGGCACATAGCCATCTGTATGTTTAAAAGCAAACCATCTTCCATACAATACATTTACTGGGGCTATGGCATTGAGGGGCACTGCACATATACAGTGTTGGAGCTTAATTTTGTCAACTTAATTATGCATGCCTCCTCTATGTCTGTGCATGATTTTCAATCACATCTTTAATCTCTGTATCCTGGAGTCAGTATGTGTCAGCAGCAGCACTTGAATTCAGATCTTCCTGGCTCCAGGGCCAGCTTTCTATCCTTGGTGATAGGAATTAACTTCCAACTTTTTTGTAAAACAGAGAGGTAACCCAAAGCATACATAATGCCAAGTTGTTTTCTTTTAAACTGTTTTGCCTGTGTCGATATTGTTATAAAATATATGTAATGACAACAGGGGTTGATTTGGCCTCTCTTTGTACCCCCAGGGCCAAGCACCGTGCCAGGTACGTAGTAGGTTCTTAACAGGCACTTGTTGATAAAGTAAAAGAGAACTTTTATTCATTAATAAATGCAGAGACCCTCCACTTGATCTCACTTGATCACACACAACTCTTTCAAAGAAAGTAAGTGAATTGCACAGGTCTAGAACTAAGAAGACCTCAGTTCAAATCCAGCCTAGTCACTTTACATCTGTCTCCATTTCCTGAAGTGTAAAGTGGGGATGATAACTGCACCTCCCCTGCAGGACTGTTGTGAGTATCAAATGAGATCATATTTGTAAAGTGTCTGGCACACAGTAAGCACTATATAGATTGTTAGCTACTATTGTTATTCTGAGATAAGACCTATAGGCTTTACCAAATTGTGTGCGTGACACAAAAAAAGTAGGAGCTTAAGAAATACTTTTTCCTTGCCTTGCAGCAGAGCCTGGTTAGGGTGACCCCGGAGGCTCTGGATTCTAGGCAGCCCGGCTCCCAGGAACATTCACTGGAGTAAGACAGTTTTAATTCAAACTAGGTCGTATTGGGAGGACTCTAGTTCAGGGTGGGCGGGCACTTCACCTCGGGGGGCTTTAAAAAGCCCACGTTCAGTCCAAAAATAGATAAATAAGAGCCAAGCCGGACCCGGGGTGGGGGTGCAGGGGTTCAGGAGAGGAGATGCAAAAGCCACCCTCCGGGAAGGAAATGGAGACTCACTCGGGAAGGAGGCCGGCGCTGCGCGGGCAGCCCGGGAGGAGGATGCCGGGCACCGGAGGAGGGCCCGGGGCTCGGCTGGCTCTCGGGGACGCGGAGGAGGGGCGGCAGGCGGGCCCCGACGGAGGCGGCGACGGCGCCCTGCGCTCAGCGGCCCTGCCCGCGGGGGGCGGTAGCGGCCGGCAGCGGCGGAGTCGGCGCGGCCCCCGCTGCGCTCGCTGTAACGGCCACGGGCGGCAGAGGCGGCGGCGGCGGCGGCGGCCGCCCAGGAAGGCGGGAGCGAGAGGCATCGGCCTCGGCGGGGGGCGGTGTGTGCGCGCGCGTGGGATGATGCCACCCCTCCCCCTCTCCACACACACGCACACGCACACGCACACACACCCGACCCCACCGCGGCACGCGACGGCGACTCCCCCCCCTACCCCCAGACCCCCTCCGGCCCGTACCGTCCCGGAGCACTACAACCGCAGCTCCAGCCACCCGCCGCCCCCTCCGAGCTGAGCCCGAGCGGCGACGGGGGGGGTCACGGCGGAGGTCAAAGGGTAAAGGTCCTGCTCCCAGCAGCCTCCGCGGTTGATACGTCGCCATCTTGGATCCGCGGGACAAGAAAATTCATGCGGTGAGTTTTTGGCAATTTTTCGGAAGTCTGGCGGCGGGGCGCGCGGCGGGGGCGGCGGATCCGGGGTCCCCGCGAGGCGGGGGAAGGCTCCGGGGCCGGTCCGGTCGCGCCGGGGGTCCGTGGGCAGCGTCCCGGTCCGCCGCTTCCCGTTGCTTTTGTCTCGGCTCCAATCGAGAGAGGGAGAGAGAGCGGAGCGGGCGGGGAGGGGGGGCGGCGGCGGTGGAGGGAGGAGGGAGGGAGCGGGGTGGGGGGTGGGGAGGGGGGACGGGACGTAAAGCGTCGCTCGATCCGGCCCGCGGCGGCGGCAGCTCCGGCTCCCGAGCCTCCTAGGCCTGGGCCATCCGGCAGCGGCAGCGGCGGAGGCAGCCGGGCTCCCCAGCTCCTCCAGGCGCCTGCCCGCCAGCTGGCGCGGACGAAGCTCCGCGGGGGCCGCCGCTGCCGCTGCCGCCCCGACGAGAGGAGGAGGAGGTGGAGGCGGCGACGACTCGGCAGCCCGGGTCCCGCTCCGCTCCGGCGCCGCCTCCGTCTCCTCTCGCTGCCGCTGCCGCCGCCGGTCGGGCCCAGTCGTCCGTCCGCCCTCCTGCTGCTGCTTGTGTCCGGAGGCAGCGTGGGGGGCTCGGAGGGTGGGTAACGGGCCTCGCTCGGGTCTCCTCCGGGCCTGAGGGCAGCGGGAGGGGGGCACGATCGCGGCGGGAGGGGAGGTTACGGGAGGGCGCCCGGGATGCCAGGATGGATGATGCTTCGGCCTCCCCGGAGCAGCCCGAAAGCGAGCGACCGAGGGAGCGCGGACCCCCGCCCGCCCCGAGCCTCGGCGCCCGGCTCGAGGGGCTCCCGCCGCCGCCGTGCCCGTTTCCACTTCCGCCGGGGCCTCCCCGACTGATCCGGGCTCCGGGCTGCCTTGAAAGTTTCAGCCAAAAGAGAGCAAAGAGGACGGGAGAGGCCCGTCTGGGAATCCGATGGAGGCCCTGGGGCCGGTCCAGGACCCCGCCTCCTGCAACCCCGCCTCCCCCTCCAGATAACTTCCGATGGGAAGTTTGTTTGCAAAAGCATTCCTTGGCTTTTAGATTTTGTTCTCCAAAGAGGCCCGGGAGGACTGCTGTACCAACCCTACCGCTGTCCGCTGTCCATAGGAGATGCATCCTAATACCCCTTCCCTGGGTGTACCGGCAGTCTCCTTGTCCTGCAAGTGCAAGGAGCCATCCCCACTTTCCATCATCCGGTAGATGGAGATCGACAGTAGTGTTCTGGTTCCCATTCTTGCTTGCTTGGAGCGTTTCCTGCAAGTTAATTCTCCAGATACCTATACTTAGGGTATCTTACTACACGGCACAGAGGACTGAAAGTTAAGACCTTTGGTTCCCAACTGCAGAAGCATCTGCTGATGAAGAAGGCCTTCGTAGGGTGGCTTAGAGTTGAACACATCTGGTGCCATTGCTAGACGTTTTGGAATCAGTTTCACTGTTAGCTTGCTTTTAAACAAGAACAAAACCAGACAATAGTCGAGACTCTAAATCTTCTTTCCTGGGGTTTACTCCTCAAATGATTTCACAGTTCTATTTTAGTTTGGTATGTTACAGAGTTTGCTATATTTTATGATAGGTATTGCCAAAATCCTCTGAAAGTGGTGACACAAAAGATGTGTCATTTGCAGTATTTGAAGGCATCTCTCTACCTTAATATGAAGAGTTGATCAAGAATAAATATGAAAGGTTGATTTTTCGAGTTTGTTTTAGTTTCATTTAAGTGGCTCTTTTTAATGGTTGAAGGGAGAACATTTGTGTACTCTGTACATTGTACCACTCTACTGGAGCAGTTACCTTTAGTGTATATTTGGAAATTATTTTCATGAACCCAACAGAGAAAGAGCAGAGTACTCTTTTTGCCGCTAAAATTCATAAGAAAATTCTCTAAAGGTTTAAATTCAACATAGCCTTTGTAGGATTACCTTTCACCTTTACTGGAAATTCTCTTTTATGAAATAAAGAATTGATTCACTAATGGTAGTAGATAGTGCAAGTGTTAGTATTTAGTTTAATTTTCAATTTCATTATTTCACTTTATTAAAAATTGCTTTTAATTTCTTAACAGGTTTTCAGGGTACCTTATTTAAAATCACTTCTGTAAATTCCTTCCCATTTCGAAACAGGAAGTGAGTTGTAGTTCATATTTTTACATCTGTTGTGATGCTTCAGTAAATAAGTTAATTTAAGCATTATTTTTTGGCAGATTCCTTTCATTCTGACTACTGTTTTCAGAGATGTCTGTAAACTACTTCTGACTTTTCTGGGGGAGGGGGAGGTGAGAGTTTACTATGTTTTCAGCCAATCAGTATAACCTTTCTATTTTCAGTTTCTATGCCACTTAAGTTTCACCAGACTGGTGGAAAGATGAGGCTAGATATCATGGTAGAAATGTAGTGTAGTTTAGTGAAAGGATATGGGACCAGGACTCGAAAGTTTGGGTTCTAGGCTCTCCTTTTCTGCTTTTTGGGGTTCTCTGAAGTTGGACTAGCCACTTAATCTGAGAGAGACTCAGTTTCTTAATTTGTAAAATAGTATCCTAACCTAGATTTTAGAGATTTTGTGATGATCAATTGAGATGATATGTGAAAATATTCTTTAAGTTATAAATTGCCATATCAATATATGGTGTTTTTGTTACCATAGAAATAGGAGTGAACTATCTTTTTAAAGCATTTTAATAATGCTTCAGTTGATGTTTAAAAATGTAGTAACCAATTTATAATATAGGATATTTTTCTTTCATAAGTGCTGACACAATAGGGTAGAATTCATAAAAAGTTAATGAACTTATAACTCCTATTTTTTTTTTTTTATTTTAGGACCCTGGAACAACCTGAGCATTCAAATTTTACCTAAAAAAAAATACTTTGGAGGTTTAAAGACCTAATGTACCTGAAAATGTTCTTATGGAAATAAGCAAATACTTGAGATATTTGAATAGATTTCTTTAGAGGTATTTCTGAAGCCCAGGTTTTTTGCTTTTTATTTGTTTAGTCAATAACTGTTATCAAAACCGATTTATTCTTAGGCCCTAAGTAAAGCGTAAATACATATATATCAGTGACTTTTTGCAGCTTTTCACCACTCATACAAAGTCTTAAATTGGCCCTCTTTAGTATCTGTTAATATGCTTTACAGATTATCTAATGGCACAATGCATAACGTAAAGATGTGTAATGATATAGACGTATGAGTAAATTTAAATGCAGACTTTATGTCTGGAAGATAATGTGTGCTGACAGGAAAAGGCTTTTGTACCACTTAGAAAAAAAAGTTAAGTGGTAGTATTGGTGTTTTGAAATGTGTTCAGCCTTTTGTGCCATTTTGATTATAGCAAGTCTACCTTCTAATGATCGCTCATTTAAAAATAGACTTTGGAAGATTATTTTTATTTACCCAAATAGGCATTTAAGACTGTTACAGAAATGGTGGTAAAGTGTTAGATAGTGAACGATTACAACATATGTTTATGATTTTAGTTGTTACCTAAGTCTAATGATTTTTCATTCAAGGAAGCAAGATTAAAAAGATAATGGTGAGTTCAGAGTTATTCTAAGTGGCACTAGAATGTTCATCACATATAATCCTGATAACATTTATTTTACAGTGAGAAGGTTATTCCCATTGAGAATCCAAATGAACTATCAAAGCAAATTTCCCAAAGCTAGACCTTATTTTAGGTATAACATTTGGGAATTAAATTTCAAGATGATTTGTGATGTATACTAGGTAAATTTTATTTTTATTTTTACAAAGAATAGAAAAAGAGAACTGCATATGGAATTGTAAATCTGTATTACTTACTACTTACTACTTTTTTTAGTATGAATTCCAACATTGCTTAGCTTGTATGTGTCCTTTTCTGTCTTTCCGCTCTTTTCTGTTTTTATGTTTTTCAGGTGATTCATTGCTTCCCTTTTTAGGGGAGTAGGGAAGACAATCACTATTCATTTCTCCCGGCAACATTTCCCAACTCTTCCTCTCTAACACCACCAAAAAAGTCCTTCCTTATAACAAGTATAACCACATAAAACAAAATCACACATTGGTAATATCTGAAAACATGTGCCTCATTTTTACCTGTATCATTCTGTCAGGAGGTGAGAATCATGATTCATCATCAGTATTCTGGAGTCATGATTGTTCATTGTGTTGATCATAGTTCTTAAGCCCTTCATAGTTGTATTCCTTTAAAGTGTTGTGGTCATTATGTAAATTGTTCTTCTAGTTTTGTTCACTTCTTTTAACATCAGTTCTTGCAAGTCCTCCTAGATTTATAGATAGATTTTAGAAGCAGATATGGCCAAATTGATGATATTTCGGACAGTTAAAACATTATGGCAATACATTTCTAATTCATTTTGCGACTTTTCCTTGATGGTACTGATGGCCTTCCCATCTCTACATAACACTTGTTTATCTTTTCGTTTGGCCTTCTTTTTGGCTTGGCATAATTTGATTTGTTACCCCCTAGAAGTTATTATGTAAGCCATATACTCTGTGTGTGTGTCTGTATGTGTCTATGTGTCTATGTTTTAACTTGTCTGTATCACTCATAATAGGAAGGAAGCAGATTTGAAATGCTAAATACACACACAGAGTTTCCTTGCATATTGATGAAGTTCTATACATGCTGTAGAGTCAAATCCATTGGATTGTCATTTTAAAAAAAGTTTTATGACTCCTTATATCACAGTTACACCCAGTTATTTTTATGACATTGCTTATGTTGGACTTTTCATCCCCAGTTGATCTTTCCTTTGTAAGAGAGGAAAACAGCTAAGCTTCTGATAACATATGCAGCATTCCATATCCGTACTTCCCAACTTCTTTATTAAGAAGAGAGAAGTTTGTTTCAATATTTGTTTTCTAGGAGCAGTTTTGGTCTTTGTGAATAATATGAGTTTGTGTTTTAGTGTTGTTTTCATGTACTTTATTGTGGTAACTGTATATGCTTTTGTGGTTCAGCTTTATTGATTCTTCTTCTGTTAATACAAGATTTCCCATGTTTCTTTGACTTCCTCATATTTGTTGCTTCCTATGATGCAATTATTTATATATTCATGTGCCACAATTTGTTCAGCCATTCCATCATTCCATCAGTGATAGTTGATTGACTAAGGTATTTATAAAATATCTTAGTATACTTACAGACATCATACGATAGATCTACAGAAACAAAAATGAAATATTCCCTGATCTCAGGGAGCTCATTTTCTATGGGAAGGAGATGACAATAGATATATATATATATATAAGTATTTAAAGACATATGGTTATTTTTTCCTAGTGTTCGTTGTCAACTTAGCAAAAATCAGAGTATATTACCCTACACATGATTTATTTATCTTACAGTTAGGAAATGGAGCTATAAATATAGGAGAGCTTCCTTTTATTTTCAGATCATTTCATTTTTTCATTTAGCACACATTTATTGAACTTTGGAGATATGAACATAACGAAGTTTTTTACCTCAAGTATCTTAATGATCTAATTGAAGAGTGGTACACAAATAAGTATATTAACGAGGTAGACTATAGTGAGTATCATTAGGAAGATTGCATCGGGATGCTGTGGGAGTTCTGAAGAGAGCTATCCTTATCTGATTTGGGACCTAAGGTAAAGCTTCATGGAGGAAGTGGCCTTTGAAATGGCCATTGCAGAATGAGTCTGCATTTTTTGTTTTATTATTATGAATGTGAGTACATCAACAAACACTAACATTTCTGTAGACGAAGAACAAAAAATGATTATCTATGACACTGTCAAACTGTACTACTTGTTTTTTTAAAAGTATGTTTACACTTCTTTGTGATTCTAAAACTGCTCTGCTTATCTGCTTCATCTTCTCTGATTTTAAAAAAAATTTCATTCATGCTCTCTTTTTTTGGTATCACTATCACTATCTTTGCCAATAAATTTCTCCACCCGTCTCATAAAGGTAATAAATCAAAACAAAATACACATTGTGTCTAAACGTCTCATCTTTGCACTTCTAATCCATCTCTCTGCTAATAGATGGAAGCACGATTCATCAGTCTTTTAGCATTGTTTATAATTGTTAAGTCTTTTGTAGTTGTTTTCCTTTACAAAGTTGTAGTCATTATACATGTATTGTTTTTCTGTTCTTGTACATTTCACTCAGCATTGGTTAGTTTTTTAAACATAAATTTTTATTGATATTTTAAAATAAAGTATCACCCGTTTCCTTTTGTATTGTCCACCCCAACCCAAAAAGCTATTTTTCATGATAACGAATTAAAAAGAGGAAGGGAAAAAGTTCAGTAAAACTAAACTATCAAAAAAGTCTGATATGTTCATATGAAATGCATATATTATGCACTGTACACCTGTGGTCTACCATCTCTGCGAAGAAGCAAGAGGATGTGTTTTCTCACATCATCTTTGAGGTCAAACTTAGTCATAATCTCTCAGTATTCATTTTTGATTGTTTTGTTGTTGTTTCTCTTGTTCTCATTGTGTATATTGTTTTCTTGATTTTGTTTATTTCATTTTCCATCAGGTCTTAGAAGTCTTTCCATGCTTATCTGTTTGTCATGCTTATCATTTCTTAGATTAAAGCAGTATTTCGTTGTCTTTGTGTACCAGGACTTGCTTAAGTGTTCTTGAATCAACATGTATCTACTTTGTTTCCAGTTCTTGGCTACTGAAAAAAGTTGCTGCTATAAATGTTTTGCTATACGTGTGGATTCTTCTTGTCATTGTCCTCCTCAAGTTACATGCCTAGCAATGAAATTGCTGGGTCAAAGGATTTGAGCATTTTAGTTACTTTATTAGAATAATCCCAAATTATTTTCCTAAATGATTGGACCAGTTCACCAGCAGTATATTAGTGTGCTCTCTGTATCAGGTCATTCATTCAAATCTTACTAGGCTTCTCTAAATATTTCCTTATTATTTCTTACTACAAAGTAATATTATTCCTTTACATCCACAATTTGTTTATTCCCCAATGATGGACACCTACTTTGATTACAGTTTTTTGCTTTCTACTTTTCTCTTGATACCTTTGTTTTCATTTCAGTTTCTTTTCAGCTGTGACTTTTTCATTGGAATCCTTGAAAGTCTTTTGCTTTATTAAAGATCCATTTTCTCCCTTATCCAGTAAGATTATACTGAGTTTTTAAATTATTCTTGGTTGTAATTTGGTTGTAAGGCTTTCTCGTTTGCCTTTTGTAATGTTGTATTCTAAGATTTCTTCCCCCCTCCTTTATAGTAGTTACAGCATAGTCTTGTGTAATCTTGAGTGTGATTCCTTAGTATTTGTACTCTCGTTTTTGGATTCTTCATTTTTTTCCCTTTTGTCTTAGGTCTCAAATTGACTCTCTTTTTTGGTTATAACGTTCCTGGGAGTTTTCAGTTTAAGATTTCTTTCAGTAGGTAAAATGGTGGATTCTTTCTCTTTTTACTTTGCCCTCTGGTTTCAATACATTTGGTCAGTTTTCTTGAAAAAAATTCAGGGTTTTTATTTGATTGTGACTTTCCGAGAGCCTGTTGCTTCTTAAATTTTCTCTCGTTTTACATGTCAATTTTGCATAGTAATTATTGTACATCTTTTTTTAAGACCTTTATTTTGTTCAAATATTTCTTAACTCATAGAGTTATTGGGTTCTGATTGTTTTCTAAGAAACCTGGTACTTCAGTCAAGTTTTCCTGGCTTATGTTCCAAATTATTTATTTTCCTTTCAGTGTTTTTCCTTTAGGATTTTAATTTCAATTGTAATTTCATTTTCAAATTTATTTCGTTTTTTGTAGCCATATTTGTGGTCCTTGTGGCTAGACATCTTTTCTGACTCTTCATGTATTTGTGGAGTTCCTTTTTTTTTTTTGTCTGGGAATATGTGCACAGACATGTAGAAGACACATTAAATCCAGAGTGTATCTACTGGGGTTGTTGATTATTTTCCCCCACTAAATTATTTAATCATGTTTTCCCTGGCATGGATCCTTTTTTCAGCACTTGCAGGTTCAGGCCTGATTACCATGACTTGAACTGACTTCCTTAGTGTGAACTCTTTTCTGTTCTCTGTGGGGTTTTAGCTCTCTTTCAGCATAGTTCCTGACTGGATGGAGGAACATACTTAGGTTATCTTTGGTTTTCTTTTCTTTTTCTTTTTCTTTTCAAAGCTATAGGATCCTCTACAACCTTCTTATCACCATCTCAATTGGAAATGTGAGATGAGGGAGCAAAAAGCAATCATCTAGCTAAATCAGGGGTTCTTAACCTTTTTATATGTCATAAGACCCTTTGGCAGTTTAGTGAAGGCTATGGATCCTTTTTCAGGATAATGTTGCTGAATTCATAAAACAGAATACATAGAATCTTAAAGGAAACCAATTATATTGCAATGCAGTTATCAAAACATCTTTTTAAAAACTTCACAAAAAAGAATGTCTGCTCCAAATGCTCTAACTTTTATTTTAAACTTATTTTGAGAATGACATTTGAAAGCTAAATCCTTTACTTGTCTTCCTAAATAAAATATGCTAAGTATAATTTAACTTATCCTTGATAATTCAAGATTACGATTGCAAACACCAGTATTTTGCTGTAATGAAGTGATTTTATATATATATCTATATCTATATATATATCTACATACATACATACATACATATATATGTATATATATATGTATACATATATGGTCAGGTATTACTAAGGTGTTTGTCGTTTGACTGAGGTTATTTGTCCTACCTTGGGTAGAATACTATGCTTTTAGTCTTTGACCTTTGATAGTTTTTTCCTCTTTCTTTCTTCCATATTAGTGCTCTTTATTTCATTGTACATGCCATCAACAGTCCCGATTCCTTCCTCTCTCCCATTTTAATTTCTCCATCTATTTATTTGTGAATTGGGAAAACATAATTGGGTTACACACAGGTTGATACTTGTTTGTAAGATAAGAGTATATTGGAGGAGTTGAGGTGTTTTCTTAGGAGTAGAAAGCATCATCTTCTACTACTTGGACTCTGTGACATGTCCACATACCTCATTTGTGTCTGTGTTCTTGGCTGTGCATGTAGTTGAAGTTGTTAGATGAGTGACTTGAATAAATGAGTCATTACTGTAGTGGACATTTACATAGCAGTGTATAGTTGGTATTGCTTTACAAAAAATATACTTGTGATTTCTCCTTTTTTTTTTTTAGATACATGGAAACCAAAGTGAGGTTAAGAGAGTCTTATACATAGAGTGTGATGAGAATCATACCTCTGACAATATTATATTTTTCAACTTGGTCTGCTTTTATAATTTGAAACAATTTTTGCTTGTCTCTTTTTCAGTCATTGTTTCTGTAACTTAAGACTAGCAAAGTTGATGAAAGGCAAATATTAATTTGTTAATGATAATTTTATTATATAGCATGACGTAGCTGATAATAGCTTGTAGCCAGGGAAATGTTTTATCCTCCAGATGGAATGTAAGTTTCTTGAGGACAGGCATCATTTCACTTTTGTGTTTGTTTCTTCACCTAAATTCTTCTCCCCTTCCTGGTTTACAGTAATCATGTAATAAATGCCTGTTGATTGATTAGAATTTAGTGTTTAGAATACTGGATTTGGAGTTATGAATAGATGAATTTGAATTCAATTTCTGGTTATTTCCTAAGTGAACATTGGCATACTGCTTAGTATGGCTGAGCCTCAGTTTCTCCATCTGTATAAATGAGGATGTTATCTTAAATATCTATCTCACAAGAGTTATTGTGGGCCATGAAACTGGTCATGTTTGTAAAAAGCACTTAGCAAACTTTAAAAACCTTTTTGAATGTCACTTGTTACTGTTTTCTGCTAACAGTGATGGCCTATCTGCACCCTCCCTTAGTAAAAATCTCCTTGAGTGAAGGCAGATAGGTTGCAAAATAAATATTTATTTGTTAGCAGTGATAAAAGAGCAGTGGAACTTAATTGTCCTGCCTTACCGAGTAGGTAGTGGTAGGTAGTGCTCAATCTGTGATTGATTATTTCAAAGTTGTTTTGAAGGACACTTTTTCTGGGGCAGGTCAGGTGGTGTGGTGTGATTAGAGTGCTGAATGTGGAGTTGACAAAGCCTGAGTTCAAATATGCCTCAGATACTTCCTGGTTGTGTTATCTTGGGCAAGTCAATTAAGCAGTCTAGGCTACAGTTTCCTCATCTGTAAAATGGAGTTATAATAGTACCTGTCTCCTAGGGTGGTTGTGAGGATAGAATAAGTTAATGTATATGAAGTGCTTTGCAGATCTTAAAAGTGCTAGGTAAATTTAGCTATTTATTACTTTTTTGGGGGGATTTGAGTGTAGGAATAACATTTCTTTGTGTCATCAAGTGAGCAGAATTTAATAACCGATTATGTATTATGGTCATAATGATATTTGGAGATGGGGAACTTTGGGTTTTTGTCACATCTAGTAGAAAATGGTTTTGCATATTTAAAACTCTGCAAACAACAATTTTGGCATCTACCAAGTTTATGTATTGACAGTCTAAATTTATCAAAATGTGACTAGTAACATGTATTTGAATTTTTTCACATTTCATCTTTAAATTTTATGACATAGTAGAAGGAATATTGGAATAGGGGTTAACAGACTAGGTTAGTTAACACTAGCTGGCACTAGCTCTGTTGCTAACCAATTGTGTGACATTGGGTAAGGTTCTCAGATTGTCAGTTTCTCTTAACTTATCTGTATTGAATCTTTTGTCCAATAAAAAAAAAAACCCAAACAAAAAGCCCACCACTCACATCCAGTGAAAATTTCTGAGGTCCTAAAAGGGATGGGGAATATAAGGGAATTAAAAATATAGTGAATTTTTTTTTTTTTGCGTGTAGCATTTGGAGTTGGGGAGGAGGACCTATGTTTTAATCCCAGATTCTCTACCTTTTTCATCTGTTTATGAATAGCAATCGAATTGATCTGCTTTATCATCTGTTTGTAGGTAAATATTCAGGTATTTCCTTGTTGAGGATAGTACTCCATATATTACATAAATATTATGGTTGTTCAGCTTTTGAAATTTCAAACATTGACACATTACATATCATTTAAAAAAATTAAAATTTTTAGCTTAAAATATTTTAAATATACAGAAATGCTTTTTAAATTAGTAAAGGGTTTGCGTATAGTGGAATCCTGTGGTTTTGGGGGAAAATTTTGTACCGTATTACAGTAGTATCTAGTAAAAATTGATTTATTTTGAGCACAATTTAAATGACAGTTTTGCTGGTATAATCACAATTAACATTTTTAAACTTTTTTTTAAACTACCAGACCTTTTGTTTCATAATTTTAAAGGACATTCTTAATTAGACAAATTCAGCATTTCCATTTTTGTGTAACATGGCAACTTTTCTTGATTATAAACAGTGCATTTTTCATACTCATACTTTTAGGATTCTCTAAAGATAGGATTTTTGCATGCTGATCCATTAGAGAAGTTTATATGGTTACATAGTATTTGTAGTACATTCACGTTTTGAGTAGCCAGTTTTGTTTCATATTAAGATATAGGCCTCACTTATTATATCATTATGTATATGGACCTTAACATTATTATTATAAAATTAATTCAGAACCTTAAAAGTTAGTTACCAAAGTGCTGTTTAAAGTTATTCATAATACTTTACAGTACTCTATATTAGTGAAGTTATATGTGGGAGGAAAGGTACATATTTCAGATACTAAGATTTGCGTATATTAAATTCTTTTAATATGTTATTAAAATGTTTTAGTGCTTGTGATATTTGTAAAGTAAATACATTTTTAAGTTAGTGTTTTTGTTTGCCCTTATATAATGTAAAAAAAAGTGGAGACTATGCTTCACTAAGAAAGAATGAAGAATATTTGATACTTGGGACTGAAATTGAATGTAAAAATTATATCAGTAGTATTACTTGGATACAAAACCTGCTTATTCCTTTCAGGGTGTATGTTATTTGAATAAAATGGTTGTCACATTCTTCTGGTGTAGTAGGAAGAGTCCTGGACTTGAACTTCAAGGGCTTTGGGTTTGAATCCTGGTGCTGCCATGTGCTGCTTCTGTGACTCTGGTCAAACCCTTTTCCCTCCATGGGATTTAAGTTCTCTCATTTATATAATAAGGGGATTAGGGTCTCTGCTCCTGTGATACCACTTCCCTCATAGAGACATACTGTGTTGGGAACATTGCACTTCTTAATATAGTTAGTGCATAGTATTGAGGTGAGGCATTTCAAGAAGGAACCTGTAGTTTTGGTGTCACCCCTGTGTATGAAGTCTATCAGAGAACCATAGTTTATGCTGTAGATTGTACTTGCAAACTTGTAATATTATATAAAGGCTAGCTCCTATAATTGTTGTTCATTTCTGACATAAAACTTGTAAACCAATAACAAGTAGATTTTTAAAGTTATATACATTATTTTTTTGCCAGAAATTGTCATTAGGCAGCAACTAATGGGGCATGTAGCTGGTTTACATTGCCAAAATTTAAACAATATGGAGAAAAATCTAATTGCCTAGTTAAAAATAAAAATGTAATTAGTAAAGAAGATGATTTCTACTCTTCCAGGTGATATGTGATTTTTGCCTGTAGGAAGCCCAGGTTTTTGCAAGATTACTTATAGCTGCCTTAATAGTTGGCTGCTTCCGAATTTAAGATACTAAATGGAGATTGTTGTTATATAAAAATAGGGACATTTAAGTTGGAATCCAGAGAATATTTGGGAGAAAAATATGCTGTGTTTTCTGTATTTGAAAGCCCTCCCCTCCTTTTTTAGTAAAATATCTTAGGAAGATCATTTGAACATTAGTGTAAGATTTTTTTTGTGAGAGTTAACCTGCAAATAGTTCAAGTGAAGAAAGTTCCTAAAGTGACCCTCATTTATTTTAATTCTTTTCCAGAAACAGCATGAGGAATATTAAGTTTTTGGTTAAAGCAATAAATTAAACCTAAAAAATATTTAAGTAGAGAAGGATAGACCCAAAGTAGGGTTGTTAATTTTTTAATAGGTTAGTGGAAAACTTACATTCATGCTTAGAAGGATACTTGTTAGTTAACAGTATTTTTAAATGTCTCTTGCTACTTTCTAGCATAATAAATTCAGTTTATTTTAGCGTGTGTTTTATTATGACTGTTGTTTTGGCTCATACTATTATTTTCTGTTTTTAATTTTATAATTATAAAGTTTTTAATTTATAATTTTAAAATTTTAAATTTATAATTATAAAATTTTTGAAAATTTATGGTATAGGTGTATCTGGTTCCATTTTATAGAACTTTTATGTAGCCTTTTAAAAATGTTGTTGAACTCCTTTCTAGTATAAGTTTGCTTCTACTAGGGTAATGTCCCTATTCTGCTATGAGTGCAGAGTACTTAACACCTTGGGGTCCCTCTATACTGAAGAGCTTAGTTCCTGTGTTGGTATACATGACAATATGTCTCAGGACCTTGCTTATCTTTCCATTTTACATTTCGCATGCTGAAGTGTACTTTAGACCCAGAGATTGAGATCCTAGAATTGCTGATTTAGAACTGGAAGAGACCTGTGGAAAGCATTTCTAGTCCAAACCCCTCATTTGACAAAGGAGGGAACCAAGGCTCAGGGAGTCTGTGACTTATTCAAGGTCATACATCCATGAAGTGTTGTTAGAGATAGGTCTTAGATTCAGCTTTTCTCAACACTAAGCCTAGTAGCCTGTATTTTACATTTGGATATGCTTTTGTGTGTATGTGTGTGTGTGTACACATACACATATATATATATATATATATATATATATATATATATATATGTGTATGTGTATATATATATATTTGTGTATTTCCTTTGCTCAGTCAATAATCAAACTTCATTTTTGTGAATATTATAATTTTTAATATCACAAATGAATTACAGTGTTTGTTCAAGTTTAAGAATATCTTAATTTGACACTGTTAATAAAATAGTAAAGAATAGGCCATTTGTCTTTGCACCAATTTTACTGACTTTTTTTTATTTACTTACCTTCATTTTCAAGGAATACCACTTCATATTAGAAGTTTGGAGTGGTCAGTAATACTGTATAAGAAAAACTAAAACTTTTTGCAAGTAGTTACAAGAACAAAAATTTGAGACTGTCTTGGTGTAATAATGAATTTGGAATCTAATCTTGTCACTTAAAGATGTGTAGTATGTGCAAGCAGCCTGCGGCGTATTGCCATTGATGATTTGAGCTCAGTTTGCAGTGTGCCAGGTGTAGTTCTGTAGGTCACGGTGCATCGGACATTAGATCTGGAATCAGGAAGGCCTGAGTTTAAATCTTGCCCAGATGCTCACTAGCTGTGACTCTTGGGGAGTCGCCAAACCTCTTAGTCTCCTTTTCCCTTAGCTGAGAATGGGGATAATAATAGCTTCTCCCTCCCAGGGTTGTTGGGAGGGTCAAATGAGGTAACAGATGTAAAAGCAAAGGCGCTTTGCAAACCTTAAAGGGTTATATAAATTCTAGCCACAATTGTATTCTTGTTAATTCTAGGCACTGAGGATGCGAAGACAAAAATGAAGCAGCCACTTCCCACAAGGAGCTTACAGTGGATCTTGAGGGACAATATATAGTATAAGGACTGGGGACTAGAGAGGGATTTTTGTATTGGTCAGTAATGTCAGATTCAAATAGAAAGGAATCCTTACTGCATATTAACTTACAAAACCACAAACTAGCATTATATATGTTGTTATTGTATTTTTACTTATCTTGTTAAAAATTTCCAAATCCTAAAGATTATAAAAAGCAGAGAAGGTGTCCCACTACATTGTAAGAATCAGTTTCCTCATCTTATAGTCCTCTATAACAGAATTTAAAATCATAGCCCCCAAAACTTCAGAGTACCACAAGCATCAGATTAAATGTAATTGGGAAATGTTTAACAAGATAACTAAAAGTAGAATACAATATAATGTTAATGTGTGAATTTTGGTCTCTTTAAAATTGTTGAGGATCCCAAGAGCTTTTATGTTCATGAGGGTTATATATATTGATATTTATCATATTAGAAATTAAAATGCATAAAATTGAAAAATAGTAATTCATTTAAAAATAACCTATTTTATACCAACATAAATAAAATTTTAATGAAAAAACCCTCTCTTTTCCTAAATCCAAACAACTGGTGAGAAGAATGGCATTGTTTTACATATTTCTTGCAGATTTCTTTAAAGTGTGGTTTAAGAGAAGACAGCTGGGTTCTCATATTTGCTTCTTCAAGTTTGTTGTGACTGACATCTAGCTTCATGAAGATATATAGTCAGAAAAAGGAGGACTATTTGAACACACATAAAACATCCTAGTATTACCTACTTTGAGATCAACTGGCCCAGGACACTGAGAGGTGAAATGACTTACCTGAGTCATACCATTAGTAGACTTCAGAAGCAGGTCTTGAACCCAGGGCTTTCTGACTTTCCAGCCCTATCTACTCTTTCACACTGCCACTGTTCAGATGTACACATAAGTATGTTCAAAATAGAAGTAAGGTAATTTTTGGGGGGCAAGCCCTGGAAGCTGATAGTATCACTGAAAACCTTATGTAAGAGGCCATTTAAGCTGAACTGTGAAGGAGATTATAGAGATTTTAAGATTCTAAGATTATAGAGATTCTCTCTAAGGGAGAAGGGAGTGCACGCATCCCAGGAATACAGGGACAGACAGACTTTGCAAAGGCATCCACAGGAAATGGAAGGAATAGTAAGAAGGCCAGTTTGACTGTAATATAGTGTTTGAAAGGGTGTGATAAAGCCTGGAAAGGTAATTTGGGGTCAGATTGTAAAGAGCCAAAGGATTTGGAAATTTTTAACAAGATAAGTAAAATTACAATAACAACATATATAGAGCCCCCAAGGGAAGGGGAACTTTATTTAATTTTAGTTATATTAAAGAGCCATGGAGTTTATGTCACCAGGAGAGGAGATATATCAGCTATTAAAGTCATGTGTAACTCTAAAAGGTACTAGTAGCATATAGAGAATGATAATGGGGCAAAAGGATAATGGAACAAAGTCAGTTATTCTGTGCTTGATTCTGTTAGGGAGTTGAGATACAGAATTACCATCTCTAGGTGTGTTCCTCTACTCTGCATTTATGTACTTGTGTGTGTGTGTGTTTGTGTTTGTTTGTCTTAAGCCTTTTATCTTTCCTCCTAGACCTTGTAAGCTCTTTCAGGTCCAAAACTGTAATTGTTACTTTTCATCTTTGTAACTCATACATAGTTGACATTTGTTGAATTATTTGCTTGAATGGCTGTGCTGGTTGGGATCCATGAAAAGGAAGGCCTCTATTGTATTAGGTAGTTCTCTAGAAGATTTAGGGAAAGTCTTGGATGAAAATTGCACAGGACTAGGAGTACAGGACTTCTTTTGTGCAGTGCATTTTTTAATAATTCTGAGTCTATCAGTGCTGTGAAAGGCCCATACCTCCCAATGATGTTGTAAGGCTCCCAAAATCATTCAGTATCATAACCTCCAGTGAATCAATCAAAAGTTCTGATAATCAAAAGGGCAAGGGCAAGATACATGGTGAACACAGGAGGAGAGGGGAAAAATAAGTAAGCATTTATATAGCATTTACTATGTGCCAAACATTGTGCTAAGACTTTTTACAAGTATCTCGTAATCTTACAGCAACCCTGGGAAGTGGGTGCTATAATTATCCTCATTTTATAGTGCAGGAATCAGGCTAAGTAACTTGCCCATGGTCTAGCCCAGAGCTAGTAAGTGTCTGAAGCTGGATTTGAGTTCAGATCTTCCTGACTCCAGACCCTGCTCTCTTTCCACTACACCACCATCTGTCTCAAGAGTGCTTTGTAAATTGTAAAGCACTGTATATGTGTTAGCTATTAATATTGTAACATAGCTCTGATTCAATCAGCAAGCCTTTATTAAATACCTACTAAGTGAGAGGCACTGTGCTACATGCTAGGGATGTTTCAGAAAAATGAAACAATTCCTGCCTTGGAAGAGTTTACATTCTTTAAAAAAAAAAAAGTGTTGACGTGTTTGTTTTGATACTACCTTTTCTCATTGTATCTACCACCTCTGCCCTCACTTAAAATAAAGAATTTAAAAAAGGAAACAGGTCAGCAACATCTACTGACATACCCACTGAGTCTCAAAAGTATCTGCAGCATTTCACATTTATAATCTTCTACCTCTGAGAAGAAGACAGAAAAGGATGTTTTCTCAGTTCCCCAATCAAGCTTCTTCATAAATGAACATTCAGTTTCATGTCTTTGTTCTTTTTGTTTACATTGTTATATTTGTTATATTGTCTTTCTGGTTCTTATTACTTCACTTGCATAAATACATGTCTTCCCTTTTTAAAAAAAGATTCATGGTCATATTTTCTTACTATAATCATTAATCTGTGCACTACAGTGCATAGATTCCACTTCAGTTATTCCGCTCTCATTTTGACCACTTATATTTTATTGGGAGAGAAACAATATGTGTGGAGAAAAGTAAATACAAAATATATACAGTATCATGTATGGGAAGGCTGTAGAGATGGAGTGGTGATGGATCAGGTGGTGGTGGATCAGGATGGCCTTTTTATTAACAAATGGCACATGAGAGAATTTTGAGGGAATTTAGGGATTCTGGATAGGAGAAGAGAGGAAAGAGATTATTTCAGGCAGAGGGGACAGAAAAGCAATGGGATAGAATGGAAAGAGCTATGTTTTAGGAATATCAATTTGGCAACTGTGTGGAGGCTGGTTTGGAGAGGGAAGGCTGAAACTTTCAACGAAGGGATTGATTTCATTATATTCCTTTTGCTCTGTTTACTAAGGCAGGAAAGCATATTTAGTAGAATTTTCAGTCATTCAGTCAGCAAACATTTATTAAGCACCTACTATAGCCACTCTGCTAGGTGATGGGCATTCAGAGATGAAAATGAAACATTCTTTGTCCTGAAGGAGCTTCCATTCTATCAGGTGTGATAAGTGACTTGTATGTATACTTTGATATACATATATAAGTGTATCCAAAATAAATACGAGGTAATCTTTTTTTGGTAGGCACTAGCTCCACATGTAGCGGCTCAGCTGAGCCTTGAGCTCTGTAGGAATTGGAAGGAGTACATATGAGGAATAGGGGACAGCAAAGGCATGGAACTAGGAAATGGAATGCATTGTGTGAAGAACAGCAGTGAGGCTGGTTTCTAAGTGTATGTAATGAATGAGCTTAGAAAGGTAGTTTAAAATCAGTTTGAGACGGGCTTTCAGTATCAAACAAAAGGTTAGATTTGATCCTAGAGGTGATTAGGAAGACATTAGAGTTAGTTGAGTAGGGGGAAGAGATCCCTTTGGGAGCTGTTTGGACTAGAGAGGGGAGAGGTGTGAGGCAGGGAGACTAATTCATTTAGGAGGTTAACTCAGTAGTTCATATATAATGGAATGAGGGCCTGGAGCTAGTAGGAACTATGTGAATGGAGAAGAAAGAATAAGTGCTTGAACTGTGAAGACGGAATATATAGAGAGTTGGCAACTGATTACATATTTGCAATGAACCTGGATGAACAGAAGAGTTTTCTGGTTAACCCTGTTCAATAATTCACAATAGCTGTGCTTTAGTATTACTCTGAGCCTTGACAGCCTCATGACTTCTTGTATCTCAATTCCCTCCCTTCCTTTATGTCTCCTTCCCCACCTCACTGTGACTTTTTCTGAGACTGGTTCTTGAATGATTGACATAAGATCTGCCACCAAAATCGGTATTCAGTCTTTCCTACTTGGTAGAGTTATCCGGTGTTCATGCTACATTGGCGTTGCCTGTGAGTATCCATGATTGCCTTTCACACCATAATGGAGTCCTGAAATAGGCCTTTAGTGGAGGAAATTAACTTGAAAATTAAATTAACCTGGTTGGTTCATTTCCTAAGCATTCATGCAATAAACATCTTGCTTTGATACTTAGGGACTTCAGTTTACATGCAAATACCCCTGCTTCCCAGTTCATCACGTTCCTTAAAAAAAAAAAAAATTAAGCTGCCCACTATGTGCCAGGCGCTGTGCTAAGCACTGGAGAGGTATTACCTCATTTGTTCCTCAGAACAGCCATGGGAGGTAGGGGCCATTATTGTTCTCATTTTACAGTTGAGGAAAGTGAGACAAGCAAAGGTTAAGTGACTTGCCTGGAGTCACAAAGCTAGTAAATGTCTGTGACTGGATTAGAACTCAGGTCCTACTGACTCTTAGATTCTGTTCTATCCTTTGGGCTATGTAGCTCAAATAGGGCCACTAAGTCATGTATAAGGATCTCTTCAGGCCGCCTATTAACTTCACATTATTAACTTCGCATATTAGCTTCACATTAGCATTATGTTTTATTGTATATTTATTTTTTAAAAATATTTCCCAGTTATATTTTAATTTGGTTCTGGGCCACTAGGGGAGTGTGGAGAGTTGTGTGTTTGATTGACCCTTCTGATCTACACCAGTGCTCCACCTCAGCCTTATACACAGATAGATGATCATGCCTTTGATCACCATACCCATAATCACCATCTCTCTTCCATATTTTTAATGATCCATAACTTTCAAATCCTGAGAGTAAATGATCCTTCCATCATAGTGTGTGCCTCATCCCTTCATTTTCAATAAAATGGATGCATCCATAGGTTGTTCTCTCTTTTCCCCAGTTTCACCTCTCCATCATCACCCATTTTCTTTTACTTTGTTCTGAGCTGTAGAAAAGGTGTTCCTTTTCCTTGCTAAGATCAGCACTTCAACTTCTGGCCCTGTTCTTTCCCTAGCTTGCAACCTCTCCTTATCTTCCACCCTCAAATATGCTCAACTTTCCCTCATCATTAAAAAACCTTCACTTGATCCTACCACCAGCTCTAGCTATCTTTCTGTATCTCTCCTACCTGTCATAGACCAACTTAGAAAAAGCTGTCTGTGCTTTCTTGCTTATGCATTCTTACCTCCTACTCATTTCTCAGTTTCTTGCAATCTGGTTTCCAGCCTGGCTTCCATTATACCACAGTTGAAACTGTGCTCTCTGAGGTCACAAGTGATAGCTTTTTTTAACCTTTCTTTGCAGTGCCTGACACATAGTAGGCACTAAGCAAATTCTTGTTGACTTGATCTTTAGTTCCAGTGACCTGTTTTGAGTCCTTATCCTTTTTGACCTCTTGTGCAGTGTCAGATATTGCTGGCTTCCTGAAAACCCCTCCCTAAGTTTTTGTGACTGCTCTTCTCTCCAGGTTGTTTGTGTGACATGTCTTTCTCATTCTCCTTTGCAGGGTCATTATTCTTGTATAATCTGATAGACTTTGGTTTATCTAGGGCTCTGCCATGAGCTTCTTCTCTCTCCCTACTGTACTTCAAACTATTTTAATATCCTGTTTTCAGTAAATGACTTTCTATCTCTGGACCCTTCCTTTATTTCCTAGAATGCTTTCCCGCCACATTTCCTTTTGCAACCCTTAGGTTCCTTCTAGACTCAGCCTATAGATAAGCCAACCTTTTTTCAAGTGATCATTCTTGATTCTTCAGGTATTAGGCTGCAAATCACTTTTTATACAATTATCTGTGAACGTATTACATTCTTTCCCAGAAGGATATCAATTGCTTGGAGGCAGGGACTGCTTTAGTTTTTTATTTGTATTCAGCACAGTATTTATATTTATTTGTATTCTAGCATAGTAATTGGCACTTAGGGGGCTTTTAGATTAATTGACAGAGCTTGATGGAAGAGAAACAAAGATGAAATAACACATGATGCCTGCCCTTCTAGAAGTTACAGGCTAGTAGGGGGTTAAGTATGAACAGTATGTTAATATCTTTTAATCTACCTAATATAGTGTTTTTCACTATATTATATTTAAATGTAATAAATATTTTTAAATAGCTGAAATAAGTGTTTTTAAATGTGGATCTGTATCTGATCTGCACACTTTCAATATAAATGTGTGCACTCTACACTACTGAAGGGATAGTCCTATATATGGGTAGACTTTGGAGAGAAGTGACCTCCTCCTAACTGTACAGAAATGATGAGTTTTGTTGTTTTGAGGATCATGATATATGAAAAGTGATGTATTTCAGAAACTACCAACTTCTCAATGGTTTATTGATAGGGTGGACACCAGAAACCTTAAATTAAAGAAAGGGAAATGAAAATCTGGGCACTTCTAAATTACAGAGAGAGAGAGAGAGAGAGAGAAAGTGAGTGTTGGACTTCTTTGACCTCTGTGTCCATTTTTAAATACATAGGGTTACAAAGGAAACCAATTATATTGAAATGCAGTTATCAAAATGTTTTTTAAATGTTAACAGATCAAATGTTAGGAACCCTCCTTGCATCAAATCATCTAGATCATCTTCAGTGAACAGTGAATTAGTTCATTGAGCCTTTGTCCTAGGGAAATATGAATGTCTAAAGAGACGTCCTGATTCCCTCCCCACCTCCCAGTTTCCTCCCTCTATCCTCCTCCCTTAACACCACTCCCTCAAGGCCCCCCAAACAACATGAAGGCCATGTAGTTAACTATTCAAATACCTTGGGCATTAGCAGTAGGAATCAATCTTGCCAAATACTGGAAACAGACATTTGCGCAGATTGCTATTAAAAAGCATATGCTGGGCAGATTGTATAGAGTAGGAGTTCTTAGAGTTCTATGAACCTATTTATTTAATTTTTGATAACTATATTTCATATAATTTGTTTCTTTGTAGTCACATATATTTTATTTTATGCATCTAAAACATTATTCCCAGAAGGGTTCATTAGGCTTCACCAGATCTGCCAAAGAAAACAAGAGGCATCTCTCTACCAATATGATAGTCCCCTACAGTCCTTAATCAACAGTTTTAGAATCAAAATAGTAGTATTTAGCTGTGGTCTCAGGTTCATTTCAAGTTGACAGTGATTCAGTGCCTACTATGTGCAAAGCACTAAACTAAGCCCTTGGGACACAGTGAAAAAATAACAGTCTTTGCCAAAATGAAATTTAGTCAATAAGAGGCTAATATAAGTTAACATAGGGACCTAATGCTAATTAGAATATGATTAATTTAAAAGGTTGAGGTGAGAGGTTAAAGAAAGCTTCAGCCATTCATGTAACCTACCTAATACTCTCATCATCAGATAGTAGATAGGGCACTCACCTTAGAGTTAACATTGAGGTTCAGGTCCCCTGAGATGTGTGATCCTGGGAAAGTTGCTTAAGCTCTATATTTCACTTTTCTCATTCATAGAATGGAGCTTAGATTTGATAGCCTCTAAGGTCCCTTTCAGCTCTAGATTTATAATCCTTTAATCCTGTTACCTCTGACCCAAACTGTTATTAGAATAGCCTCCTACTTGGTGTCCCTGAAGTTCCACAGTTTTTGTCTTCTCCATCCTCCACATATCCCTAGAATGCACTCCCCTCTTACTTTTGCTTTAGAGGATCTTTAGTTTCAAGTGTTGTAGGAATCTTATCCTGACCCCTGAGTTGCTAATGATGATCTCTCCCTGGAAATGACTGTATGTGTGTCTGTGTTACCTATTTGATTTTCTAGGTACATGTTTCCTCCAGTAGATTGTAAGGACAGGGACCATTTCTTTTTTGTCTTTGTAACCTTATTCACAGTGTGCTTTGCTTATAATAAAATGATAAATGAATATTTTATTGAATGGAATTAGGAGAGGGAACAGAGAAAAATGTCATGGAGGAGGTGACATCTGAGCTGGGTGGGCAGTGAAGAAAGAGAATTCCACTATATAAGAAATGAAGGGAAGGAGAATCAATTCCATGCTTAGGTGCACAAAATAGTTTTCATGCAGAAATAAGAAGCCAAAAGTAGTGGAAAGTATCTTGGACTGAGAGTCAGAAACTAGGCTTTTGTCTTGGTTCTGCGACTAGAATCGTAGAACCTCAGAGTGGAAAGAACTAACTCCTCCACCCAGTACCTGCAATATTACTAATAAGTGTTTTGTGTCCTTTGCTTGAAGTCCTCCACTGAAGGAATACCCACCCCCCATATCATATACCAGTCAGTTCCACTTTTGGTGAACTCTGTTTAGTATGATGTATTTTCTTACATAACCCTTTACCTACCTCTATGTATCTTAAATCAGTTACTTCTGGTACTGCCCTCCAGATATTAGCAGAACAAGTGTAATCCTTGTTCTCCAGGACAGTCCTTCAAACACTGGACAGTCATCATATTCTGCTCACGTCTTCTCTTCGTTAGCTCTTTCAGCCAGTCCATATTGTAGCTTCTCTAGGCCTCTCACTGTTTTGACCACTCTTAGGTTGATGTGTTCTGCTTCTGTCATTCGTTTGATGTAACCCTCATAACTGAATATGATATTCCAGATGTGGTCTGGGAGAGAAGAATACAGGGAGATTCCCATCTGCTTCATTCTGACTCCTGTGATTAATTTCCTCAGTCAACCAGCTTTTGTGAAGTGTCTATACAATAAGCTAGGGCACTGTGCGAGGAATTGGAGAGGCAAACACAAATCATAAAAAACATTGCTTCTCAGAGAACTGACATCTAATGGAAGAGGTAACAAGTACATATACAACATAAATATATAGTGAATAAATACAAAGACATACAAAACTGTACAAGGCAGTTTGGGAGAGAAAAAACAAAGAGTTTTGAAGATCAGGAAAGATTTCATGAAGAAGAGTGTTCCTGAGATGTTTCTGAAAGGAAGAGAAAGACTTTGTGTCCTGGTATATGAAATGGTCCGTGCAAAGGCATAGAGAAGGGAGGATGGAGTGTTGTGTGTCTGGTTGGTTCCCAGAGAAGCAGTAATATTCAGTGAGACTGGAAAGATAGGTTGGATCCAGGACGTTATGGAGAACTTTGAAAGCTGAGCAGAGGGGCTTTTATCTGGATCAACATTTTAGATGCTGGGATGCCCTGGTTCGTTGCAAAAATGAGAAATGATATAAAATATCAATAAATAAACACTGACTTTTTCTGTAAACAGATTTCAGTAAAATACAGTATAGTGCATCTTAATGACTTGTTTGACTTTTATGTTCAGTAAGAAGAAAAATAGCTTTCCCTGCAAAACAAAATGAATTTTAAATTAAGTAGCTTACCAAAAAAAGGGGGAGGTTTGTCAGAATCTTTGAGTTTCTGAGTCATCAGTGCTTAATCTCTGTTTTTCTGTTTTTTTGTTGTTTGGTTGTTCAGTCATGTCTGACTCTTCATGACCTCGTGGACTATAGCATACCAGGCCCTTCTGTTCTCCACCATCTCCCAAAATCTGTCCAAGTTCATGTTCATTGTTTCCATGACACTCACTATCTATACATCTCATTCTCTGTCTTCCCTTAGTCCTTTGCCTTCAATCTTTTCCATCACCAGTGTCTTTTCCAGTGGGTTCTGATTTTATATTATGTGACCAAAGAAGTTAAGCATTTGACCTTTCAGTGAATACCCTGAACCACTTGTATTATTATTACTTACATTATTGTTATCGTTACTTATTAATATTGTATTTTTATTACTTGTCTTTGCTGATTTGATCTCCTCAAAAGTCTTCTCCAGCACCACAATACGGAAGTGTCACTTCCATGGTGCTCAGCTTTCCTAATAGTTCAATTCTCATAGTCATTACATTGGTACTGGAAAAACCATAGTTTTGACTATATGAAGCCTTGACAGCAAAGTAGAATCTCCACTTCTTAGTATGCTGTCCTGATTTGCCATAGATTTCCTTGTGAGGAGCAAGTGTTGTCATGGCTGCAGTGATCTTTGAGTCCAAGAATAACAAATCTGACACTGCTTCCATTTCTTCTCCCTCTGTATGCCAAGGAGTGATGAGACTAGTTTTCAGGATCTTAGCTTTTTTTTGATGTTGTTTCAGGCCAGCTTTTATACTCTCCTCTTTCACCATTATCAAGAGACTTTATAATTCTTCATTTTCCGTCACCCCGTGGTATTGTTTGAATATGTGAGATTGTTGATATTTCTCATGGCAACCTTAATTCTGGCTTTTGATTTCATTCATTGTGCCATTTCACATGATGTACTCTGCATACAAGTTAAATAAATATGTTGACAGTGTAGAGCCTTGTCATACTCCTTTTCCCATCTTAAGTCAATCAGTTGTTCAGTATTAGATTTGAATTGTTGCTTCTTGACCTGTATATGGGTTCCTCAGGAGAAAAGTAAGATGATCTGGTAGTTGTTCAGTATTAGATTTGAATTGTTGCTTCTTGACCTGTATATGGGTTCCTCAGGAGAAAAGTAAGATGATCTGGTACTCCCATCTCTTTGAGGACTTGCCACATATTTTTGTGATTCACACAGTCAAAGCTTTAATGTAGTGAATGAAGCAAAAGTAAATGTTTTTCTAGAATTCCCTTGTTTTCTCCACAATTCAGTGAATGTTAGCAATTTGGCCTCAAGTTCCTCTGTCTCTTTGAAAACCAGCCTGCTTTTCTAATATTTCTTGGTTCACATATTGCTGAAACCTACCTTGCAGAAACTTTAAGTATAACCTTGCTGGTTTGTGAAGTGAGTGCAATTGTTTGATAATTTGAACATTCTTTGGCATTACCCTTCTAATCTTTTCTGATCCAGTGGCCACTGTTGAGCTTTTCAAACTTGCTGGCGTATTGAGTGTAGCACTTTAATAGCATCATCTTTTAGGATTTGAAATAGTTCAGTTGGAATTCTGTCACCTTCACTAAGGTCCACTTGAGTTCATTCTCCAAGAATCTAGAATAGAGGACTTGTGGATCTAGTGATATGTTTCCCAAACTAATTTGTCTGTGAATATGTTTGGCCTTGGCATTTTATTGATGATTCCTCTAAATTAAGGTCTGAGATGCTTAGAATATAAATAAGGGGATGGAGAGATTTTTGTAACAGAATGGAAGAAATCAAACTCATTTTTGGACAGAAAATATTGAATGTAGTAAGTGTTTATATCACACAATGTAATTTAATCTTTTATAGGAAAAGTGTTACTAACGTCGAAATTTTCTCATGGGACATTTGTATTGACCACTGGAGTTACTTGAGAACACAATATGGGAATCATTCTTGTTTCAATCTGTTGGTGGAGAGGGTGGACAAAATTCATTTGAAAAAAATGATAGGATGATGAAATCTGAAATAAATTAGACTGAACCTTACCAGGAATAAGACATTGAATTGCAATGTTGTTATTGTTACAAAGTTCTCTGTCTAACCTTTTGTGTAAGTTACCTTCACAGAATTTTTAAAAGTTTTGTATATGAGTAAATATTAGTGTAAGTTAAAATAAACTGCAAAAAAATTTAGTTACTAAGTAAGGGATAAGAGAAAATAGGATGGGGTAATCACAAACTTTTTTTTGACTTAGTGGTAAGGACATGCATGGTGTGTGTGTGTGTGTGTGTGTGTGTGTGTGTGTGTATCTGTATGTACATATGTGCGTTTATTCACAGATTTTATTACATTAAAAACATCCAGGTCAGTATATTGTAGCATGTTAGTGAGAGGCATACTGATTTTTTTACTCATCATAACAAGCATAATGAACAAACCTTATTTCTAGCAGGACCCAGTAAAGGATATTTAAATAATTATAACTAAACAGAAAGAGTAAATTAGGTCCAGCATTTTATAAATGACTAGAGGTTTTTTTCTTTTATCTTTAAAATTGAGAGAGGTTGGAATACGTGGTTTTGTAAGGTCTTTTCCATCACCTACGATCTATGAATAACGGTAGAAGACTACTATACTTAGAAATTTTAAAGATTTTAAAAGCATTTTAGAAATCATTATGAAATAGTGGATTTAGAGTTGTGAAGCATAGATCCAGCTGTTGCTGTGTGGCCATGGACAAAGTACTTAACCTGTCCTAGCCTTGGTTTTCTCATAAATAGAAACAATACAGAATTTTGGTGAGGATCAAATAAGATATTTTAAGTAATTATATGATTATGTGCTATGCCTTCGAGTAGAGCTGTAGCTAGGGGAGATAACATGCAGTTTATTGGGGTAAGGTAACTGGAAAGCACTAGTTGGTGCAGTGGATAGAGTGCCAGGCCTGGAGTAAGGGACACTCATTTTCCTGAGTAGTTTAAATCTGACCTCAGACACTTAACTTGCTCAGTGACCCTGGGCAAGTCACTTCACCCTGTTTGCCTTAGTTTCCTCATCTATAAAATGAGCTGGAGAAGGAAATGACAGACCACTCCAGTGTGTTTGCCAAGAAAACCCCAAATGGGTTCATGAAGAATTGAACATGACTGAAAAACGTTTCAACAATAAACTAGAAGGCATAAAAGAAATGGAAAGGAAATTGGATTAATCATTAAATGATTTATCTATTTTTTGGTGAATGTTTGTTGTTTGTACTCATGCAAAACTTTTCTACCTGTGTATTTACATAGGTAATATTTTTGACTCTTCAGAGAAACTTATACATAAGTCATGGTGAAATATTTTAAAAGTTAAATTTAAGACATATGTAGCTTGGATATGCTTTGTTTTGATGTAAAGTTTTAATTGTTGAAGCACAAATTCATTTGTGAAGGTGTTTATTCAGTTTGCTTCTTTTTTGTCAGAAGTTAATATTCTATTATTTCTTGTTCTTAGGAATATCTTTGGCCTACTCCAACCCCAGGTTTTAGTGCTTTAAGTTTGGTCACACTTTGGTCTTCGCCACCCAAGCCAATTATATTTTAATTTAATTTGATGGATATTGTGTTTGTCTTGGATACATATGAGGGAAGAAGGGCAAAAATGAGGAGCAAAAGCAAAGGCAAATGAATACAAAGAAATCTGATTATTTGTCCAGTTCTTTGGTACAGAAGTTGACTCAGAAAATTTGCATTAGGGAGACGCATAAAGTCAGATCATTAAATGAATGAATGAATGAAGAAAGCATTAAGTTTGTCACTATGTGCCAAATCCTGTGCACAATTAGAAGACAATACTTCTCAAGGAATTCACATTTTAATTGGGGAAGGCCATGCAGCCACATGGTGGAAGGCAAGGCCCAGGAATTCTTAGGGATACTTCAGCATGTAGAGTGGGGATCTGAGAGAGGAGCAGCTCACCATTATTGAGAATCAGGAATTGGTTCTAGTGGCTGGAGTGAAATGGAATTTCCTGGCTTTCTTATGATGAAAGGCAGTTGAAGGGGGTGTGGTGCAGGAAGGTTGGAGGGTGGCTATAGGTTGGAATGAGTATAGTGACTACACATCATGTTCAGTGGGGTAGGGAGAAGTCTGTTCTAGGAGAGAAAGTGAAATGGGGGAGGGAGGAGGGTATTGTTGTTCAGCACCAGTTAGCAGGAATTTTCAGGAACTATTGTGGATGATATTTGGAAGGCTTGGTCCTTTCTCATCCTTTATGTCCTCTTCTTTTTTTCAGGTTCAGTTCTGACTGCACTTAGTGATGTTTCTACCTCACCTGAGGCCTCACACCTTGAAATTGCTATGTATCAGTTACTTGTTTTAACTAGAAACCGTTTTGTTGTTATTATTGAACAAAAAGAATATGCATAATTGGATGGGATAGTATATAAAAATCCAGTCAGTTAACACTTAGTGCTGTGTGGAGTTTAAAAAGACCTTTGATACATGCTTGTAAATGAACTTAGTTCTCTTGATGTCATAGATCTAAAGAAGATTAGGCAATTCTCATTCATAGAAAACATACAGTATTATTTGTTTACCTTTCAAAGGAAGGAGCGTTAGAGATCATTTAGTCTAATTCATTTATTTTGTAGATGAGTAAACTGAGAGCTATAGAAATTTAAATTTGCTTAGGCTCCTGTCTGTTGGCCAATGAAATTTTCAGTAAAAATCCATCTTCAGAAAATTAATTGACTGCCATTATCATGTGTATTGTAGCAAAAGACAGATTTTGTTTGTCCACTAAGGAAAATCGTGTTTATCATTACGTATAATAATAAACTGTTCTTAAACCTCACTTGGCTTTGGGGTGAGAGAAAATTAAACATTGGGGTTTAATACCACTACTAGAACATAATACCACTAACATACCACTCTAACCAATATCAGTCCATGATGCTTAGATAACGCAATAACTTCAGTACCTCAGTCAATACAGATTGCAACCTAGCCATACCTTTTCATTCTGTTTGAGTCTTATCAGTGTCCTTCAATACATGCTCCATGGGGCTTCATCCAGTATGACAGATACATTCTTCTGGTTCTCTTGGCTTTGAGTAGATACCAGGGTCACCTATAGGCTATGCCATCTATTTTCTTCTCTTGTCACATAACTAGCATACCTTTTCTAGTGACTTATCTCTGGTGGCAGTCTTTAAACCACTCTTCTTGTGCAGTTCTTGATTGACAGTATGTTGTAGTATACTTCTACCAAGTCTCTCTGTTGCCCTTTGGATGACCTTCACTTTTAATTATTTGCAAACTTTGGTCTTTCTTTATGTAGATTATCACTAGAACAGTAGTGCTATTAAAGAGATGAGCCTTTGTTTTATGGAGAAATCCAGGCCATTCTCCTCTTGTTAAGTGCTGGGCCCAGCTCATTTTTGAGGGGTAGTGCTGTCCAAGATGGATGAGTTCCAACTGCATATCAATCTAGACCAGTGGTCTCCAAACTTTTTTTGATTGTGTACCTCTTTAACTAAAAAAAATTGAGCATATTCTCTCTCTGTTCCTCTAAATACATACATACATATGTGAGTATACACACACACACACACACATACATATGCATATATACACACACGTATATATATTCACACTGATGTTATTTTAAAATGTTATACATGCACTGTTCTATTCAGAGTTGGGCATGCCAGAGAGCAGTAGTACCCTAAGAGTGTAAGTTGCAGAGAAAGTGCTGACATTGAGTTTCCTCATCTGAAGTCCCCTATTCCATTGAAATCCTAGGTCTTGTCTGGAAATTGTATTGGAGAGCAGAGAGCAATTAAGAAATTGTTGTGTTTGTCCAAGTGATAGATGATGAGAACCTGGATGAGGGTGATGGCTTTGTGAGTTTAGAGAGGTAGATGGATGCAAGAGATGTTGCTGAGGCAGAATTAGTAGGACATGGCAGATGATTGGATATGAAGAGTAGAAAGAATGTGGAAGTAGTGATAACCTCAACTAGGAGTGAATATTTTGGGAAGGTGATCTCATGCCAATTGTAACCCATTGGAAAGAGTACTTGCTCTAGGATGGAGCTGGGTTCAAATCCTACCATTGATACGAAATGTGTGGCCTTGTTGTTGAGTTGGTTCAATATGCCTCCTTCTTCATGAATCCATTTTTTGGGGTGTTCTTGGCAAAAATACTAGAGTTTGTCATTTCTTTTCCAGCTTATTTAACAAACGAGGAACTGAGGCAAACAGGGTGAAGTGACATGCCACAAAGCTAGTAATTGTCTGAAGCTGGATTTGAACTCATGAAGATGAGTCTTCCTTATTCCAAACCCAGTGCTCTGTACACATCACCACTGAGCTGTGTGACCTTAGGCAACTCATTTAATTTCACTGGGCTTACATTTCCTCATCTATAAAAGAGGGTGTTGGACTAGTCAGACAGTAAGTCATGAAATATTTATTATTTACTATCTACCAGGCATTGCATTAAGTGTCAGATATATAAATAAGAGGCAAAAACAGTCCTATTCTCAAGGAGCTCACATTCTAATGGATCTGACCGTTATACACAGAGTAGACAGAATTTAATCTCAGTGAAAGCTGTTAGCAGCTGGTGGGGTGGTAGGGGAACAGGGAAAGTTATCTTACACAAAGTGAGATTTGAACTGAGCCTTAAATGAGGCAGCCTGAGGTGAGAAGGAAGAACATTCCAGAGAAAATGTTCTCAACATAGCAGCTGAGATGGGAGATGAGATGTCATGAAAGATTATTGTTTGAGGAACAACAAATTGGCTAAGGTAGTTAGATTATAGAATATAAGAAGGGAAGTAATGTGGAAGAATAGTGGAAAGGAGGAAGGATCCAGGTTGTGAAGAGCTTTATGGAAGAAAAGTACTTGGGCAGAATCTGGTCAGACAGTTTTATTAATTAAATTCTGATTCCTGGCATCTCTTAGGAAATCCAAAAGGATTCTCTGCTAAGCCATTTTGAAATGACAAATGGTTTAGTTGTATTGTTAAAGAAAGTTCCTTTGACAAGTTTGATTTATCAAACAGAACAGGAGAGATTTAAAATGTCGGGGCATACTGGAGAAACATTTCCTCACCATTCAATCCTTCTTTGACTCCTTCTGAGGATTCTTCTTTACATGTACTCAAAGGTAAACTCAAGAAATACTTATTTTCACTGATTTTAATCAGCTACTTCTTCTCTTAGATCATTACTTTGATGACTTAGTAGTGAAGTACTTCCTGGGTTGACTAGACCTCGGTTTACAAACTGATTAGGCTTTTGATGAAAAAGACACAGAAAAGATTTCATCCTTGGAGATTGTTAGTTAAAGACTGATAAACGTTTCATTCATATTAGACTAAGGGCATCAGATGAAAATAATATCCTAATTTTTCTAACCTAAAGCCAGGCAAAGATACTGGCGGTCAGTATTTTTCCACAGATTTAAATGTGAAATAGGACTTTATATCTGCTTCTGGAGGTTAGAGCAAGCCTCTGGATTTTATTGAGTAAGGTTGGTAACATTGGCAGACCAGTGCTTTAGGGAAATCACTTTGGCCGCAGTGTGGGGGATTAATTGGAGTAGAGGAAGACTGTAGGTAGGAAAACCAATTACAAAATCCATTGCAGTAGTTCAGGCAAGAGGTGGTGAAACCCTGAACTGAGGTGGGGCCTGGATGAGTGGAGACAAGGGAACATATTCAAGAGAAGTTGTTGAGGTAGAAACAAATTATGGGTAATAGATAATGGGTAATTTGGTAATGATATATAGGGTGGAGTGAGAGTGATGACATGAGGGTAACTGTGGGGTTTCCAGCCTGGCTGGTGCCCAGGGCAGTGATAGCAAAGTTTAGAAGAGGGGAGATATGTTTTTACGAAAAGATAATGACTTCTATTTTGGATACATTGAGTTTGAGGTGCTTATAGAACATCTATTTTGAGATGTCTGACAGGCAGTTGGACCAAATAGTTTCTGAGATCATCCATTTCAGTTCTAGGTTTATTTATGATAGTGTAATCTTATGATCCTTTTATACCTGCTCGCTCTGTGGTACTCTTTGCTCCACTGAAAAGGAGGAAGCAATAATCTTACTCGTCACTGTCTAAAAGTGAGGAGCCTGTTGAGTGAATCCTGAATCAGCCGGAAGTTATGGGAGTAGGGTTAGGGTAATTTTGCCTTTGTCACTACTGTTGAAGGTTTGGGGGTTTTAGTTAAGTTACAACTGCCCTGAGAAGAAAGGGAGTGATTTGTACTGTTAATAGGAATTAAGTGGTAGAAGGAGGCAGAGTTCATGAAGGAGAGTTGAGCAGTAGTGTTGATCGATGTGCGGAGGGGGGAGAGAGGTGTTGCCAGTTGGTTAGAGTAGGTTCCTGATTATTATTAGTTGGACAGTATATGGTCCACATTCTAATCTCTTAATTAGTTACCCCTTGTCCTGTCACAGCCCTCTTAGGATTTTTTCCATCACTCACTGAATGTGCCTGGCCACTTACTTGGTCTAAACAAATAAAAACTGAATCCCGCCCTACATTGAGAAACCCCATTCTGAGGCAGTGCTGTCAGTCTTGACTAACTCATTCCTAAAGAAAGGAAAGAAAAAGAGGATTGATGATGATTAATTACACTGAAAATGCTTTCAGTAAGCCTACAAACAATGGATTTTTAATATTTTATACAAATACAGAAAGTAGTTATTTTATCCTTGAGTACAATAAATGGTACATGGAATATTAAACATAAAAGAATATTAGCTAACAACTTGGCCCAATAGCAGTTCTCCTCTGGACACCGTTGAAAAAAAGATGAAAATGAGATGATGGCTGAGGGAAAAAAAAGAGTTTGCTAAAAAGTTCCAAGGTTGTAAGGAATAATATATTATTCATTCAGTAATTATTGAATAAACTGGTGCCATATCTTATGGCCTTTGCTGATTATCATAAGTATATTAAATTGACCCAGATTTTGAAAGTGCTGAACTATTTTATATCCACATGGAAAATTCTTCTTTATTGACAACATGCCACAAGCAGTATCAGGAAAGTTGATATAAAGCTCAGCATTTTTCAGGGATACAATTGAAATCCTTCGTGGTGCTTACCGTCTTTAAATTGATGATCATTCCTCTTAAATAGAACTAACTGTGGCTTCCAAATTAGAGGACAACCAGCTGAATATCTTATTCATCATTTAATGTGCACAGATAACATCAAATTACATGTCTTCACCAAAAATTCTCTATGTAACAGCTCCTTTATTTCATTGAATGTTTCTCCAGTGATATCAAAATGTCACTTGATCTTAACTAGAGAATTCTTCATGTGTTTCCAGGAGAGATAAATTCTAAGGGCTTTAAGCTTGAATCTAGAGGTCACATTGCATCAATGAATGAAGGGGATATCTACAAATATGTTGGTCTTGAGGGAAGAGACTTCAGGCATAAAGATAAGAAAAGACTGTGGCTGATTATGTTTAGGGAGCTGCTGATATCCTGAAGTCAAAGCCAAATGCAGAGACCATATTTAAACAATTAATATACAATACCAGTCTTCTCCTTTGGTTACTCATTTTTTTTTTTTTAGCTGCCCCGTATTGGAATTTTGTATTAGGGTCAATCTCTCTTCACTTTTGATGGGAATAGTAGGATCCTGTTTGTTCCTGATCTATCTTATCTAGGCTGTTGTCATTGCTTCCTACCGAGGTTGAGCCCTGTGTTCCTCAAATGAGCCAAAGTTGGCTCAGGTCAGCTGCCTATAAACTTTCAGCCCTCTAAGTGGTCTAGTCTAAAGTTTGGTCTGATCTGGTTGCCCTTCCAGTCTTAGTTTTGCAGGCTTCTGACTCTTTTTAGGTTTGGGTGATTCAGCTGTAGTCTTGCCTTTGATTGGAGCTCTAGCAGACTGTTGTTGGCTTCAGTCCTTATCAAAAAGCTGGGAGGTTCTCCCTATTCAGAGACAATTAACTTGCAGGCTTGGTAGCTCTTCCTGCCCTGGTACACTATTTCAGGCTCAGTGACTGGTTTGAGATCAAAGCCGCATACCTGTAGGCTAGACCATGAACCTTCTGTGCTCCTTCCTCTCTGCTGAGTCCCTTCAATCCCTGGTCTGTAGGGAAGAGCCAGTCACAGTGAGAGCAACACACCCTAGACCTTCTTTCCTCTCTCTATACACAGCTGCAGGTTCCCTTCCTGTTTTGTAGTTGGAAGATATCACTATCCAGTTGTGTAAGAGTGACACAGCTTCAGTCTTGTCCCTGCTCCCTAGTATCTGTCCTGGTATGCAGATGCAGATCTCATCGCTGGTCCACAGGACTTCCTAGCTGGACCCTTTCAACAGTAGCCACAGGCCTATGGCTGTCTCCCTATGCTGTGTTGTAATAAAGCACTCATTGTAGTTCATCATTGGATTTCTTATCACTACTCAGACTAATACTTTTCCTTGGTCTCTGATGGAGGAGATTTGTGAAAGAGCTGAGCTGTACTGCTTTTCACTGTGCCATCTTTCCAGTAGACAGATGTTCCCAAATTTATTTGGTCTACCACCCCCTTTAAAAAAAATTACTTAGCATCCCCCTGAAAATCTACTTTGTTTATTAAAAAAATACTGTCATTTCAAAAACAATAGTTTTTTAAATGATGCATCTTAAATTTGATAATTTTTTGTAAATGTATGGTTTTATTCCTGCCTTGATTTTGATGATGCAATATTGTGTCCCGTAACTGGATAATATGATATTGTAAACAGTTCATTACATGCACATATTCCTGCTGATGCATGCTGGTCTTCCAGCACTTACTTGTTAAGCCCAGTTGGCAGACTTGATCACTGATCAGTTATAGCTTGCATTTTGTGTGTTCATTTGGAAAATAATATAATCATTATAACTTTAATACTGTTACATAACAGATGAATGAATGGTTTTTTAAAATATTCTTCTCTTCTTGTGTTTCCACTGCCCCCTTATTTTTATTCAACACCCCTGAGGCTACTACTGGAGCCCCCCAGCATTGTACCAGCATCCCTGAGGGTTCAGTATCACTCACTTTGGGAACCTCTGTAGTAGACTGCGAGTTTTCCTTGAGAGTAGAGGCTTTTGATCTTCCTTTGTATCCCTTGCACTTAGCACAGTGCCTGGTACAAGTTAATGCATTCTTGTTGACTTGATCAGTTTGGTGCACAATATTAATCTTAATTTACATATATGAAATAGACAGTAGGGTCCAATAAAGTACCCTAACAAAAACTTAAATATTGAAAAAATGTAGACACTATCTCCCTAGGGCATGTATAAAAATATCAGTACTTCCCAAAAAATGAATGAAAAACATGATGGACATTATTATAGTACATGTTAAAAGGGTTGAAAACTTAACAGAAGTACTTTTGGAATAAGGAGGCACCATTTTCCCGAATAAAAGTAAAGAGCAGTAATAGGCACATGTTATTTGATTTCTTGAATGCAATTGTAAATAGTTTATCTCCAGGCCCAGCTGCTAAATGGCTAAATGTCCCAGAATGGAATCAAAAGTTCATTTTCAGGAAACATCTGAATAAATTCAGCCAGTATATTGACAAAGAAGCATTGAACATTCACCCAATTCATACAGAATTGTTTGTGGGAATGGAAGAATTTATGGGGAGCCAAGATGGCAGAGCAGAAGCAGCGACCCACTTGAGCTCTCCCCATTGGACCCCTCAAAAAAACTGTAGGAAATGACTAGGGGCGGCAGAGCCAAGATGGTGGAGTAGAAAGTTGCATATACTCTAGCACTTCCCCCACAGCCCACAAAATACCTGTAAAAATGACTCTCAACAAAGTCTGGAGCAGCAGAAACCACACAACAACAGAGAGAAAGAGGTTTCCAGTCAAAGGTAACCTGGAAGACCAACAGGAAAGGTCTGTCTCACAGGACACTGAGCCAAGTGGAGCACAGCCCTGGCCATGCAGCACTGGGAGGAACAGGACCTGAACAAACCTCAGTGCAGAGTTCCTAGCAGAGAAGGTCCCAGATACCTCAACCCACAAGCGACACAGAAAGCTCCAAAGATCAGTGGGGGAGGGCTTTCCGAGCTGGGTGAGAGAGGAAAAGGTTCCTCCAGCAGTAGCCCCAGGTGACAGCAGAGGCCTCTGTAGCAGACTATAGGCAGCTATGGAGGCCAGCAAGCAATCCGGATCCATTGTTCAGGCAGCTCAGCTTAAAGCCTCTGGTGGTATGGATCACCTGATATAAACCCCAGCCCTGAGTGACAGTCTGCCCCTAGCCAAAGCCCAGGGGAACCTAACAGCTGAATCTTATCTCTTGACAAAGAATTCAGAAGTCAAGTAACTGGCTGGGAAAATGCTCAAAAAAGGGAAAAAAAAAATAAGACCCTAGAAGGTTACTTTCTTGGTGAACATCCTTTCAGATGAGGAAGAACAAGGTTTACTATCACAAGAAGTTAAGACCTCTGCCTCCAGGGCCTCCAAAGTGAACTTTAAATTGAGCTCAGGCAATAGAAGAGCTGGAAAAGCGAGTTAGCGGCTTACTGTAGGAAAAGCAGAAAAATGCTGAGGAAAATAACACCTTTAAAAAGAGGCAAACCCAATTGGAAAAAGAGGTCCAAAAAGCCAATGAGGAGAAGGAGGCATTAAAAAACAGAATTAGCCAAATGGAGGAGAAGGTTCAAAAGTTCACTGAACAAAATAGTTCTGTGAAAGAGAATTGATTTCAGGGAAATGAATGACTATGAGATAGACCAAGCAGTTGGAAAAAAAAACCCCAAAGTGTGAAAAAATAAAAGATAATGTGTAACATCTCATTGGAAAAACAACTGACCTGGAAAATAGATCCAGGAGTGACAATTTAAAAATTATGGGACTACCTGAAAACCATGATCAAAAAAAGAGCCTAGACATTATCTTCCACGAAATTATCAAGGAAAACTGTCCTGATACTCTGGAACCAGAGAGCAGAATAAATGTTGAAAGAATCCACTGATCACCTCCTGAAAGAGACCTAACAAGAGAAACTACTAGGAATACTGTGGCCAGATTTCAGAGTTCCAAGGTCAAGGAGAAAATACTGCAAGCAGCTAGAAAGAAACAATTCTAGTATTGTGGAAATATAATCAGGACAAGACAGGATCTGGCAGCTTCAATGTTAAGGGATGGAAGGGCTTGACATATGATATTCCAGAAGTCAAAGGAACTGGGATTAAAACCAAGAATCACCTACCCAGCAAAACTGAGTATAATACTTCAGGGGAAGATATGGCCATTCAGTGATAGAGGACTGTCAAGCGTTCATGTTGAAAAGACCAGAACTGTTTAGAAAATTTGATTTTCAAACACAGGAATCAAGAGAAGCTTGAAAAGGTAAACAGAAAGAGAAATCATAAAAGACTTTCTAAAGCTGAACTATTTACTTTCCTACATGGAAAGAAAATTATGACTCTTGAGACTCTTCTTAGTATTTGGGTAGGTGGAGGGATTGTACATACACACACACACACACACACACACACACACACACACACACACACACAGAGTACAGGCTGTGTTGAATCAGAAGAGAGGATATCCACCAAAATATATATATATATATATATATGAAATAAAAATTAAAGGGTGAGGGAGGAAAGTACTAGGAGAAGAAAGGGAGAAATGGAATGGGATAGGCTATAACTCATAAAAGAGATAAAGAAAAATGTTGTTCAATGGAGGAGAAAAGGTAGAAGGGGAGAGAGGAAAAGTGAAGCTACTTTCTCTACATATCGCTTAAGGAGGGAATACCATGCTCACTAAATTTGGTATGAAAATCTACCTTATACTATAGGAAAGTAGGGGAGGAGGCGACAGGTGGGGTGAGGGGAATAATAGAAGGGAGGGCAAATGGGAGAAGGGAGTCACTAGAAATAAACACTTAGGAAGGGACAAGGTCAAATGATAAAAAAATAAGATGGGATAGAATAGGGGGCAATATAGTTAGTATTATACAGCATGATTTTTATGGAAGTGTTTTGCAAAATGACACATATTTAGTCCGTATTGAATTGCTTGCCTTCTCGGTGGGGATGGGAAAGGAGGGAGGGATGGAAAGATGAAAAGAAAGTATTAGAAAAGGATGTTGAGAATTATTATTGCATATAACTGGGAAATAAGAAACACAGGTAATGGGGTATAGAAATTTATCTTACCCTACAAGAAAAGAGAGAAGATGGGGATAAGGGAAGGGTGGGGTGTGATAGAAGGAAGGGCTCATTGAGGAAAGGGATAATCAGAATGCAAGGTATTATTAGGGAGTGGGGGAGGGAGGAGAGATGGGGAGAAAAATTGGACATGTTACAAAGTGATGTAAAAGCAATTAGTATTAAAACAATTGACTGATTTAATTACTGAGACTAAATCAGAGACATCTTTAGTTTGGGGAAATGAATTTTAGTCTGAGTCTCCTAGAGGCAGGTAACTGGGTAAAATTTGGCATTGATGGAAAAGTTAAAGTTTTAATGGCAACTTTGATTTTATGGTTGTTATTTAGGCTTATTTAAGTTATTTAAACTAGAACAGGTATAGAAAGGCATATAAGCCACTTATGACTTGCCTCAAAAGATGTTCTTTAATTAATGTGAAATTACAGTCATATATGAAACCTGATTATTGGAACTTGCTATTTTAAGATACTGTGGGACTATTAAGTGACAGTCCTTCTGAGTCTAACTGCAGGTATGGATAGCAAGAAAGGCAGTTTGCACCTCCATTCCATAATGCCAGTAAGCCTGTGAGATGTTGGTATGAACTGAAAAAGCTGATCTCATGGGAAGGGTGGGAGAGCGGCTGTTCAGCCTGGGCTGAGGTAAGATTCTCCTGACTCAGTTTCTCCACTGACACCTGGCAGACTCTAAGCTTTACTAAATGCATGTTGACAATCTACTCCTGCCTGGAACTGACATGAAGTTGGGGAGATATTGTTTCCCTGCAATGTCCTTACTCTTGGTGGCAATTTCCTATAGACTAAAGGTTTGTAAGCTTAATACCAGATCTATTAAATTATAGATTGTAGGACTTTAGACCAACTACATTAAGTTAGAGTCCTTTAATTCTTAGTAATAGTGTGAAGACAGTTAGGTCAAGGGCTTATGAAGTTAGCACACATAGTTATTATTTGTGTCTCAGTTGGTTAATGTTAAAAAAAAAATCTGTGTTCTATATTGTAAATGCTTTAAAAGAAATATCACCTGATCAAAAGCTGGAATAGTGCTAAGTGATATGCACTGTGTTAAAAATGAAAAATTAAAAAAAAAAATGACTCTTTACAAATCCTAGAGCAGCAGAAGCCACAAAATGACAGACTGAAGCAAATTTCCAAACCAAAGCAATCTGGAAGGCTGACAGGAAGAGTCTGTTGCACTGGGCTGGGAGTAGAGTGAATTTTGGCATGGGTTGCTCTGGTGTGGATGGAGTTGAAGCAGGTCTTAGGAGACTGAATCGCTGATGGCTGTGGTGGTTTTCAGACTTCCGAACTCAAAAATGCCAAAGACATCTTAGAAGGTCAGTGGTAAAGGGTCTCTCATCTGTGTGAGAGGAGCACGTGGTTCAGCTCCAACCCCAGGGCAGTGGCAGCCACTGCCAAGGCTGCTGCTGCTTCTGGAATGCTCAACTTAACAAAGATCTCAAAGATCAAGTGATTGGCTGGGAAGATGAGCAAATGGGAGAGAAAAAAACAGACTATAGATTCTTACTTTCTTGAAACGGCATTTTCTTATGTCATTGTTGAAGAGGAAGATCAAGGGATGCAACCAGAAGAAGATAACAAAGTCAAGGGTCCTTTATCCCAAGCCTTCAAAAAAACATATGAATTGGTATCAGGCCACAGAAGAGCTCAAAAAGGATTTTGTAAATCAAGGAAGAGAAATAGAGGAAAAATTGAGGACAAAAATGAGAGTGATTGAGGAAAATAATAAAAAAAACAAGTCAGCAGCTTGCTAAAGGAGACTCAAAAAAATGCTGAAGAAAAACGTTTAAAATTAGACTAACCTAAATGGCAAAATGGGAGAAGAATGCCTTAAAAAAGTAGAATGGGCCAAATGGGAAAAAAGGTCCAAAAGCTCACTGAAGAAAATAATTCCTTCGAAATTACAATGGAGCAAATGAAAGCTAATGACTTTATGAGAAATCAAAAAATTATAAAACAAAACCAAAAGAATGAAAAAATAGAAGACAATGTGAAGATTTTCATTGGAAAAATGGATCCAGGAAAGATAATTTAAAAATTATTGGACTACCCCAAAACCATGATCATAGAAAGAGCCTAGATACCATCTTTCAAGAAATTATCAAGGAAAATTGCCCTGATATTCTAGAACTAGAGGGTAAAATATAAAACATGGAATCTACTGACCACCTCCTGAAAGAGATCCCCAAAAGAAAACTCCTAGGAATATTGTAGCCACATTCCAGAGTTCCAGGTTAAGGAAAAAATATTACAAGCAGCCAGAAAGAAACAATTCAAATATTGTGGAAGGACAATAAGGATAATGCAAGATTTGGCAGCTTCCACACCAAGGGATCAAAGATCTTAGAATATGATATTCTAGAGGTCCAAGGAGTTAAAATTAAAACCAAGAATCACCTACCCAGCAAAACTTAGTACAAATACTTAAGGAAAAAAATGGAACTTCAGTGAAATAGAGGAAGTCCAAACATTCTTGTTGAAAAGACCAGGGCTGAAAATCTGACTTTCAAATATAAGAATCAAGAGAAGCATGAAAAGGTAAACAGGAAAGAGAAACCACAAGAGACTTAATAAATTTGAACTATTTACATTCCTCCATGGAAAGATGATATTTGTAACTCATGAGACCTTTCTCAGTATTAGGGTAGTTGAAGGGAGTATATGTGTGTGTGTCATATATGAAGAAAGAGAGAAAGGGGACAGGGTGAGCTGAATGTAAAGGGATGATACCTAAAAAATAAAATTAGAGAGATGTACTGGAAAAAAGAGAAAGGGAGAGGTAGAATGTAGTATATTATCTCAAATAAAAGGGGCAAGAAAGAGCTTTTTACAGTATAAGGGAAGAGGGGGAAGGTGAGAGAGGGAATAAGTGAGCCCTACTTTGATCCGATTTGACTTTATGAAGGAATAACATACACACTCAATTGGATGTAGAAGTTTATCTTCCCCTATAGGAAAGCAGGGAAGGGAATGAGAGAAGGGACAGAGGTATGGGGGAAGGGGTAATCAAAAGCAAACACTTTTGTAGAGGGACAAATCAAAGGAGATGATAGAATAGATGGAGGACGGGACGGGGTAGAGGGAAATATAGTTAGTCTTTCACAACATGAGTGTTTTGCATGACTACACATGTATAACCTATATCTAATTGCTTGCTTTCTCAATGAAGGCTGGGTAAGGAGGACAGAAGGGAGATAATGTGGAACTCAAAGCTTTAAAAATGAATGCTCAAAATTGTTTTTGCTTGCACCTGGGAAATAACTTGTATAGGCAGTAGGGTATAGAAATCTCTCTTGTCCTACAGGAAAATATAAGGGAGGGAGGGATAAGGGTGGTGGTGGTGGTGGTGGTGATAGAAGGGAGTATAGATTGGAAGAAGGGGTAACCAGAATACACACTGTCCTGGAGTGGGGAGAGGGAGGGATGGGAAGAAAATTAGAAATTCAAAATTTTGTGGAAGTGAATGTTGAAAACTAAAAATAAATTCAATTAGAAAAAGAAAGAATTTATGATGGCAATTCAGGAACGAGTCATTGCCACCAGAAATTATAAGGGGGATTTAGTTAAAGATGGGTGGCTAGGTGGTACAGTGGATAGGGCCAGACTTGGAGTCAGGAAGACTCTTTCCAAGTTCACATTTGGCCTCAGGCACTTACTAGTGATGTTACCCTGGGCAAGTCACTTTATCCTATTTGCCTCAATTTCCTTGTTGAATGAGCTGGAGAAGGCAATGGCAATGCATTCCAGTACCTCTGCCAAGACAACCCCAAGTGGGAGCACAAAAAGTCTTGACAACAACCGTTGTTAAAGAACATAGGCTTAATAGTCAGTATTGATAGGAAAGAAAAGGGTAGAAACCATGCAACATGTTGTTGAAGCATAAAAAATTTAGCACCTTCTAAATAAATACTTAGTAAGACATTACTTGGTGACCAGAATTAGACATCAGAAGCTCACTATCTTTCATGGATTGTTGTTAAAAAAAAAAAATTCCCATTCTACCAGTGCAGACCTCAAAATGCCTTGGAAGACTCTATATTTAACTTTTTACGACTGATACATAACTAGAAAAGTGTAATAGCAGAATTCTAACCTATTTCCCAGCTACTGCCTAAATTTCTGCCATGATCCTCATTCTCTTCTCTCCGAACTCAGGATTCAGATCTCTGAGATGCCAGATCCTTAATAAGTGAACTTTTGCTTTATCTTGCTTGGAACCAGGTCTCCATACCACTTCCTGGGTACCATCCTTATCTTCCTCTTCTCCCAGTTCCCTTTCCCCCCCATCCCCTTGTAATGTACTCTGAACCCTGGGAGTCTAGGTTCTGACAGGTGAGCTTTTGCGTTATCTTGTCCAAAGCAAGCCTCTACTTCAGTTCCTGGCCATCACTTTTATCATACCTCCATGTAAATATGCACTTCCCCTTTTTCTTTTCCAATTACCTTTTAATGTGTTGTCTTCTATTAGACTATAAGTTCCTTGAGGGCAGGTACTAGCTTGCTTGTGTATATCCTAAAGCTCAGTATGTTTTCCTAGCACATAGCAAGTGCTTGATAAATGTGGATTCATCTTTGCCCATCCAGTTGTCTCTATGTCGCTGTGTAACTGTTTAGCCCAGGATGACTGTGTAGCTGGTCATTGAAACGATGAGAAGAATAAAGGGTAGTAGCAGCAGCAGTCCCTGTACTTGCTGTCATTTTCAGCTTAAGATTTCTTTGGTGTAGGGAGTGGCTAGTTTGGAGACATCTTCCTCTGATCAGAGATTGTCAAGTCTTCTGTAATTTAGATACTTGCTTAGGGGCTTTGAAAGTTTAAGTGATTTGCCCTTGGTTACATAACCAGCATGTCCGAGGCAGCATTTGATGTGTTGTTGTTTCATTATCATAATAGCTGACATTTATTTTGGCTTTAAGTTCTTTACATATATCATTTATTTCTACATCTGAGAGTTTGAGGTGGAATTAACTGAATTGTGAGCAGTTAAATGGAAAAAGTAAGGGGACAGGTAAACGAAAAGAGGAGAAGTATTAGCTCAGACAGTTCTCTTCCTAACGACCCAGTGGTTCTCTGGGTCTTGAGCAGTCTGGTTGCTAGATTTGCAGGGGAGAGACACATAATATGCACAAATCTATTTATATATACTTCATTGTAAGTGTTTTTAAGTCAGGAAATGAAGTTGATATGTCATACATGCATAGTGGCTTAATTTTAATACTTAAATATACATCATCCAAAACCTATCATACTTTCCATCAAAAATATGGATAAACAACTGGTAGAGATGGGAAGACAAGTACTCACTCAAATGATTCCTGTTACCTTGGGAGTAGGATTGGTGTTAGGAGTGTGACAGCCACTCAGAGGTCACTTTCTGGAAATCTTTATGGAGGTCCAACAACTTATCTATACAGGTGTGATTGAAGACATAAGGAGCATGCTTCCCCAAGCCTCCGACCTCTGACAGCAACAAACCAGTCAGATTATTGGCAGGACAGTTTGACAGATTCATAACTTCCATCTCCATTGTCCGCTTAGATATATATATATAGTACTTCTTTAGAACTCCAGCCATTATATTCAGAGCCTGCCTTATGAAAGGGTGGCACCTTGTTCCAAAATATTAGCTCTCTTTGTTTTATTTATTTGGTCTGGGAGTCAAAGCCACTTGCCTTGGTTAGAAGCAGCTTAGAACTTGGGCTGACTTAAGTTTCTCTCTAGCGTGTACTTACTTTGCCTGTTTGGCTAATAGTTTATCTCACTCCTAGATTCCCTAATTTCTATCATCTTAAATTGTTAGGAGGGCCTCCTCCTCCAGGAATGTTATAATTATCGACTGACCCTGTTGGCTTCTAGCTGTTTGGGAGGGATTGTGATGGTGAGGAGCCATGATAACTTGCCCTTCCCCCTCAACTGTACATTTAGAACATATCTCAGGAAAGTGGGCCTCAACATGAGCTATATGATTGGTTTGAGGAAGTGATTTTCTGTTGTCAGTAGTGTCGGCCCTTTCCCCCAGCCCTTCTTGCGGAGGGGGAGGTTTTGCTTCTCTTAACTCTAAGGACTGGCATAGAGCTTGGCATGCCTTCAGGGCAGTTGGCACAGCTTCTGCAATATTCACTAATTGCTTACTTGCCCAGGATGGTGGATCTGGACCAGTCAGGACGGTAGTAGTCAGACTTAATGATTTAGAGCTCTCCAGAGGAGCCTTACTTTCATTCTTGTCCTCTTTTCTCTTCTCATGGAGGCACAGAATACCAGCTCTTATTTTTTACTTATGGAGAATTGAACAACAGGGAAGAACACTTCTTCTTGTTGCCACTTCTGTGATACCCCTGGTAGACATTGGCAGGTCCTACTGAAACGAGGACAGAGATCAGTTGGTAATGTTTTTCTGTCTTCTTTTTAGGAATGTTTGCATATCTTCCTTAGGGTTACCATTAAGAAATATTCCCAATTTATAGAAATAATTTTGACCTATAATTCTGAGAAATTTTGTTCAAAATTCTTGTGCTTGCTTGTGCTTGTTAAATACTAATTTTTCTCAGTCAAAATTGTCCTTCAGTGAAGTTCATCCCATTAAGTTTCCTCTTGCTTATTATTTAAAAGATAACCAATTTGGTGTGCTCTAATGTTCCAAACAGGAAAATGGCCATTGTTTTTTAACAGTGTTTTCATGGTCAGAAATAGCTGTCATTTATATAGGGCTTGAATCCAATTCATGTAGAAGTCAAGACGTCACCCCCATATGTCAATGGACCTCTTCAAAAATGAAGGATAAACAGCAGCAACCGCTTTAAGGTTTGACATCATTCTGTTTGAGCTTCACAGCAAGCCCATGAACTAGCTATTGCAGGTACTATTTGCCCTGTTTTACAAATAAGGAAATTGACACATTTATAAAATATCTTGCCTGTAGTATCATGGCTTGTAAATGTCAATGGTGGGACTAGAATCCAATTTGCAGTAATTCCCAGGTCAAATTCTTTACCCCACTCCTTAAATAGCTGTTCTCTACCCATTCTTTCTGTTGTATCCTTTAAAGATTTCCATTTTGTCAGTAAGTTCTCTTATCCTGACCTCTTTCTCTCATATTCCTACCTCTTCCTACCAACTGAAACCTGGCTTTTTTGAGGAAACCACATTACTCATCATGTTTTCCATTACCTTTTATTACTTCTTACCCCCTCCAGCCATTCATAAACCTGGGAGCAAGTGTTGGAATACTTCTTGCTTTCCATTTCTATTTCTGGGCCCTTGCTTTGCCACTGTCATTTCCTCTTTTTAAAATTAAAAAATGTAGATGGTGGTAGGAATTTGACACTGTTGATCAACTCTCTGTCTCCTCTCTGGGTTTTTGTGACATTGCCTTCTCTTGGTTCTTTTCCTAGCTGTTTAAGTGATTTTAGTTTTCTTTGCTGGGTCTTCATCCCTGTATCCACTAAATGTGGCTGTGCACTGATATTTTGTCCTGGGCCTTTTTTCTTCTTCTTTTTTCTGCATTATTATTTGCTGAGCTCGGCAGCTTCCATGCATTCAGTTATCGTTTCTATATCGACATTTCCCACATCTTATATATTCATACCTAATGTCCTGAGCTTCAGTCCTGTCTCACAACTATATGTTGTGAAATGGATGTTTTATAGTCTTCTCAAACTTATTAGCATGTCCAAAGCAGAACTCATCCTTTCCTCCAAAACTGGAATTTCTTTGTTCTTGTTGAAGTTTCCCTTGTCCTCATCACCTAGATTCATAACTCCAGTGTAGTTCCTGACTTCTCACTCTCATGCCCTACTTCTTAAATCAGTTCCTCAATCTTTTTTTCCTCTACATTTCTCACACAATCTCCATCTTAGTTCAGGCCCTTCTCACCTACCACTTGAACAATTGTAGTAGCCTCTTAAGAGATCTTCCAGCTTTAGTCTTCTCTCCACTAAAGTCTACATTCCACCAAGCTGCCAAAATGATTTTTCTCAAGGATCTGATCATATCACTCCCCTCTTCAATGACCTCTAATGACTTCCTGTCACTTCCAGGTTCAAATATGTATAAACTGTTCTATTTGTTATTTAAAACTTTTTATAACCCAGCCTCTTTTTACTTTTCTGTTCTTCTTACACAGTAGCCCAGCCCTAATGATCTGCTTGCTCTTTGACACACATGTGGCATCTCTGTGAATTTATATTAGTTGTCACCCATGCCTGAAACGCGTTGCCTCCTCACTTCTGCTGCTTAGAATTCCTGGCTTGCTTTGAGTCAGCTCAAGTGTCACTTTAAGAAGAAGGCCTTTTTTCCTGATCCTCCCCCAGTGGCTAGTGCCTTCCTTTTTAAGAATATCATGTATCTTCTTTTATGAGATAATAAATGGAAAGGTCCTTTGCAAACCCTAAAGTGCTATAAAATGTTAATTATTATTAGGTATTATATCTCATGTACATGTACAACTATATGTACATGTTCTTCCCAGTTTGTAAGCTTCCTGAAGTCAAGGACTCTTCACCTTTATCTTAATGCTTTGCACAGTGCATACATAGTACACAGTTCATGCTTAATAAAACAAATATGTTGACTGAAGTAGGATCACACAAATTTAAATAAAGAAACCAGACTTTGATTTAAAATTCTAAAATTTTACATTTCTGGTCATTTATTTCCTCCAGGAAATATTATACTAGATTCAGAGTAGTTTTATTTCAAAAATATAATAAATTATTAGGCAGCCATAGACTGTAGATCTTGATTGGGAAGGGACTGAGTCCAAGGACTCTTAAAGGAGTTTTGGGATAGGGGCTTTGTGAACTTGGACAGGAAAAAAAAAAATTTGCGGTTATTTTCATTAGCCTATAAGTGAAACTTAGCATTTTCTTCAATTCTGAATGTAGGAAGAGGTCATTATTCTGAGAAGGAGTTTATAGGCTTGTGATAGAATTTGAACCCAGATACTCAGGTTTTGGAGCTAGTGCTCTTTCCATTATGCCATATTGGAAATATCATGTAATATTTCCTACATTTTCTTTTTTATGGGATTATTCTTTTAGTTTTCTTTCTAGTCTGACATCCTGTAAGGTCTATGAGAGCTTTTTTTTTTTTAATTTTTTTTTAAATTTTTAAATTTAAATTTAAATTTATTTATTTTTCAAAAATTTATTTATTTTTTAAATGTAAACTTATTTAACTTTTTACATTCATTTTCACAAAATTTTGGGTTCCAAATTTTTTCCCCATTTGTCCCCTCCCCTCCAATACACCGAGCATTCTAATTTCCCCTATCACCAATATGCCCTCTCTTCTATCATCCCTCCCTTCCC
>CM053770.1:200119263-200161388 GCA_028658325.1 Potorous gilbertii | reverse complement strand
CCTGTCCCTCCCCAAGAGTGTTGACTTTAAATTGCTCCCTCCTCCCACTGCCCTCCCTTTCATCATTTCCCCCCACCCTGCTTATCCCCTTCTCCCCCACTTTCCTGTATTGTAAGATAGGTTTTCATACCAAAATGAGTGTGCATTTTATTCCTTTTTTAGTCAAATGTAATGAGAGTAAGCTTCATGTTTTTTCTCTCACCTTCCCTCTTTTTCCTTCCACTGAAAAGTCTTCTACTTGCCTCTTTTATGAGAGGTAATTTGCCCCATTTCATTTCTCCCTTTCTCCTCCAGTTCTGTTTTTAAAGCATTCTTCTCCTTGTTGGCTTTTTAGACCTCTTTTGCATTTGAGTTAGTCTAATTTTAAGATATTTTTTCTTCAGCATTTGGGTTAAAAGTAGGTCATCCCCACAAGAAGGGCAGCTAGATGATTTAGTAGACAGTGTCCACTGGAGGATCTGGAGTCAGGAAGACTCATTTTTCCTGAGTTCAAATTTGACCCCAGATGCTTAATAGTGATCCTGCACAAGTCACTTAACCATATTTGCCGCAATTTCCTCATCACTCTAAAATGAGCTAGAGAAGGAAATGGCAAAACACTCCAGTATCTTTGCCCCTCCCCCCAAAAAAAACCAAACCCAAAAACTAAATGGGGTCTCAAAGAGTCAGATGCACCTGACAATGACTCAACAACAACAAATATTATCACAAAAAACTACAAAAGGAGCCCTAACTTACTGATTAATATAAATTATGCAAAGAAACGTTTAGAGAATGCAAGATATCCCTGAAAGTTGTCAAAATTTAGCACCTACCTAATGCCTAACATGACATGAAGTGGTGACTAGAAATATACATCTCACTATCTTTCATGGACTAACAGGGAACAAATCTCCAGACAACCAGTAAAGACCTCAAAATATCCTGGAGAACTCACCAATAAATTGTAATGAAATTGGACAATATCACAGATCAAAATGGTATATACCAGTGGTATCGAACTCAAACAGAAACAGATTGCTGTGGGCCTCATACTGACTTAGAAAACCACAAATTAACATTATCTCCTTTGAATTATATGTATATACATATGCACACATATATGTATATATAAGTGTGCATGTGTATACATACTTACGTTGTTGTGTTTGTCCTTCGTTGCCAAAAAAGACCTTGCCATCAGAGAAATGATGATGTGACTTGCACTTGAGTTTGTTTTGAGTGAGGGAGGGCTGTGCAAGGTCACCAGCCTCACTTCTCCTCCAGAGCCTTCTGGATGCGGTGACCAGATATTCATCAGAATGACTAAAGATGGTCCAGGATGCACTGGGAGACCTTGGGCCCTTTAGACCCAAGTACTCACTTAGGGTGAGGCAATGCCCATTCAGTGAATAGGCCTGTTTAAGAAATAGTCAGGGAATGGCCCCTTTATGAGGCAAAAAAAAAAAATAACTATATCAGGCTGGGAGGGAAACAGCAGCAGTTAATATTGATAATCACTCTTAAGCCAGGAGGGTCCAGTGGAGTATGTCTCAGGGATCAAAGACCTTGCAAGGAGGATGAAGTGTGGGTTTGGAGGGTCTTGTGGGGTAGGGTGGTTGTCCCCTTTGACCAAGAGAATATGATATCCTTTTTGCCACTTATCAAAGTGGAGGGAAGGAATCCTTATGAATTACTTTATTTCCAGAGGATCTAGGCTCTTGTAACATCATAGGACCATGGGTTTAAAGCTGAAAGTGACATCAAAAGACAGCAAGTTCAACCCTTCACTTTACAGACAAGACAACCGAGGCTCAGAGGGAGTAACTTCATAGTTTTAGAGCAGAAAGGGACCTCAGGTACCATCTAATCCAACACCCTGATTTTACAGATGGGGAAACAGATCCAAAGAAGTCATGGGGATTTAAATTTTATATTTAAAGGTAGGAATGTACTCAGGTTATTCAGTCCACTCCCCCTTATTTTTACAGATGAGGAAACTGAGGTTCAGAGAGGTAAAAAGTTTTGCCCAAGATCACCAAGCTCATAAGTGTCACAGGCAGGATGTGAACTTGTGTCTTTATGATTCTGAGTCCAATGAAATGCCCACTATACCACCCAGTGTCTCTAATCCTTCCTCTAAAGGGAGGAATATTATTCTGCCTCTTGGCTCAGGGGATACCCATATCTGACAAGCATTATCAAACATATCAGAGGGTAAATAGCCTTTTACTGTGGGATATCAATGTCCCTTCCTGGCTAGTGCCATCATTAAACTGTTTGATTTTCTGGCCTCAGCACCCTGATCATTTAGACCTAAAGGTTTTGGTGGAATTTTTCCTGTCTTGGGTTATTTCCTTTTCTACCTCATGAACTTGGCCTTTTTATTTCAAATTGCACCTGACTCTTTCTATTGAGTTGAAAATTAATACATCCCATCCCCCCTTAGCTTTCACTCCTTGGGTCTAGCTTCTCCCTCTAGACCTCTGTATAAGGCCCCAATTAAGGCATCTGTCTAGAACAGCACTAGCTATCAGAGAAAGTCAATTCTAATGTGCAACTTGGAATTGTAATTTTAACAATATGGCACCTCAGGATTGAGAGCTGATGTGAAAGGGTAATCCACTGTCCAACAAAGACTTGGTGTGTTTTTCCAGGGAGGAATATGTGTTCTATGGCAGGAGTCATCCCTAGGAAGACTTAGAAAATTGGCCAGACTGCCTTTTAGTACTAACCCACTTCAAAATAGACACTTCCAGGGCCATTTTTGGCACCCAGATCCCCAAAGTCACGTCCTCCCCACAACCTGTCATATATCTCCCATCCTTCCTTGCATCTCCCATCAAAACCTTATCACCCATCCCCCTCTTCCCCAATCTCCCTAGGATCCTCTTCACAACTACTATATTAGAAATCACCTATTGGAGAAGCAAGATGAAATCCTGGAAAACCTCATGAATTCAAGAGTTGGGAGACCTGAATTCTAGGCCCAGCTCTGCTACTAACTAGCTGGGTCCCTGAACTGGGGGAAGTTATCTCACCCTTCTAGGACTCAGTTTCCTCAGTTCTAAAACAAGAGAATGGGGATGAATGCACTCCCTTGCAGTGTTAATTTTCTGAGTGACTGATTCCTGTTAAGGGAATAAGGGCTAATGGTTTAACAAACTCTCTCCTTGCTCCCCAAGGTATTGTGATTTTTGGATTATAAAATCCCAAGCTTTAGAATAGAAAGGGTCCTCAGAGATCATTTAGGCCCAATCCCTCACTAGGAAGCTGAGGCCCAAGAGGGACTTCTAGATGTGTCTTTTAATCCAAAGGAATGAATTACTAATTGTGGAATTGCAGGCGTGTGTGTATATATACATGTGTGTGTGTGTGTATAAAAAATTTAATATTTCCCAGTTGCATTCTAATCTGGTTCAAACTGAAGTTCTACAGGCTGAGTTTTGACACCTCTGTTGTACATAATCACTGGGTATACAATTGATTCAAAAATCTCGAGGTGTTTTTACTCCAAGCTGCCTTACCAAATACAAATAGTCTCCAAGCTAAGCATTTTTTTCATTACAGCTATAACTATACAAATACAGCATAGTTCATGGTAACATATATGAAAGTGGTAGCATGGCACAGTAGAAACAGCCTTTGGTTTTAAATCACTTGATTGCTATTCAGAATCCACACCTGAGGTTTATTACCTCTGTGACCTTGGACAAGTCACTTAGACCTCATTTTCTCATCTCTAAAATGAGGAAGTTGACTGGAAAGCTTTTGAGGTGCCTTCTAACTAGATCTATGAGTCTATGATTCTTTGAAAAATATCTTATAATATAACAAGAGACTATATTTTACAAAGCATTATAAATATAAACAAGAATGAATTTATCCCCTAATGATCTTTAGAACATGATATTTGCTACCTTTGCAGTACCTTTGGTGTTGAAATGTGTTTGGCATTAATGGCATGCTCTTCTAACAACCTTTAATTAGTCAACCAGATTAGAATTTGTCTTGGTTATTGAGGACCAAAGTTCTTACTGTTTGATTTTGTGTATTTTTCTGTATACAGAAGTAGTCCTAGATTTTCAAAGCTAAATCACCATTTAGCTTTGGCTACCATTGTAGAAAGGGTTAACCTACAGGTTGAGTGGTGGAATGAATGTCTGTTTTCTGAAGACCAACCTACAGAAGTTTACAAAGAAAATTATTCCTTGAAGTCTAGACACCAGGTAATAACATCTTTTGGCTACCACCATAAACATGTAGAGGAGCTGTAATCTGTATCAATGGAGGGATTACCCACATCTATAGAACTTATTTAGAATAGTCAAATAAACTGTATTGTTCAAAATTGTCACTATGTAATAATTGATAGTTGCAAAACACTTTTACATACATTCTCTCACTCGGTCTTTACAAGAGCTCCAAGAGAAATATTATTATTCTCTATTTTACACATAGATTAGAACAAGTATATGTGTGGATGTATACATGAGTATACATGTGTGTATGTGGGTGTGAGTGTGTGTACAGGAAATCCATGCTTTAGGCAACAGACTAATTTAGGTATCTAGAGGCATGTAAGATACCAAAGACATGGGAAAATTCCTGGACTTTATTAATCTACTCTCTTCCCCCTCACCAAAAAAAAAAAAAAAAAGATGACTAAGAAAACATTAACTACCAACCTATATGTCCTCTCCTTACCTATACAAAATACATCTTTATTAGAGATATCTGTATGTGAATTAAGGGTATGCTCAAGAAGGGCATTAGTAAATAAACAGGCTTTCACAAATAATATTTAACAGTGGACCACATCTTTACCATCACAAATTGACTTAAAGATGTGAAGACTTTAATATTCTATTGTGCTCCTTGTCAGCTGTGAAAAAGCACTGGACTCCATAAAATAAAATATCACCTTCTATGCTCTTTTGCAACCAGGTGTCAATACATATTGAGATCATTTAATATGTCTTGGAAGATATAACAATAAAAATAACCTTGTTCCATGACCTTCTGACAATAAACATCAGGTGAAGCATAGAATGAGGAAAGGAATACTTGCCAAAAGTATTTGTCATTGTGATGAAGGAGATCCAGCACAAAGACCAGGTCAAGAAAATTCTCTGTGCATGGTGGAGGCTTCCAGATGCTCCTGTTTGCAAAAGGCATTGTGTTGATTATGTCAAGCCCCAAGAACTGCAGAGCCTTCTAGAAGAAATCTGTATAATCATTCCAAGGCATTTAGTCCATCCCCATAGGAAAGACCAAATGGATGAAGAGTGTCTCTTGCCCAGGTTCCAACATAAATCAGAATAGACACTTTATCAGTATTATCCAGCAGTATGTGTATCTGGGACAGACAAATAGAATATCAGTGGAGTCCAGAGTTGAAAAGAAGAGTAGGCTATCTTACATCACTTTTACTTACTCCAGGCTTCCCATAGCAGCAAATGCCTAGCTTTTCAATATAGACTAATCACTTCCTTCAAAGGATGAAAGATGAACACCACAAAGAAGTCAATGGAAAGGAACAGGATGTATGTGAACAGGCATTATGCAACACATAACAATAAGATAGGAATGAAGTATGGCATCAGTCAATTGTATGACAGAAAGAAAAGATGGATTAGTCACATGGTGAGAACAAGAGATGACAGGAATGGACAGAGTGCTCCACTGGTACTCTCATGATAATTGGGACAGAGAAAGAGAGGCGTCCAGAATATTGATTGGATTACCCCACTCCTACCCCATGGCAGACTTTGGGAGGGGATGAAGAAATGTCCCAGAAGGAGAGATGAGCGTGGATGAATCATGATCAATATCACTAGAAGAAACTTCAGAATCATTAAGATTATGGATCTATTGGAGTATTTATGAGGATTTATAAATATGAGGATTTATAGATGAGGAAACTGAGTGATTAACCAAGGTCATCCATTTCATAATTGTCATTAGAACTCAAATCCAGGTTTTCTGATTTGAGTTTTTGCAGAATTCTTACCAGGACATAGCACTCAGTTCAACTTCTTGTGAGCAAGAAACTGCCATAAAATCAGCCAACAAGTATTTTTTAGATTAAATAGCATTTGTTGATGGCTTTTGTTTTGTATCATTTAAATTCTTCCCTGTATCTCTCCCATCCTCTCTTCTAGAGAACCATCCCTTAGACCAAAGAACTTTTTAAAAAAAGAAAAGAAAAAAACAGCAAAACATTTTCTCCCCAAATCTGACATTCAATGTGTCATACACATAGACTATCCCCCGCCATCCCTTTTCTACAAAGGAATGGAGATATCTTATATTTCTGTGAGCCAAACTTATTTTTTGTAATTTTGCAGCAAAATGAAAAGATTTTTTATTGTTTTGTGGTTGTTCTTTCCATTTATATTGTTTATATCACGTGCATTATTTTCTTGGCTCTGTTTGCCTCACTTTATGTCAATTCACAAGTCTTTCCATATTTCCCTGTACTCATCATATCTCTTATTTCTTATATCACACTAATACTCCATTACATTCATGTGCCACAATTTGTTTAACCACTCCCCAGTCAATGACACCTACTTTGTTTCACTGCCACAAAAAGTCCTACTATAAATATTTTTTACATGTGGAACTTTAAGTTTTGTCAGTGTCTTCCTTCAACTAGCACTTAGGAAGCACCTAATATGTGTCAAGCACTCTTCTAAGTTCTGGGGATAAAAATACAAAGAGATAGTCTTTACCTCAAGGATCTGATATTCTTTGGGTTGTGGGAAGAAAGATACCACATCCCCAGCTAAGCCATGCTTCATCCATGGAGATTGGAGTGTGGGGGTAGGGGAAGGACATAATATATCTTTGATTTCATTGGCATAGGAAGCTCCCAGTGTAGAAATTTTCTTTGTCAATTTGGATCTGTACCTGTTCTATGTAATCTTAGAAGTAATGTTCTTTGTCCAAGGTCATATAGTCAGTATGTATCAGAAGTGGAACTTTGAACCTACACCTTCCTGAGTCCAAGATTGACTCTCTATCCACTATACCATTCCATCTTTCTTGTGAATCTAGCATTACTAACTTAATTTTATGTCATCAACTTTATTGTTTCCAAATCACAGAAATGAAGACTGAAAAATAGGTAAATAAAATCAATTTCAAAAAAATAGAAAATATTAAGACTATAAATAAGACATAGAAATAGTTAAAATATCTATCTGTATGTACGGGTGGAAGGAAGATTTGGTCTCCTCTCACCTCACTTGATGTGGTCATCTGATGTAATCACAAATGATGAGGTGTTAATGTGTTAACATGGTGTTAATATCCAGTTATCCCTTTATGAAGTTTGAATACCTCTCTCTCTCTCTCTCTCTCTCTCTCTCTCTCTCTCTCTCTCTCAGTCAGAAGTAGCAAAATCATTAGATGGATAATGTTTGGCCATGACCCTGGGTGACCTTTAAAAAAGACAGTTCAATCAGTTTGAGCCAGTCAAAGAGGAAGTTAACTGCTGGGGAAGAACACAATTTTTTGCCTCTTGCTGGAGGAGGAGGGAACTTTCTCTCTTCACCGTCCCCCAACTGTACATGGCATCTAGCAATGGAATTACTATACTTACCCAAAAGGAAACACCCTACTCAACAGTCAGAGAATTGGTTTGAGACATGGTTGATGGAAAGCACTCTCTCCTGAGAGACTTGAATACAGAAAGTCAGTCACTTGAGATGTAAGTGACTTCAAGTGACTTCCACTTGAGATGGAAGCAGCTTCAAGGAACATGACCTCTGGCAACAAAGATGAGAGCTGGGTATGGACTCAAGAGAGAGAGTTAGACTTGGCAACAGAATGAGCTACAGAAGAGATGGGTAGCCTTGGTCACATGTATTCATTGTACATGTACTGATCACTACCCCTATACTCTGCACATTATTTTCAAGAGTGAATGCCATAGATATTAGTGGGAACGTTTGCCATAGGTTTGTTTTGGGGCAGGAGGAGGGGAGAGGAAGGTTCTTAGTATTCTTACTATGTCTTCGCTTTGAGCAAATTGTATCTACTGGCTGCCACTTAATGGGAAGCATTCTAAGGGTGGATAGGAGATAGACCTATGAGCTATTTTAAGCTAAACTTTTAGACTTTTATGTCTTACAGAACCAGTAGCCATCCTTTGGGTGACCCAACCTACTTGCAAGTTAGGGTGAATAGCCCAAGGGAACACTACAGGTGATAAGGGTGATAGAGGTGAAAACAAACTACTGTATGATGTTAAAAATGGGAAAATTATTACTATCAAGATAGATTAGGGTTTATGGAAGAGGTTTTGAATGAGGTTTTAAAGGCATTTGAGTGAGTTTTTAAAAGATGGGTAGAAATAGATGAAAGCGAGAATTAAAGATATTCTGGACATAGGAAATAATATTATGATATTATTCAAGACCTAATAAGGGCAGGAAGTTACATTAGGGGGAGGGGTAGTAAATAGTCTAATTTGGATGGAATATAGCATTGGAGTATGTGGCATGAAAGTAGCATGAGATAAATCTGGAAAGAAGGGGAGGTCAGATTGTAGAGGGCCTTCAATTTCAGAGAAGGGATTGTGAACCTGACTGGGTAAGTAGCAGAAAGCTACTGAAGTTTCTTAGCTGAGGAATGATAGCCTCAGATCCTAACAAGGGTTATTATCCTGGCAATGGTATGTAATGGTTGGATAATCTGTGCTGTTCTGAGTAATATGGGAGATACAAATAAACATGATGTGGTCTCTGTGAAGAAGAAACTTAGGAGCTAGTCATATAACTTAATTAGTTTATTAGTAACATTGGAGATGTGGCATATCCAATCATTTTATGAACTTATGGGAATAAGAGCTGGCAGTAGCTATAGAGATTATCTAGTAAAACCCTACCATTTTATAGATTTGATTTATCAGTTTGACAAATCTTCCCTTCACTTCTCCAAAAGAAGACAGTGGTTTAAAGTAGAAGAAAACTTAGAGGCTACTTAGTCCAATTCAATCTCATTTTACAGAGGAATAGTTTTTTAAAAAAAGCTTGGAAAGTCCAAGGAAGTCGTGCAATATTATACAGTTAATAAGTGTCAGAGGTAGAATTTAAAGTCAGGTCTTCCTGACTTCATTGAGATCCAGCACTGTCCACTGTCACATTGCCTTTAAGTCATAAATACAAGAGATTTTCTTTTTCATTTTAAAGGCAATAAAGAAACACAACTGGATCTTGATTTGAAGTATATGCAATTCATTTGCTAAAACTGTTTAGATGTCATTGACAAAGCAGTATCAGAAGTAAAAAGGAGATTGTTATTTCAAGTAAATGATAAAATGGCGTGGGGCCTGGAGGTAGTGGATTGTTATAATCATATTGTAAAACTAATAAGTTGGATGCTTATTAAATTTACTTAATTTGGAGGAATCCAGACTTACTGGTGAACCAAATGTCACAGACAGTTTAGAAAGTGGTACATCTCATTTCTGGCATCATTTTGTCTTCTAACCTCATGTCAGTTTCCTAGTTTGAAATGCCTGGATATACCATGTGACCTCCACCAGCTCTCTTTAAAATCCTGTTCCATGAACAATCTTAGTTAGCTAAATTGTAACCCTTCTTTACCTTTTGAAGACTTGTACATACAGACTTTAACTATTTCACCATTCCATTTCCAAATTGCATTCTATTTCAATTTTAAAGCATATCATTATTTTACTTGTTAAGTTCAAGTCTTCCAAAGCAATAAAACAGTTTTAAATAATACAGGTAAATGTCTTCATTGTAACTTTAGATATAGTATCATTCAGTTACAAGACCAAATGTACACTTGGTAGAAGAGTTTGACTAACACAGACTTTATGGTGAAAGTGATACATTTAAATAGCTTACTGAAGTGGAACAATTTATATCTTTTCTGTTTTTCTTGACCAGATTTTTAACCCACAGTAATCTTTTCCTCCTCTGAATTTCAAGAGTACTTATTGCTTGGTACTTCTCACCTGCACTTACCATGTGCTGGCTTTTTTGGTTTTGTCTAAAATAGTTGAACCAAAGAGAATGCAAAAGAATAATCATCCAAACTATGGGTAGCCCAACAGTCAGTACTGCAGGCATAAGGAGGCAGTAGCATATTTCTAGTTGTGACTGGTTTCCACAAGTGATACCTTGAAACAGGTGTCAAAAAGCCACGTACTCCTGAGTTAGCTAGAACCAGTTTAAAATGCAGTTGGGAAACATTTAACAAAATAGATAAAAGGACACAGATAATTGTAATATGTGGTTTTCTAAGTCAGTATGCTGCAATGGGTATCCTTATGTATGGTTTCTTGACCTACATTTCTATTTGAGTTGACCAGTGACTTAAAAGAATGAGTTGCCTAGGAAATAAATGTATACGCACACATGCGCGCACACACACACACACACACACACACACCTCCTTGTATTAAGAGTGAAGGGATTGCAGACTTGACTGCTACATCACATGTGACCCCATAAAAGGTTATGGTATATTGAGGAAGTGCCTATTTGATAGGAAGAACACTGATGCTAGATCAAAGAGTCCATGATCAGATCCCACTTCTGCCATTTACCTACCTGACCGTAGGCAAGTGGCTTAATCTCCCTGAGTCACATTTTTCTCATCTGTAAAATGAAGGCAGCCTCTGAGGCCCTTCTTGCTATAGAGGTATGAACTTAGAGTTGTTGAAGTACTAGATTGATTTTAGTTAATTTTCTTTCTTTTTTAAAAAATTTATTTATTTTATTCTAAACATAAGAAATGAAACAAGCACTTCCTTAACATAGTAAAATGGGGTGGGGGGAAGATGGTTTGTATGAAACTACAAATCTATTTTGTACAACTTGCCCTATTCCTCTTAAATATATAATAAAGTTATCATGTAACTTTTTTTCTCCTTTTTTCATCTCCTCCTTCCCCCCAGAAGTGGCTACTATTAGACAAATATTCATGTATATATGTGTGAGTGTGTGTGTATATAAAACCATTTTATACATACTTTATCAGTTCTTTCTCTGAATGCAGGTAGTTTCTTCTTTCTTATGTCCTTTGTTTGGGTTTTTATAATAGACAAAATGACTTAGTCATTTAACTCTTCCACCTTGATTGTAGACCCTTTGAGGTCAATGAACCCATCTTTAAGTTTCTTTTGTATTTACACCACAATGCACATAGTGGGGTATGTGTGTCTTTGTGTCTGTGTGTGCATATATACATACATATACACATATGCATCCACATGTGTGTATATGTGTATACTTAGACATATACATAATAAAACCTAGGCTTCTCTGGGCATGCTTAGATCGCCAAACAGAAGTGCCCCACAGGCCTTTGGAACATGTCCAGATTACATAATAAGATGCTTCTGCATCTTCTACCTCATGGGTGGGTATAGCCTCCTTTGACGGGCCACATAACCAAAACAAGTGGCATCTTTAAAACTGTTGAGACTGAGATGGTCACTCTTTGATGTGCTTTTCTGCTTGTAATCCTTCCTGCTGTGTCCAAAGAGCGAAGATCACAGTACCCCCAGTAGCACAGATACCATGAACTGAATTGCAGAGAGGGTATCTTTTCCCCTTTCTGTTTCAGGTCCCAGGACCTTTGAGCTAGGGTGTTAGGTGAGATGCCTGGCAGCTAGCCTGGCAGGAAAGCCAGGGATTGAGCCTGAGGAAGGGTGGTTTGGACTTGAAATTTAGGACTATGCTATAAAGGAACCATGATCCTAATGCCCTTTCCCTCCCCAGAGACTAAGGTGATATAGGGGAGAGGGGATTATTCCTCCTACACATTGAGGGGGAGGGTAGGGGGTTGTAAGTTTATGTATTTGTGATTATACATTTTGAAGTATTTTTTTTGTAAAAGTTAATTTGTTAATGGTAAATGGAACTGAAGTGCAAAGGACATCTCTCCTTTCTACACTTGGGGGAACACCATCTGTCTGAGCTGGAGCCATTTGTAGGGACCCAAACCTCTTTAAGGGAACCTGAGAACACTGGGGGAGGATTGAAATGTAATCTACCTGGCCTTCCAGTAGGACTACAGTAGTCTGCTAGCTTATACACATCTAGCACATAAATGCAATAGCCCCCTTTAACTTCTCTCTTTCTATACATTCATGTTTATATACATACATGTCTGTATATATAAATACACATATATGCATGTGTGTACGTAATGCATACATGTCTATGAGAGTTCAAGAGAGAGAATGAGTAGGGTAGACTCACTTCTCTAGGCCTAGTTCTTGTCCCTATAATTGACTGAGAGGTATTATGGTAGTAGAGAAGGAGCTGGTATTGGTTCTGGGAAGAACAGGGCTCAAGATCACTTACAGTGTTAGAACATGAAGCTTCAAACAAAATACTGATCTGAATGGATATAGGAAATTGTTCATGTCATTTCATTGGCATGGGGAAATGCCTTCCATTGTACTCCTCAGCTCCTCTGCAACTTAGGGAATCTCAGTGCTGCCCAGAGCCCTGAGAACTTGTGACTTGCCTAGGGTCACACAACCACATATGTGTCAAAAAAAGAGGCAAGGTTTGAACTCAGGTCTCTGTGACTCCAGAGACCAGCTTACTATCCTCTGTGCCATGTTGCCTCTCAGAGTTAGCAGAGATTTTAGTCCTCTTGCAGCTGCTGTGATAAGGATCTTCCTTCTATTGAACTGAAATTGGCTTCTTTTTAACTTGTTCTCAATTGGCCCCGGTTCTATCTGTAGAAACAAAACAAATTAAATCTTATTTCTTATCTACATAATAGCTTTCAGATTTTTGAGTACAGGGGTAATGTCCACCCTAAGTAATTTTTTCTCCCTCTTCAAACTTCCCAGATCTTTCAACTACCTCATATGCAATGGTTTAAAATCTCTTTACCATCTCTGTCATTCTCTTTCTGGGAACACTCAAGCATATTTAGCCTCTTAAAATATAATACCAAGAATTTACCTCAGATGAAGTCCTTCTGTTATGGAGTTCATTGAAACTGTCATCAGTGTCCTTCATTTGGATCTCATAATACTTATAATACTGAAGTAGATTTTATTAGAGCTGGGCATTTTATTCCCCACTTATATAACCTAAAATGCTCCTTCATTTTGTATTTTGCAAAGCTGATTAAAAAAAACTAAGTGTATAAGGTTTTAAATATACATATATATCTATATCCAACTACCCATATCTATCTATCTATATATGTGTATATTGCCCATCATTCTATTGTGCTAAGATGTTTATTCTGATTCTGTCAGAATATTAGGTATCCCAGCAAATTAACTATCCCAGAAGGCTAATGTTACACACAAGTTTCAGTAGGCATATGGAAGTCATTGAAATGTTTTGAATAGAAGGGTGACATGATCATATCTAAGAACAAGGAAGATAAGTTTGATGACTGTGTGAAATAGGAATTGAAAGAGGGAAGAGAATGAAAATGAGAAGACCTAGTTGCAGCGGTCCAGTTGGATAGTAATTATGCGCTTGTAGTGATAGGAGCAGAAAGAAGGATAATTTGAAATAAATAAGAGAAATATTGTCAAGGTGTCATCGACAGCATTTCATATCTGAATAGGTGTAGGAATTGAGGGAGAATGAAGAGTCAAAGAAAGCACCAATACTTTCAGCAACTGGCTCAAAGAATGATGGGACCGATGACAGAAATAGAGAATCCAGGACAATGAGCAAGTTGAGAGAAAAGAAAATAAGACCATTTTGGACACATTTGATCTAAGATGTTGGTGGTGCATCTAGGTAAAGATGGATGAGTTCAGGAAACTGGAGATGTGGGTCTGAATCTTGAAAGAATGATCAGGGCTAAAGATGTCAGTCTGGCAGTCAGCTGCTTAGAGATCCCTGGATACTGAAGGAGATTACCAAGTGTGACATGAGCAATATTTGCTTCATGTAGGTTGAACTCATTTCTCTACACTTCAGAGAAATTGTCCCCAGACTTAATTGGTCTGGGGGACCAAGACTCAAGCTGCTGACATGGTTTTCTGGCCACCTGGGGCATAAAAGACCTGGTCTAAGTAGAGGAAGAACTCCTCAGGTTTAACAGAATCATCCCTGCTGTTTCAGTTAACATGTCTTTCTGACCCATTGCTACCATTACTCAACAAATGTGGAGGCAGACAGAAGCTGCATCCACCTAAACCAGGATTATACCATTATTGAATCACCTTTTAATTTTTAAGTAAGCTTCTTTTTACTGTGTGTTAATGTGTCTATGAGAGTTTCATTTTATTCCATGCCTTAGCCTGAACTACTGGATTGGCTTGATTTAGACCTGAACACCAAGGTCAAAGAGTATAGAGAGAGAACAGAGAAAGGTCAAGGACCAAATTTTAAGTGAAGGAGTTGCAAAGGGAAGGGGGAGCCAAAGAAGGAAAAATTATAGAAGTAGAAAATCAAGAGAGTCTAATCTTTTGGAACCTAAGGAAAAGAAGGTATCTAGAAGGAAAGGGTGACCAGCAGTGTGAAATGCTACCAATAAGTCAGAGAATGAATATGGAGAAAGAGGTTTTGATATGACAATAAGACAGTTATTGGTGACCTCTGAGAAGGCTATTTCAATCATATGGTAGAGCAGGAAGTCTGTAGAATTTGTGAAGTGAGTGATGAGGAAGTAGAAACATTGATTGTAGACTAGGCTTATATTTTTTTTTAAGTTTGGGGATAAAAGAGAAGAAAAAGATGAGGTTAAAGCAGATAGAAAATTGGTGATCACAGGTTTGAGGAGACCTGTGCATATTTGTAGGGAGATAAGGAGCCACTGAAAAGATGATTGTCCTTCATTCTCCAAGAGAAAGAAATGAAGTCACTATGTTAGAGTCAAGCTACAATGTGTCTGACTATGTCTGATCAGACCAATATGAGCTCAGAATGCTCTACCACATATCAGACACTTAACAGTCTATGTGCATATTTGAAATGGATTCCCTAACTGTGCATCTCACTTTTCTTTTGAGCTACTTCAGTTCTACTTTGCTCAGCCCCTTCTCTGATGAAAGCATGCCATGCTGAGCAGTTCTGTGCCAGCATCTTCCATGTCACACAATCAATTACAAAGTTCTTAAGAGAGACCTTGAGAGTGTCTTTGTATTGCATCTTCTGACCACCATGTGAGCACTTGTGATGTGTGAGTTTCTCAAGGTAGTGGATTCAGTGTCGAGCCTAGTGTCAGAAAGACTTACCTTCCTAAGTTCAAATCTGGCCTCAGACACTTATACCTGTGTGACCATGTGCAAAACATTTAACTATGTTTACCTCAATTCCTCATCTGTAAAATGAGCTGGAGAAGAAAAGGACTTCCTGTAATGAAAAGATAGACTGAAGGTACATTTTAAGGGCTAAATTGATAAGACTAGGTTTTGAGGGAGTTAGCATGGGATGGGATCAATAAAATGGCACAAGGGCATTAATGAAAAGCAGTAGGGATAACTTTATCTTCAGAAGTATAAGAACATAATCAGAAAACTCCTCAATATTTTCATTTTTTTAAAGTTTTTTCAATTTTTTTTTTGGAATTTTGAGGGGTGGTATAAGTAAATTGAAGATCTAACATCAGATGTCCTGGTTCTTTTCATGAAGAGTAAGCTTATCTATTGCAGGTGTAGGTAAGTGATGTCACTGGTGTTGAGGGTTTGAGGAACTAGAGCTGGGTTTGAAATGGTCATTATATGGAACTAGAGAACTAATAAAGCCAGACAAGGAAACACACATTTAATAAATGTTTACTGTATGTGCCAGGGCACTGTGTTGGATTGTCAAATAGTAGTAAGGCTCCACCCAGTCCACCGTTACAAGTTGCATATGGCTAGCTTTGATTCATGTTGAAGACCTCTAAGGTACCTTTTAACTCAGGAATCTTATGATTCTGTGATGGTCTGAAAGCCTAGTGGTAGTAGTGTTATGTAGTGTTACGTACTATGTAGTGTTACAGAGAATATATTAGATTACAGAGATCTTAGCCTGATAACCATACCACTCCCAACCTGGTGTCCCAGGAGAGATCTCAAGGGGGTCTATAAACTTGAATGGGAAAAATTAAATCTTTATTTTTCCTAACATCTAATTTAAATTTAACATTTTCTTTAATAACTTAAAAGTATTATTCTGAGGAGTCCGTAGGCTTTACTAGACCACCAAAGGGATCCATCATGCAGAGGGAGAGAGAGAGAGAGAGAGAGAGATTAAGAATCCCTGCTACAGAGGCAAAAAACAATAGATATAATGCCTACAACAATGTAAATGGAAAAAAACCCCACCAACATGCATACACAAGAATCAAAAGTGAATGATTCATTATTTTAAAAAAAAATATGGCTCAAAAGAGGAGATATGAGAAGACACTCCAAACCTACCCCTTTTGCAGATGTGGAAGGTCCACAAGTATTGCACATTGCATTTATTTTAAGACTTTTCAAAGTACTGACTTTCCCTCTTTTTCTTTCTTTTTTTGTCTTTAAAAATACCTTTTATCATATAAGATGGCACTCTAGGAGGGTTGAGGAAGGATACTTTTTGTATTGATAAGGTAAAAAATAACACATCAATAAAATTCATTTCAAATAAAATTTAGTTATAGATTTGAAAAAAGAACCACCATATGTGTCACTATAAACTATATATTCCATGTTACATATACATATACACATATACATGTGTGTATACATATGTATATGTAGTGTGTATATCTACATATACATGTATGTCTACATTTACTTGTTCTAATTTTGGCCTATAATTAACCCCAAGAAAACACAGGTGCTCCATCAGCCACCACCAAACCATCCATACATGGAACCAGCAGTTACAACAAATAGAGAAGTTCTGAATGCTGTGGATAAGTTCACTTACCTTGGTAGTGTACTTTCTAGGGTTGTACATGTTGACAATGAGGTTGATACATGCATTGCAAGAGCTAACTCAGTGTTTGGGAGGCTCTGAATTAAAGTTTGGGAGAGAAGAGGTATTAGACTGACTACCAAACTGAAGGTCTACAGAGCCATTGTGCTGACCTCATTGTTGTATGTTTGTGAAACATGTACAATCTACCAACGCCATGCCAAGAAACTGAATCACTTCCATTTTAACTGTCTTGGGAAAATTCTGAGGATCACCTGGCAGGATAAGATACCAGACACTGAAGTCCTTGCTTGAACTGAACTGCCAAGTATTCAAACTGTACTTCAGAGAACGCAACTCTGATGGACTGACCACATTGTTCAAATGCAAAATATACACTTGCCAAAAAGACAAGGAGAACTCACATGGGGCAGGCGATCACATGGTGGTCAGAAGAAGCGATACAAGGACAGTCTCAAGGTCTCTCTCAAGAACTTTGTATTTGACTGTGCAACATGGGAGACACTGGCAAAGGACTGCTCAGCATGACGTGCCCACATCAGAAAGAGTGCTGTGCTCTATGAACAAAGCAGAGGTGAGACAGCACAAAGTAAATGTAGGATGTGCAAATTTGGAGTATCCACCCCAAATATTCACACAGACTATCTGTGCCTAATCTGTGGTAGAGCATTCTGAGCTCATGCTGGTCTGATCAGCCACAGTCGGACACACTGAAACTTCACTTCATCATGGTGATGTCATTTTGGTCCTCTTTGAGAACGAAGGACAACAACCAACCAACACATACATAGACGTCTACATTTACATATACATATATAATAATCATTATTTTCAAAAGTATTTAGTCCAAGAGAGGAATATCATTTTATAGAGACACCTTCTCCAAGCAACTGTTCAAAATTTAGCCAGTGTACATATAAATAAACATACAGACATAATAGAATTGAGCACAAGTGACCTGACTTGCAGTCTTTTCACCTCCATTCTTACCGTAATTACCTGGGACCTCAATATTTGTGTTGATGACATGAGGAGTATGGTAGTTTTTCCCAGGGATCATTTAAGATATTATATATAAGGAGAAGGTCAGCATGCCTATAGAAAAGAACAGCCCTCACATCACAGTGACCCATTCTTAAGGATCAAAGAAAGCAACTAGTAACTAGATAAAAATCAAAGCCACCAGTCCACAAGGTAAGATTCAGGGAGCTAGAAAGGAGAACATGAAATGAATTCAGTAACAGTGGGACCAAAGTCTAGGGTGAAGGAGAGTGAAGGTGAGAAAAATGAAAAATGCAAAGCACAAGAACAATAAGAAGGTAGGAACATAAAGAAGACTTCAACTGGTGACTATTTTCTTCTTGAAATGAATCATCCTAAGATAGCATCGTTTTATGGCAATGTTGTTAACCATACTCTCTCTCACATGTTCATATGTAGATATTGCAGATGTGGGTTTAGATGCCAGACCTCCACCTAGAACATCTTTCTGGATCTCTAACTTGTTATTTCATGGAATATCATTGGTGGATGACTTGTATTGTTTGTGTATGCATATTTCTTCTTGCCTGTAGCTTTTCCAATCTACTAGGTGCTGGAGGCAACTCTTATCACCTAGGAAAATCCAGGATCTCTCAGACTACATATTCCTTTTGTCTGCCCACAAGTAGAGGTAACAGTTGAGATTTGGAGAATTCAGCTCCATTTTCAAGATGAATGAGGATTCATAATAATGTGGGAATTCTAGGTAGTATTCCAATGGGAATTACCTGTTCCCAGAAGGTCTGACATTTTGCTGGTTTGGAACAGCCAGAAGGACTTGAACTATGACTGGGAAGGACTTCTGGAATTGTGATGTAGGTCAGCTTCCCGTATATGTGCTGCTTTGACTCACCATTCATTAGAGGTGGGGCTAATCAGTCAAGGTGACCTCTGTCTTCCTTAAGTATTTGTCACTGGTTAGAACCACAGCTGGAGGTGTGAGGGTCAGAAAGTATCTGGAATGGAAACCAAGTTTGCATTAAAGGGAGTACTTTCAGTGGATAAATGAATCGTTATTTTAATGGAATTCCTCTGTGGGAAATTGAGCAAACCATTAGTCTGGGTAATATTGTGTGTAGCAGCTAAGATGTTGTTTAGGAGTCTGCCTAGTGTTTGTTCTTTGTCAATCAGATTATGGGCAACATGGTATGAATTAATTCTTATCTGTAGAGCATAGAATATTGTAGTTCAAAACATATGAGATAAACTACTGGGGTCCTCAATCAGAAGACAAAATAGGTTGGAAAGTGCTATGGAATTAGCTCATTTATTCTAGGAAAAGGTAGAATGAAATGGCAGTGAAAGGTCTTATGTGGGATACTAATGGATAGCGTGTTGAAACTGGAATCAGGGAGACCTGTGTTCAAATCCAGCCTCAGGTACTTAATAACTGTATGACTCCTGAGCAAGTTGTTCTTTGTGCTTTTCAATTTCCTCATCTATAAAACAAAAGAGTTGGACTTGAGGGCGGGTTCATTTCAGCTCTGTGATGCATTTTGATCAGGATGTTTACAACCACCCGAATAAACTTCACGACTTCTGGGACAAATCTTAGGAGGAGTCAGCAGGAGTCACAAGAAACTTGCCACTTTGACCTTAGTTCTTGGCTTGATCAAAAACCTCATAGGACTGGACACACTGGTAGTCATAATAGCTACCCAAACTCTCAAGTGATGGCATGCAGAATTTTGAACAGGCTCATATGACCAGTAATGGGAATCTTAAAGTAGAGATGGACACCAACTTTTGAGGCTTTCTGCGGGAGGAAGTATGTGCAGACATAAAAGGAAGCACAGGAGCCCAATACATCTTGACTCTTCCTCAGGTAACAGAATCATGTCAGCTAAGAGTGTGAACAACTAAGCCCAGCTTCAGATAGTTTGTGCCTGATGGTAGTGACTGGATTTAGTTGGTCTGACCAAGGCTGGGGAGCTGTGAGCTTTATTAGCACCTGCCGAGGATCCAATGGATATCTGAATTTTGGTTTATACAACAGTATTTTCTGAACACTAATTGCTGTGTCTTGTACAAAATGGCAAAATTATCTAAATAATAAATATTAATAAAAAAATAAATCTAGTTAAATATATGTATGGATACATATATTTAACTAAATTTATTTTTTTGTTTTTATTTTATTTTATTTATATATTATATTTTATATTTTATTTATATTTATATATATATATACACACACATACATGTATATACATACATGCACACAGAGTATTCCAAAGGTCTTAGAGTAGCTTTAAGCAATTAAAGTTTAAAATTGTACTAAGGCATATTTGGGACACATATATCCTGTGTCTGTGTGCCTGTATGCCTGTGTACCATTGTGTCTGTATGTATGTACCCACTGGCTTTAATTTTGTTTAAATTGACTCAGCAGTCTGAAGGTACTATAGATTTTTTATAGTTGATATAAAAAACGATGGAGGTACCCTGCTCCTTCAAGGTGCTATCTCCTTGTCCCAGATATGTCCTTCTTTCCAAGGAGATCTTCCATACAGTATAGCTTTTGTTTGCTGAGGTCAGCCTGTCAGAGAAGGCAAAAACATGGGGGGAGGGTGCTGTGAGAGGATTACAACGCACACCTCTCCCACTAGAACATTGGGTATGTCTTTCAAAAAATAATTTTATCGTTTTCTGGGTTTTTTAAAAAACAACCTACATTTCTTATTGTATCCCTGTATCTACCCCTCCCTGAAAGCAGTCCTTTATAATAAATAATTTTAAAAGAAGAATTAAGGGATAGGGGAAAGTTCTACCAACCTAACCAACATATCAATAAATTATATGCAACATTCCACACTTATGGCCCCCATCTCTGTGAAAAAACCATGTAGAGATATATTTTCCTTTCACTTCTTTGGAACCAAGCTTGGTGATTATAATTTACAGCACTCAGGTTTTTTAAAATGTATATTTTTATATCTTTTGTTTTTACACCATCTAAATTTCCCCCCATATTCCTCCCTTTTCTCCTCCCAGAGAGCCATCCCTTATAATAAAGAACTTTAACAAAAAAGAAAAAGAGGAAGAAGAAAAAAAATTAGCAACATTTATCAATACATTGCAAAAATTTGGACATCTATGTTCCAAATCTATGCTCTCCCCACCAATTCTGCAAAGGAATGGTGGAGGCATTTTTTTATATCTCTTCTTTGGGGCCAAATTTGTTCTTTGTAATTTTGCAATATTTGTTTTCAATTGTTTTATAATTGTCCTATTTATTTCTATTTCTTTATTTTATGATAATTTTACTATATTTCTATTTATTTCAGTTTTTGTTGTGACTGTGATTTTACTGATTTTATTTATTTCACTTTGTATCAATTTATATGTTTTTCTATGCTTCTCTGTATTCCGCATGTACACAGTATTCCATCATATTTCTGTACCATAACTTGTTTCATCATTTCTAGTTGATAGGCATCTATGTTGTTTCTAATTCTTTACTACCACAAAAAAAGAAAGTTTCTATAAATATTTTGGTGCGTATGTTGTCTTTTTGCCATTAACTTTCTTGGGGCAAATGTCAGCAGTGGAATTTCTTGGTTAAAGAGTATAAACATTTTAATTACTTTTTTAAGCCTCATTCGAAATCACTTTCCAGAATGGTTGGACAAATTCACAGCTCCACCAATAGTGCATCTGTATGCCCAGTCTTTCCATAATCCTTCCAACTTTAATTATTCTTGTCTTCTGTTATCTTTGACATAGTTGACAGCTTTGGATGTATTGGTCTCTATTATGAAGGGTAAGGGTATAAGATGATCCTGATAGGAGATAAGGGAAAATATCATATAAACTCACTGAATGGACCTTTCTCTTCTGGTATTTCTGGGAATGCTTTGGAGAAATTTCAGGAGATTGGTAACAGCTCCTGTGCTCTAACTCATGTGTAGATACCAAGCTGGAGAAATGGAATCAAGGGAAATATATGGAATTGTTGGGGCATATATTAGATAGGCAGGTAGTAGGACATTTAAGATAGATGACAGTGGCAATGTGAAAGTTACCAAGCTCAGGGAGGAGTTACTACCTCCATTTCATCCTTACCCTCCCCCTTTTCTACCTCTAGCTTTGAGAACTATAATAAAATAATCAACACTTGCCATCTTGGGAGAGAATTGTCAATCAAATACCATGACTCCACTTATAATCTTGTAAATTCTCAGACCAAATCATCCTTCCCTGGCAACAACTGACTATTTATGTGGTATTCTTCCTTTAGGACATAAGCTCTTGGAAGAAACTATCTTGCTTCTTGTACTTGTATCCTCAGCACTTTTCACAATTCCTGGAACATAGTAAGGAGATGACTGGGATGGAGAGTTGGATGGAATATGAAGTATGAAAGACAGATGTAAAGAATGATGATGTTTGCAATGATGATGGAAACAACATGTCCCCATGGTTCCTTGCTCCTTCCTCAAGCAACCAAACTGGTGACTGATTGTTTCTTGAACTGTAGAGGGTACCATTATAATTTTCCACAGTAGTATTGAGGAACTCACCAATGTCACTCATTAGGGAGCCATTCTATTATATTACAAGACATTCTTTCTAAAAGAGGAAGTGATCCAGCATGTGGTCTAATCATTCAGGCATGATGACATGTCTTGACTCAAACTATCATGAGTTCCCATGGGTCTATGAAGTATTTTATTTGTTCATGAAATTCTGGGAGTTCCACTTCCACTATGCATTTGAGATTCTTTCTATGCTGGGACAGGGATGGATTTCTGCCTCATCCTGTTTCCGGTACTGCTGCATTATAGCTCTATGTATTGTTATCTTATCTTTCTACCGTACTGTGAACTCCATGAGGACAGGGACTGCCATCTTTGTATTTTCCTCAGTTCCTAAACCAGTGATTTGCACACAGTGAGCACTCACTAAATGTTTGTTGCATTTTTATCATACTCTATTCATTCCCTTCCCACAGGGTTTTTGAGGTTTCCCCAAAGTAGGAAATTTTATACACACACATACATGTATAATTATCTAGCTAGCTAGCTAGCTATCTGTCTATCTATCTATCTATCTATCTATCTATCCTCTCCTCCAGTCTCTTGCTGAGGGATCTTCTATGTCATTCTGTTATTGTTAAGGTATATTTTATTCAGGTATGATGGAACAAGATTTTCATGTTCCTAGGTGTAGGAGGAAGTTGGATGGAATGTGTATTAAGTGTAAATGGGTGTGAAAGTCAGTCATCCTGGGGGGAGAGTGGGATTCATGTATTCATCTCACCTCACCTTTGCCTCTTGAAACCCCAGCTTTCTTTCAGAGTTTAGTCCAAATCGTTACTTCTTCTAAGGCCTTCCCTGAACCCCACCAGCTGTTAGTGCCTCCCCCAAGTAACTTTGCATTTATTTATACATATTTGTGTTCATGTTGCCTCTCATAATAATAATAGCAGGTAGTATTTACAAGGCACTAGAAGTTTTACAGAGCATTCTAAAATTATTTTATCCTCACAACAGCTGAAAGAAAAGTGCTATTATTACATCATTTTACAGATGAGGAATCTGAGTAAGAGGTTAAGTAACTTGCCCAGGGTTATGTAGTTAGTAAAAACCCAAGGCAGGATTCAAACTCAGCTCTTCCTAACTCTAAATCCAGCACGCTGTCCATTACACCACCTGGAATGGAACTTCTTTGAGGGTATCAACTGTTTAATTATTTTCCCTTTGTATCTCTAGAGCCTGGCATATAGTAAAAGTGTCATCTTTCTTTCAGTATATACGTCTGCTGCTTGCCTGGCATTATCCAAGGGTTTCAAAAGCAAAGCCAAAAATAACAACTGTGACAACAATGATAGTGACTTTCCCAGTGCTCACAGAGCTTACAGGCTCCTTGTGGGGAAAGAGGGAAGCAATATGTGTACAGATAAAGGCCAAATACAAATAAAGTAAATACACACTGATTTAGATGTGGAAGGCTTTAGCAACTAGGGAATCAGAATAGGCTGTTAGGAGGAAGCACTGAAGGAAGTTTCTTTCGGGGTGTGCTGACTTGGTCACATCTTAGACTTTACTTTCTTTTAAAAATATTATATCTTTTTCTAATTACATGTAAAAACAATTTTTAACATTCATTTTATAAAATTTCAAATTCTCATTTCTCTCCCTCCTTGCCCTTCCCCCTTCTTGAGAAGGAAAGCAATTTGATATGGATTATACATGTGTAGTCATGTAAAACATATTCCATATTAGCCATGTTGCAAAAGAAAACAAAGACACCCCCCCAAAAAAACATTTATCAATTGGGGAATGGCTCATATTCTTATCAATTTGACTCAGTTCTCTGTATATTTGAGAAATGAGGCCTTTATTAGAGAAACTTCCCGTAAAAATTTCCCCCCCAGTATTCTGCTTTTCTTTTAATCTTGGCTGCATTGGTTTTGTTTGTGCAAAATCTTTTTAATTTAATGTAATCCAAATTATCCATTTTACTTCCTGTAATACTCTCTACCTCTTGTTTGGTCACAGATTCTTCCCTTATCCATAGCATGGTTGATTAATAAATGTTTGTTAATTTGAAGAGAAAAAAAAGACCACTACTTATGTGACCTCAGATAATTCAGGATCTCCCTGGGCCTTCGTTTTCTTATCTGTAAAATGAAAGAATATTAGACTACATAGGTTCTAAGGTCCCTTGCAACTCAGAATCTATAAAATGAGATCAGACTATATGACCTCTAAGGTCCATTTCAACTCAGTATTTACTATCCTAAATTCTATAATCCCATGATTTAGCACAATTTGATAGGACCACCCCACTAATGATTGGACTGGTATTCATGGGCACTTGTCAACCAGGTTATGTAGATACGTTGCAGAGAACCATAGAGAATGGATACTTAAGTCAGTTCTACCCCATACAGACTCGGATATATGTCACATTGATACAAATTACATGAAAAAATTGTCACTACCTAATAAAATTTTTTTAAATGTTTATTCTTTTCTTATATCCATATACCACAATTTGGTTATTCCTCAACCAGTAGGCATCTAATCTGTTTGCAGTTTTTTTCTGCCACAAAATGTGAAGCTTTAAATATTTGGGGGGAGTATGTGGGACCTTTCTAGCTTTGACCTGCCTGGGGTATATGACTAGAAGTTGGATATTTGGGTCAAAGGAAATTGATATTTTAGGCACTTCTTTAGTCTAATTCCAAAGGTCTTTTAACAACCATTGGGAAATAACTTGGTGGTCTTAGTATAGTTCTTCTTATTAGAAGTGAATTATTACCAATTTGACTGGTTGACTCAAGGATCTTATTAACTTTGAAAACTTCATTGCCCTTTAAGATTCTCTGATGAAGTAGGACAAAAATCTACACTGGCAAGGCTCCACAGAGTCCTTAGTTATTAATCTAATAGTTTTCGTTGCTGTAGGTACTAGTTCACCAATGTTTGCTTTCATATTCAGTGGAAGAAAGATTCCTTACATTCATTCCCACCTTCTTCACCTTGTTGAGAAGATAATAAACTGGGTGTCTCACACTACAGGGTGTCCCACAAGTCTTAGCTGTAAAGTCTTAGCAGCCTGAAGCTTTAATAACTGAAAACCTCAGACTTTTGAGACTTTTGAAACCCTGTGATTCCTTGATGAGGTGACAATTCCAAAATGATTTTTATTTTAAACCTCCAAACAGGATTCCCGTTCTTGAGGTAAGAGGCTAATAGCTATGATGAGCTACTCCTTCACCTAATCCCTCAGGCCAGGGATGGGATTAACTTAAAGGGTTTAAAAAATGCTTCCATGATTTTGATAGGTATATCAGGTTACATATGCAACTTACACTTGCATACCAGTGCAAAAAAAACATGTACAAGCAAGTTATAATTACTTGATTTCCATACACAACTGGATGTACCTGAAAATTGGCAAGTGCTTTTGTTTGCTTTTAAATTAGGCTCTAAGGAGAAAAAAAAACAGCTTTCACGTGCAATGAAGATAGAAAGGATAGCCCTCCTATCCTCCAATTCTTTGAAACAAAACATTTTTCCTTATGGTTAGTCAAATGTTTAATTCCTGACTCTTTATCAGAATAAAATAAATGTGCCTACATATGTCTATTTTTGTCTTCAAGTTATGAGGACATTAGTATATACCTTTTCGATTGCTATAACTCCTGAGAAGTAGCAAGAAGTCTAAAACTAGAGTTTTATTCCAAAAGGGGATGCAGGTGGGGACAGGGTGGAGAAGCACACTTATGTTTAGGTTCTCTGAATGTTTGGCACCAGACTCCTGAAAATTTAACTCTTTAGTCAATGAGAATGGTATTTTGACCGTGGAGAGATACTTGGCAAGCTAGGGCTTGTTTAATGCAACAGCTCATTGAAGGATTTCTCTGAAGAGATTCCAGATTTTCTGAAGCACCTGTGTGAATCATTCAGCTTTCTCTCAATGTATCTAAAAAAGAAATGCAGCATTTAAAAAATTCAGCCCACTGACTCTCTTCTGTGTTTTATAAAGGATTCTATGTTAAATTCTATGATGATGAAGATTCAGTGAGTGAGGGATCTGTGTCTTGTTCTGGCCTCTGTCCCAGTTTGCGTGTCTACTGGTGTCAACCTATTCGTAGGATTTAGAGCTGGCAGGGACTTCGGAGGTCATCCATTTCAACCTTTTTGTTTAACAAACTGAGGGCAAATGTAGGCTAGAAATAGAGGTTAGGTACCTTGCCCAATGTTATTCATGTAATAAGTCTCAGAGTCAGGGTTCCAATTCCAGTCATTTCATCTCAAATCCAGTATCCAAACCAGCGTCCAGGCCTCAAGATTGTGTCCTTCAATTCCCTTCAATTTCTCCCCATATTCAACCTCTGGCCTGCTTCATTAGTCCAAGAACCTTCAAATCACCTACACAATTTTCTTCACCTTCTCATCTGACTCTTTCTCTCTTGGGTGCTTCTTCCCACAGTCTTCTCTCACTGAAGCAGGAAGTAGCTATGTCAGAAGCTCACTCTCTTTCATAAATGAACAGATGGAAAATGCCCATTCTGTGAGCTGAGACATCGAAGTATCCTTGAGAATTCAATGAGTAAATTGCATTGGAACTGGACCATTATCACAGATGCAGCTGTTGTCTACATGTAACATTCATAGGAGCACAGGCTCAGAGCCAGGGTCTTAACCTGAAATCTGAATTGTGTATATACATATATATGTGTAGCCATATTTCAACACAATTGGTTTCCTTGGTAATCCTCTGTGTCTTCTTGTATACATTTAAAATATGATACTGAGAAAGAGTCCATAGGGTTCCCCAGACTGCTTCTGAGTTGACATATCATGTCCTTTCTTTATCTAATTCATCTCTGATGCATGTCCTCTTCTCTCTACTCACACAGCCACCTCTGTGGTTCAAACCCTCATCAACTCTTGCGTGGACTATTGCCATATCTCATAATTGGTATCCCTGCCTTAATTCCCACCCCCAAGCACACACACGCACACACGCACATGCACACACACTCTATCCTCCATACAGTTGACAAAGTGATTGTACTAGTATTTAGATCTAACCATGTCAGCACCCCTGCTCAATAAACTCAAGTGACTTCCTGTTATTTTCAAGATCAAATATAAAGTCCTTTGTTTGATATTTAAAGCTCCTCGTAATATGCCTCTTGCCTACTTTTTCAGGCTTCTCATACTTTATTCCCTTTCGCACTCTCTATTATCCAGACCTTACTGGTCTGCTTGCTGTTCTTTTACATAATATTCCATCTTCCATCTTTGGACCATTACCCTGGTTTCCTGCAAATTCTGCCTTCTGCAGGAGAGCATTTATTGTCCTCTTGAATACTACATTCTCCTCTAATCTTCTCTGGATATATGTTATATATTGAATATTCATATATTATACTGCAAGCTAGAATACAAGGTCCTTGAAAGTAGAGACTTTTTTGCTTTTCTTTGTATCTCTATTGCTTGAGTAACTAAGGGGCACATTGAACAGACTGCTAGGCCTAGACTGAAGATCTGAGTTCAAACCCAGCCTTAGACACTTCCTAGCTATGTGACCTTGGGCAAGTTGCTTGACCTGTCTGCCTCAATTTCCTCTACTGTGAATTGGGAATATTAGTATCACCTGCCTTGTACACTTGTTTTTCAAGATCGAATGAGATAATATTTGTAAAGCACTTAGCCCAGTGCCTGGCACGTAGAAGGTGTTTAATAGATGCTTATCCCCTTCCCCGACTTAACATAGCTACTGACATGTAGTAAGTAATTAATGTTTTTTGATTGATGGATAGATGAATTGGAAGATGGAAGGCTGGAGGATTATTATGCAGAGAAGAACAGAAAAGAAAAGGACAGCTGAATATTTAGAGTTTAAAAACATATTGAAGGAGGAGGGAGGTATGCTTAAGAGGAGGGAGCTGGATGCTCTGAGGAGGCAGCTGCTTGTTTAATAAAGAATAATAAAGTAGTGCTACAGCTCTTAGTTAAGAGCTAATCCAGAAAGAGGCAGAGAAAGAATCAGAGTAGTTGTTGGTGATTGCCTGCTCAGGGGTACTAAGGCAGCTGTTTGTTAACCTGATGACAATAATAGAGAGGTTTATTGTTTTCCTGAGGCAAGTATCTAAGATATAACAGAGAACCTCCTAAGACTTATCAAAACTTATGTCAATTACCTACTTCAGTGCTTCCCAGGGGCACAAATGACAGTGCCTGAAGGAACCTGGAAAGTATTACCAATGACTATGAAGTCTTGAGTAAGAAACTGAAGACCAGTGAGGCACAATCTGTCTTTTCCTCGTTGTTGTCCATTCAAGGTGAAAGATGAAAAATTGATTTGGCAAGTGTATAGCTTACTAAGAGTGTGGTATCTGCGAAATGGGATTTGAGCATCTATACCACAGCTTAAATAAAATAAAACAGGCATGGCAGGTTCCATTGGCATTGATGGAATGGATCTAACAAAGGTTAAAAATGCATTTAGCAAGTATCTTACAAATCTAATTAAAAGGAAATTAAGTTGAAAAAAAGAGAAGACTATGTGTGCATATATCTACATCTATCACAGCTTTATCTATATCTGTCTATATAGATTGTATAGCCTAATCTAGAACAGGGAAAGGAAAGGGAACAACAATTTATTGTCTAATACGTGCCCGGAACTGCACCAAACTCTTTATGATCCTTACAACAGTCCTGAGAGGTGTTACTATGATTCTGATTTTATAGTTGAGGAAACTGAGGCAGACAGATTAAGTGACTGACTGAAGATTATATAGCTAGTAAGCACATGAGACTGAATTTGCACTCAGGTCTTCCTGACTCCAAATGTAGTGTTTGTACCACCTAGCAGCCTTAGCTAACATGAAGGAATAAGAAATAATGGTAAATATCCAGAAATTTATATTATAGGAGATAAAATCCCCCCAAATGAGCAAGTAGTAAACCCCTGCTCCTAAATGTCTATAAACAGATACCCAAAGTTGAAGTAACAAACAAGAGGAACTCAAAATGCAAGAAAGAAATTTGATCTTGTAGGTGTCACTGAGACTTGGTGGGATGAAACCATAACTAGAATATGACTATAGATGAATACACATCCTTCAAAAAAAGATAGGATAGGTAAAAGAGTTGGGGGGGAGGGGAATAACACTGTATATTTTAAAAAGCATATTAATGTGAGGAAATCCAGAACCTCAAAGAAGGATGTATGGTGGAGAGCATTTGGATAGAGTTCCATGAGAAACAAAAGAGATTTTGTCATTGGAATACAGTATAAACTACCTGGCCATTCCTCTTCAGGCTGTCCTCTGGTCTTCCGCTATCATGAGATCTTCATCCTAAACCTTACCTTAGTCCTGGACTTCACACATTGGGAGTACTTTCTGCTCCTGTGGCTTCTCACTGTCATTGGATAACTCATTCCAGAACCTCCATTTAAGGAAGACACTCAGATCAGCCATGTGGTGTTCCTTTTCAGGCTGCTTACCATGCCCTGAGCCCAGTACTTTGTCTCCCCATCCCCTTCCCTTTTCAGCTTCCTTTTATGTGTTCTTTACTCCCCCATTAGAATGTAAGCTCCTTGAGGACGGGAACTGTTTCTCTTCCTGTTTGTGTTCTCAGTGCTTAGCACTGGGCTTTGCACACAGTAAGTACTTAATAAGTGCTAGTTGACTGATTAGACACAAAGAAGAAACAGTTGAGTTTGGTATTAAATCATAAGTCTGAGGTGTGATCTAGTAAATGATGAGGGACTTCAATTACCTAGATATCTGCTGATTTTCCCTCAAATAAAAGGAGCAGCTAATAGCTTTTTGATTTTCCTTAATGATAATTTCATCATTCAAAACACGGAGAAACCTCCAAAGAGAAATTCTATTCTTTATCTGATTCTTGTTAACAGGAAGGAACTGTTTGCTGGGCAGAGAAATGATCAGGGCCCTGGGGAGGATCTAAATGATTTCTCCTAGAGTTTTTGATAAAAAGGAGAAAATCTAGGCAAAATCTGAGGTGTACCCTAGATTTTGAGGAAGGCAGATTTAAAAGAACTCAGAGGAAGGATAGGGAGAATCTTATGGACTGAACTCTGCAGAATTCAGCCCATGAATATGCTCAGTAAATTTGACACACACAACAAAAACACACACAGACACATATACACCAATTCCAATGAGAAAGAAAAATGGGATTTGTCTGAAGAAACCAATGTAGAAACAGAGGAAATTCACAAACCAATTTGGATTTTCAAAAGAAATGTGCAGAAGTTGGAAGGTAAAGTGTCAGAGGATGAATCTAAGAGTATGGTATAATCCTATAAAAATGTGCCCAGAATGATCTGAGACTGGAAAAGAAAGGGCTTGTGGTTTTTTTAAAGCTATCCTGGGAGAAAAAGGACCAGTGCCAGGATAAGACCTTTGCCTGAAATGGATAAAACAATGGTGACTGACTAGTGACAGAAGGAAGAGCTGCTCAATTACAGTTTTTCTTCTGTTTTCTCTGTCAAAAATGACCTTTATACTGGAAATGACAGGACAAAAATGGCTAATGGGGAGCTGATACATAAGGCAAGCAAAGCTAGAGTAAGAGAGCACCTCGTTGTCTTTGATAAATTCAAGTCACTGGGTTTGGCCAAACTACATCCTCACATACTGAAAGAACTAGCAGGTGTGATTTCTGAGCCTACTGTCAGTTATATCTGTAAGAGCACAGAAAATGGGAGCATCACTCAGCATTAAAGAAGAACAAATTCCAAAACTAGAAGAGGACAGAATCTGCAAAAGAGGGGGCAATGAGTATGACTTCTATTTCTTAGAACATTCTAGAATAGACTGTTAAAGAGGTGGTGGGTGACCATTTGGAAAAGGAAGCAGTGGTCACGAAGAGCCACAATGCCTTCACCAAGAGCAGCTCATGCCACACTAACCTTGTTTCCTTTACATAAAAAGGAAAGTATTATTAAACTAGCATATGAGAACAATGCAGTAGATATAGGTTACCTAGGTTCTAGAAAATTTGTTAAAGTATCTTATACTATTCTTTTGGAAAAGTTAGAGAGATGTGGGCTAGATAACAATACAGTTAGATGGATTCATAACTAATTGGATTTATTGTTTTTCTTTAGTCATTTCAGTTGTACCTGACCCCATTTGGGGTTTTCTTGGCAAAGGTACTGGTGTATTCCTTCTCCAGCTCATTTTACAGATAAGAAAACTGAGGCAAGTAGGGTTATGTGACCTGCTGTAACAGCAAGCACCCTAGCATACCCAGAATGACCTGCTATCACAGGTTCTTGGATCTGCTTTACTTAAAGGAAAGCAACTTTTAAGGGGTCAACAGTCTTCTTTAATTACATTCACTAGTTCAGGGGAAAAGTTAGCACCCTGAACATCAGACAAAATACAAGCAGATAAATTAGCATGAAGACCTACAGACAGGGTGCCTGAATCAAAGCAATATTGCTAAAGACTACATACGCCACTGGATCAAGAGAGCCTTTATATGTCAGCAGTCAAGGGGTCTGAACATACGGCTACTCAGAATCTCAACCAGGGAATCATAAACTCCTTCTCATAAGCAAGCACCCAAAGCAAAACCTCACCTCAAAGTATATACACACTTTTCAGAGCCAGAAGGCACCACAACCCTCCTTACTCAGTGGCTAATCAACTTAGTACCAAAAGGTGTGCAAACCTTCCTACAAGCAAACTTCCCCTAAGCAAGCTTCCCTTAATGGGCAACATGAGGTCTATTAATAGATAGGGAAGATCTTAACATTACCATTGCACTTACCCAGGATCACCTAGCTATTAAGTGTCAGAGGCCAGATTTGAACTCAAGATGATGAGTCTTCCTGACTTCATCCACTGAGCCACCTAGCTGTCTATAACTAATTGGATGGCTGGACTCAAAGAGAATAATTTAATGTCAATACATCAATAGTTTTCGTGGAGCATTCTAGGGGTCTGTGCTTGTCTCTATGCTACATAATGTTGTTGTTGTTGTTAAATGACTGACTTGGATAAAGGTATAGATGGAGCCCTTATCTAATTACCAACAACCTAAAACCCAGAAGGATATGTAACACAGTACATGATAGAGTCAGGATCAAAAAAGATCTTGACAGATTAGAGCTCTGGGCTCTAAATGTTTTTGATTTTGCACCCTGTCAGTAAAAAAATTTTGCACATGGACCATCTCAAATACGTATAATATACATCTACTATTATACTAACAATTATGTATATCATAAAACTTATTCAAAATAAATACTAAAAAGGATGAGATAAAGATAAAATATTTATTAAGGACAAAAGCCTTTTGATCTCATGAAATACTATTATTGATAATTATATTTTAATGAGAGCAATGCAACTTAATATTTAAATATTAAATGATTTAAAATCTTAGTTCAACACTTAATGTGATATAGTGATGTGAATGTCTGATTTCAAGTTCAGTTTATTTCGCCATTTGGTTTTAATAACTGTATAGCTGAAAAAAAACCCTCATAAATATATATAGATCCCAGCAGAAGAAGTGCATCATTGGCTGCACTTTCCAAATTATGATAATCATTTTGCAATCCCATACATAAATTATGCAGAAGTTTTTGTTGAATTTCAATTAGTAAAATTCCATTTTCCCTAATGGAAATTGTACTTATAAACTAATCAGAGCGTGTTACATTTTTGTATTTTTAACTCTGAATTCAAAATCCTCTAAAGCTCTTCATTTGGAAAATTTTAAAACAAGTTACACAATTTGGTTAACTTTTTCAAGTGCACAGATGAGAATTTTTGCAGTTAACATATGTTTTCAGCTACCCAGAGAGGAGAGACAAGCCAGGAGAACAGGGTATACAATAGTGTCAAATAATACAGAGAGGTCAATCAAGATGCAGATTAAGAAAATGCCATGAGATTTAGCAGTAAGAGATCATTGGTAACTGTGTGGAGATCCATTTCAGTTGAGTGAGGAATAAGAATAACGAAGAAGCTGAGAAAGTGCATCACTAGAGAGATGGTAGCACCCTCAAGGAAACAGGAAAGCTTGTTAAAAAGGGTAGGTTGGAGGGGAAGGCTAATATAATGAGATCTGTGATTCATAACCTTGTACTACTTACTGTTTCCCATAGAAAAAACTACAAGTGTGTGTTTGGAGGTGTCTGATTTACCATCCACTGCCCCAGAACATAGGGTTCTGCTGAGGGCCACTTACAGAAGCCAGGAAAAACTTTAGTTGGGTCAGTCGAAAGAGTGTGGGACATGGAGTCAGGAAGACATAAATGAAAATCCTGACTTAGATATTTACTAGCTGTGTGACCATGTCTCAGTTTCTTAACCTGTAAAATGGACAACATAATAATAGTACCTGACTCACAAGATTGTTATAAGGATCAAATGAAATGACATATGCAAATTGCTTTGAAAGCCTTGGAGTGCTATATAAATGCTATTATTGTTTTAATTATTGTGGTTTTGTTATTGTCACTATTTTATGGGACAGAGTATGTGGGAAATTTTGCCTGTAAAACTACTTCAGCTGTCCAGTCCCAATTAGATTGTAATCACCCTGAGGGGCCAACACCAGGGACAATTGTGGGAGAGGAGTGACTATGGAATTGTTGTTATAAGGAATAGATGTGGTGGTGTGGTTCATTGGAGGCCAGAACCTGATTAGCTATCACCAGAAGGGTGAAATATCTCATATTCCCACTCTCCGATTGGTTGATCTCATGTTACTGACCACAGCCTCCCAAAAAGCTATGGTGGCCATCCACTTTGGTGGCCACTTGGGCTAGGGCACTGAATTGAATACAATAAGTTGAATTCAACATGGCCAATGAAAAGTTTTAAACTTTACTGTAAAAAGATCAACTCTCAAGTACAAAATGAAGGTGACAAGGTTTGATGGCAGGTATTCTGAATAAAGAAATCGATTGTGATCTTGGGATGTATCAAGAGAGGTATAATTTCCAGCAACAGAAAGGCAATCATCCCAAAGTAGCCTTTCCTTGTCTGGAGTACTGTGTTGAGTTCTGGGTACAACAGTTAGGGAGGATATTAATAAATTGGAGAGTATCCAGAGGAGAACAAGTAGGATAGTGAAGGAGCTTGAGTCTATGCCACATGAGGATCAAATGTAAGAAATGGGGATACTTATCCCTGAGGACAGAAGACTCAGAGATGACGTGGAGAGGTCTTCATTCCTTTCCAGGCTCCTCTTCTGACTCTCTGAACTTCTATCTCCACCATTCAGCAGCTGCCTTCTAGCCCTGGAACTCTGACACTGTGACTTTGTCATTATGGAAAGTCCTTCTACCTCTGTGGTCCCTAACTCTGACTGGTTCATTCCTACAACTTCTATTTTAAGGAGAGTTTCTGCATCAGCCATGTTTCCCCTTCCTTCTCCAGGATCAGCTCTGGATTTTTCAAAATTCTTTCTCCACCATGCCCTGTGAGGGTAGCTCCCTTGCCCCCATTCCCTGGTTTTTCATTTTCCTTTTATGTGTTGTCTTCCCTGATTACATTTGGAAGCCCCCTGAGGGCCAGAACTTCTTTTTATTTAAACTTATATATGTATTCCTAGTGCTTAGCACAGTGCCTGGCATATAGTAAATGTTTAATAAGTCTCTGTTGACTGACAGTTGGCATTAAGCATTTGAAGGGCTGCTATGGAGACAGGATATTAGACTTCTTATTTTTGGTCTCCAGGCAAAACCAGGAGTTTATAGGTATAAGATTCAAAGAAATTATTTTAGGCTTGATATCCTATCTTCTTGTAGCGTTTGAATATGAAGGAGCACCATGAACTTCATTGTCTTCCATGCTGGTATAAAGGCATGAAAATGGGAAATGGAGCAGCATATACAAAGAACAGAAAAGGGACCAGAATGGCTGGATCATGAAGTGAATGGAAGGGAGGAATGTGTAAGAAGCCTGGAAAGGTCAGGCAGGGGCTAGCTGGGAAGATCTGTAAATGCTAAACATAGGAGTTTATATGTGATCTTTATATGATAGGAATTTTTCTCAGGTAAGTAAGTAGTAGGGACATGGTCAGATAGACCTATGCTTTCAGAAAATAATTTTAACAATTACATAGAGGATGAATTGAAATGGGAAGTTACTTAAAGCAGGTATCCTAATTAAAAGGCTGTTACTGGGGCAACAAGGTGGCACAGTGAATGGAGCACTGACCCTGGAGTCAGGAAGATCTGAGTTCAAATTTGGTCTTAGACACTTAGTAGCTGTGTGATTCTGGGCAAGTCAGTTAACCCCAATTGCCTCCCCCTAAAATATTTCTAAGCAAGAGGTGAGGAGGTCTGAACTAGGGTAGTTGACTGTGTGAGTAAAAAGGAGACGAATGTGGGAGATGTGAAGAAAGATATGACAAGATTTGGCAACTGATTAAATAAATGGAGTAAATGAGAATAAGGAAAGGATGACAATGAAGTTACAAATGTTTGACTCAAGCAAATGTTGTCCTTAGTAGAAATTAGAAAGTTCAGAGGATGGGTGAATTTGAGAGGAAAAGAATGAGTTCTGTTTAAACATATTGAGTTTAAAACATATATGAAGACATAAAGTTCTAATTGTCCAATAGCAAGTTGGTGATGGAGAGCAGAAAGCAAGAGAGACTTGGAATATACCTAGAGATGATAATTGATCCCATGAGACCTGACAAAATCACCAAGTGAAAGAGAAGCATAGAGGTCCCAGGACAGAACTTTGGGGTATGTCTGTAGTATAGTGGTCATGACATGGATGAAGACTAAGCAGAGTGTACTTAGTAAGACCAGTCAGATCAATGGGAGAAGAACCTAGAAAGAGGATTGTCATCAAAACAGAAGAGGAGACAGTGGCCAAAAGGGAAAGGAGGTCTGCCGAGAGATAAATAAGAATGAAATTTAAAGAAATACATTAGATTTGGTAATTAAGAAATCGCTGATAACTTTGCAGAGAGTTTCATTTGAATTATGAGGTTAGATGCCAGATTGCATAATGTTTATTGACTGAGAAGGAAGGAAATGGAGACACCAAGTGCAGACAGCTTTTTCAAGGAGTTTAGCCAAGAATGAAGGAGAGGTATAGGAAGATACCTAATGGAAGCCAGTGAGGGTTGTGTTTTTTTGGGCTTTTGTCTTTCGTTTGTTTGTTTCTAAGGATGGGGGAAATGGGTATGATTGTATGGCAACAAGTAAGAATTCAGAAGAGAGGGAGATACTAAAGACTGTAAATATCTTGGACAGAAAGTACAAATGAATGATGAGTTGGACTCAGAATTAAACAAGAGGAGAACACTTTGAGTCACTTTTTAGTATATTACAGAGCTCCTTTAGAGATCCCAAACTCTCAGAAACAAAGGCCTGTCCTTTTAATATCATTATCTATGGGTGTTGTGTAGCACTGAGTCATAAGACACTATATATAGAAACTGAAAATTTATGTAACCAGTTCCAAAGCTCATTGGTATGGTAGTTTTTCCGTATGGTAGGGCTCAGTGACTTGTAGCTGTATGAGGGGTGGAGGTGGAGTTGGCAAGAGTAGGAGAAAGAGGAGCTCTTCAGTCTTCTTTGAATTTGCTTCAAGTCTTTGAGTTTTCTTCTAGTCACTTTGGGTGCTTCTGTCTTCCAGATACAAGAGAGAAGATGGAAGATACCAATCCCATTTCAGATTGCTGAAGGAAAAGGAAGAAGCAAGGATGAGAAGAGCTGGTAGTCTCCATCATGTCCCTATCCCCAGCTGAGTTAGCTGATTTAGGAGAACTTCCCTAGGACTCTCTCTCTTTGTTGAGTTACCTCACTCTCCATGGGAGACCTTCTTTACTGTGTTGCCTTATATATTCACCCATCTATATATTCTCTGATTTCTGTTAAGTTATTAAATTGGATTAATAGGTCTTTTTGCAAATTGCAGTCAAGTCTTAGATATAAAGGTTGGGGTCCTCTTCCTCCCTATTTAATTAAACAGTCATCAGAAATTAGTTTGAACCTGAAGACCACATCCCTTAGACTGAAGTATTTAAAAGAGCAGATAGATATAATCTCTAACGTAGTACTTTCTCTTTCTGGGGAAAATAGAGTGACAACCGCTAGCCCCAACTTCCTGCTTCTCCTCCTAGAAGGAAGTTAAAGTCACCTTGGAGAAGAAGCCAAGAGATATCTACTCTGCCTCCCTTTGAGTCACACAATGACATCCTCATTCTACATGTAGGGGATATCCCTACACAAAGATAATAGAATTGCTTACAGGGAAGAGGGTTTGAGCAGTTCTTAACATAGAGCAAATAAGGAATTTTGAGAAGAACAAGAGTAAAGGATGTCATCAGAAAAATGTATGATTTTTTTTAAAGTGGCCTGGGATCCTTAAAGAGGGGGTTAGGGACTCTGGAAAGGGAATCAATGATCACAAAGAACCAGGATGGCCTCATCCAGACCTCTCATGTCAGACTAACCTCATTTTCCTAGCATCTGAGGGCAATGCTATAGATGTGGTTTATCTTGATTTTTGTTTAACTTATATCTATATAAACCATGCCTAAATTTTTAAGGTCAGAGCCCTCGTGCTCCATTGGTATCTTTCTGATGTTGGGGGTAAATAAGGAAGTTCCTCCAGCATATTAGGTGGATTCCACATGGCAAACATATGAGAAGACCTAAAAAAGAGTCTTCCAGGAAAAACCAACATAGGTTATGATCTGAATTATAGGCAGGAATGTGCATATGAGTGAAATTACAGACCTGTTTGAGAGTTTGGTTATGGATATGGATGAGAGCTGTAAAAGATGAGCAGGTTTGGAGGGTTTTCAGTCTGCATCTTGGAGAAAATAGTCACATCAATGAGGTCATGTTCCATTAGAGCAGCAGAGTAAGTACTGAAATATGATTAAATAAAAGATGTACTCTTTCTCTGCCCCTATCCTAAAAATTATTTGCAGCAAACTCTCCACTTGCTGTTGCAGATAATTCTGCTTTAATTTAATTACACATTGAGGGTATTCTAAGACTGCATCTGTACTGTGCCAGAACGTCTGGATGAAAATGGAAAAATCCAGACTTTCATTTAAGGTGTTTCATCTGCATGTGTCTAAATAGGTGAACATTAGGTACCAGGTAGTCTATTATGTATGTCTATTATTCTTTTCAGTTTTCATTTGAACGTTTTGTTACAGTGTTAACATAGTCTAAGTCAAAGAAAGCTTATCTGTGTTTGTGCGCACACACATATGCTATTGATTACCCTTTAAATCCTCTTCCCCCAACCCACTTCCCTCTCTGCCAAACCCACACACACTCTCCTGGACAGGAGACTTAGGAACAGAATCAGATTTCTGTTCACGAAGCTTGTGAAGACTGATCCGATCCACGAAAAATATATGGGTAAAAAAACATAAGCTCATAAAACAAGTGAAGAGTAAAGCTATATTGACTTGGAATTTTAGATTATATTCTAGTAGTTGCCATCTCGAGCAGGTTATGTATATGATTTCCATAACTATTAGTTGTTTCCTTTTTAAGTTGTTGCTCAAATATAAAAACTGTACATGATTTCTTTTATCTTCCCCGAGTCATTTCTCATATATTTTGTTTCCTTCATTTGTTTTTCAGTCCTGTCCAATGCTTTGTGGCCCCGTTTGAGGTTTTCTTGGCAAAGATGTTGGAATGGTTCGCCATTTCTTTCTCTAATTCATTTTATAGATGAGAGAACTGAGGCAGCAAGGAGAAGTGAGTTGCTGAGGATCATACAGCTAGTAAATGTCTGAAACTGGATTTGAACTCAGGAATATGTCTTCCTGCCTTCAGGCACAGAACTCTATCCACTGTACCACCTAGCTGCCCTTCTTATATCTCGACACCAACATTATTTTACCTTATCATGTTCCTAAAGTGTATTTTATACCTATCTAAGATGATTAACCTAGTTGCCTTTCACAAATTATTTTGTGGTCAACCTGGTTCTATGTGACAGCTTTCATATGCTCTGGATATGGGTGGGTGGGGGTGGCAAATAATAGGCAAAGTCAGTGATTTGGTCATTTAAATTCATCTGATGTTAGAGACCTTAAAAGTCATCTATCCCAAAGATTTCTAATAATTTCTGGCATTAGAATTCCCTTAAAACATCCAAAAATTTCATGGGCCTCCTCACCTTCTTTCACTGTAGCTGTACTATTATTACATGTTGATTTAAAAATACCTGTCAGCACAGTCTAGGATAATGCACTAAGGCTCTCTTTTCAGAGGACCTAGGTCTAAAAGCACACGTGTTTCTCACTCCCTGTGTGACCTTCTGAAGGTCACCACTTCCCTGGGCCTTAGCTGTAGCTGGCATTTGATGCACCTTCTAGCTCTAGAATTCTGATTGTAGGGTACATAATTTAGCACCTCTGAATTATGTCACGCTTTCAAATGAATTTTAATTTTATTAAGCTCAACAGCATCTACAGACATTTGAAAAACAGCAATGTATGTGTGAGACATAATTTATTCAGACTTTGTTCAATATAATAGTTTATTTACTGTTCTGAGGCATGCTGTGTATTTTGTTAGAGCTAAAGAAGGATTAAACTATCAGGCATATGCCTAGATTCATAGAAAACTTTATTATTGATGAATATTGTGTTGCTTATTTTTTTTGTTAAATACTCTTGTGAAGGCAAAGTTCAAGTAGGAAGGAATCACCAGGACCGGTTGTTCTTTGTTCCCCTTTTCTCATGATTTGAATTCTTGATTTCTCCCAGTTCCACAACCTCCCTGGCTAAGAGGGCCACTCACGGTCACCACTACATCTGACATCTGTGGATTTTATTCTCACATCTGTCCTAGACCCAAGTATAGGCTCCTACTACCCCTTAAGGTGGTGGACACAAGGGTGGATTTTGTTCCAAACGATCTTTTGCTAGAGACATAACATAGAAATAGATAATGATACAGAGCACAGATTTCTTATCTTAATAATACCTGACAGTTATTTAGTACTTAAAGATTTGCAAAACTCTTTACATAAATTTTCTCATTCAATCTTCTCAATAACCTTGTGACATAGGTATGTTAAATATATTTGAAGAAGAGAGTGACGTGTCCTAGTGCACAGACATGAGAGTTTGGGAGACCTGAATTTGAATCTTACTTTATATACTTTATCTGGAAAGGAGGTCACTTAGCCATGTAGCCCGTGTGAGGGGTGACTAATTGAAGCTTGAGTGCTGTACTGATGCCCACAGAATGTTAAAAGATCCAATGAGAGGCCTCATGAACAAGAGTAGTACACGATGAAAAGCACAGGTTAGTGGTGGTCTGCAGTGATGGAAGTAATGCCTATATTGTTTAGATCACAAAGCCCCTGAAATATTAAAGCTGTGAGGGGATGACTTCTTGGAAGAAACTATGTTATTTTTACCATGTGTGCAGTAAAAGGTCATGGGCAGTGTAATATGGGAGACTATATAGAATGCTGGACTTAGATTCAGAAAGTCATGGGTTCAAATCCCACCTGTTTACTAGCTTTGTGATCCTGGACAAGTCACTTGGCCTTTCTCAGCCTCAGTTTCCTCATCAGAAAAATAGAAATAATAGTAGTACCCCCTCAGTAAGGTTTTTATGAGAATTAGGTCCAGCTTTTACTTGAACAATTCCATTTGTGATAATATATATAAAGTCTTGTAATATAAAAGGTGAAGAACTGGCCTCAAAACCAAGATTTCTGTTTAAGTCCTGCCTTCAAGACATCCAGACCCTGTGACCCTGGGAAAGTCATTTAATGTCTAAGTACTATAGGCAACTAAGACTAAATTGTAGAGAAAATGCCATATTGCATTGGTAAAGGAAGTTTACCAATCGGAAAGTTTTGAGTTCAAATTGAAGCTTAGGCATTTATTCGGTGTGTGACCCTGGGCAAGTCACCTAAACTTCTGTTTGCCTCAGTTTCCTCATGTGTAAAAAAAGGATAACAATAGTACTCACTTCCTGGGGTTCTCATAAGGATAAAATATCTGTAAAGAACTTAATACATCCTCTAGCACATAGTAAATGCTATATAAATGTTAGCTATTCATTAACTTCCCCATGCTGATAAGAGGCAGGATTTGAACTCAGGTATCTTTGACTTCAAAATCAATTCCTTTTCTGTTGTACCATATTGCTTCTTTTTTTTTTTTTCAGTGTTTGGAGATCTCTTTATTCAACGATGGTAAGAAAGAGTAACAGAAGAGACATATAAGTAATCTTTGGCGTATAATTTTCTTTTATCAGTAAGGCTGATATGAACAATGTGGGGCCAAAGAAATATAAATTGCAAACAATAACTAGAAAGTCAATTTTATTCAAAATTCAGTGATCCTAATAAGTGATCATATTTCTTTTTTCTTACTATAAATTTATTTAACTTTTTACATTCATTTTCACAAGGTTTTGGGTTCCAAAATTTTCTCCCCATTTGTCCCCTCCCCCACCCCAGTACACTGAGCATTCTAATTTCCCCTATCACCAATCTGCCCTTTCTTCTATCATCTCTCCCTTCTCTTGTCCCCATCTTCTCTTTTGTCCTGTAGGACCAGATAACTTTCTATTCCCCATTACCTGTATTTCTTATTTCCTAGTAGCAAGAACAATACTCAACAGTTATTCCTAAAACTTTGAGTTCCAACTTCTCCCCATCCCTCCCTCCCCACCCATTCCCTTTGGGAAGGCAGGCAATTCAATATAGGCCATATCTGTGTAGTTTTATGAGTG
>CM053770.1:200085144-200118763 GCA_028658325.1 Potorous gilbertii | reverse complement strand
AGATGTTTGGGATACAGAGGCCTTGACTCCTATGTCTTTACCTGATGGTAAGCATTGGTCTTCTTCGTCAGAGAGGAATGGTGCAATCATCTGGTCCTCAAGAAAATTACCTTCTATGGTCTTATTTTTTTTCCCTTTTCTGGGCATTTTCCCAGCCAGCTACTTGACTTCTGAGATTCCTCTCCACCTCTGGCCTAGGTCTGCCCAGCTAGTGCTTGGGGTCGGAGATTCAAATGCTGCTCCCCAGCCTCAAGGCTTTTGGCAGCTGGCCTGGCTGCTATTCAGGATAAGATTAAATCAGGTTCTCAGGTGGGGGCAGGGCCGCCTCCCAGGCTCAGTTCCCTTAGGGGGTTTATGCAGAGACCTTCTGTAATGGAGCTCCTGCCAAAGCTCCTGCCTGCTCTGGGAGCCTCTGGCCACCTGCTGCCTCTGTTGCTGCCTCCAGAGGGGGCTCGAGTCATGGAGACACCCCGCTCCCCTCTCAGCCCATCCAGACGTCTCTCTCACTGACCTGTGCGTCTGTGGGTGGAGGGACCTTCGCGGCCGCTAGAGATTCCGGTCCCTGAAGCCTGCTCGGATCTGCTCGCTCCTTTCAGTGCCGTGTGGCCAGGGCAGGGCAGGGCTCTGCTCCCGTCCAGTGTGTGATGGACCTTTGGGATCGGTTTTTCAGGTCTCTCTGGAACGGAAATCCCCTTCACTGTGTTGCTGCGCGGCTTCCACTGTTCCAGAATTTGTTGGGAGTTCTTTTTAGAGGAAATCCATGGGCTGTGGGTTCGGAGCTAGCATATGTGAGTCTTTCTACTCTGCCATCTTGGCTCCGCCCCCCCCCATATTGCTTCTTAAAAACAAAATCCCACAGAATAACATATATCTGTATAGTACTTTAAGGTTTGCAAAAGTGCTTTGATGATAGCATCATTCAGGGCTGGGTTCTGTGAGGTTTGGATTCAGTCAAGAGGCCATACTTGAGACCCTAGAGGGCCACATGTGTCCACAAATTGTGGTGATGGTGATGGTGGTGGTGATGGCGTTGTTGTTATAACAGCCTAGGTAGTAAATACACTTGGCTTCTTTTCCTCATCTTGACCCTGTAGCTAGGCAAAGCTAAATAGATGTGTAACTTGAGGTATATTTAATTTGAGGCAAAACCCAGGAGTGCAGAAGACTTCAATCCTACCCCAAATCTACTTATTGATTTTATCTCCACATTGGGACCTACAATTTTTACTTTCTGTCCCTGGGTCATGATGTCCTCATCTGTTTGGTAAGGAAAGCACTTCCCTGGCTATCTTCCAAGGTTCCTCTGATGGACTTTAGGAATTCTACATTAACCTTGAAAAAGCCTTCTGTCTTCCTTCCTGAGGGACCCTATGGTCCTGGAGCCCTAAGAGTCACCCTGATCTATTTCTCTGTGACATTTTTTGTGTTTACTTGAAATGCATTTACTAGCTGGTTTTTAAAGCTAAATTTACCTCGCCTGTTATTTTAAGATAACATAGGAGTCTACAGTCCTCAAGTAGAAATCTAGTCTTGTTGCTCTTCCACTTATAATTCTTGCATGGTTTATTAAGCTACCTGAAAAAAAAAAAAGAACTCTCTAAGTTGGCATTGAAGGCTCTTTGCATTCTGGCCTTGGTCTACATTTCCAGTTGTATCTCCCATGACTTCTCCTAAACATCATCAGTCAGACTGGACTATAGAACATGCCCCCACACCTTCGCATCACCCCACCTTTGCTTGTGCTCTTTCCTCTGTTTGGAATGTCTGTCCCTACCACCTTTACTTTTGAAATCCTATCCATTCTTCATGGGCTCACTGAAATGTTACCTTCTCTAGGAAATTTTCCCTCATCTTTCTAAGTTATCTTATCACAGAATCATAGGATATTAGCAATGGAAGGGAAAGGAAGGAATTAGTGATCAATTTCTTGTCAACAGTTCACAGTACTCCTACTAGATGGACCACTTAGTGATGTCTAGTAGATATCTTGAAAAACAGACTTGAATGGGGAAAAAAACCCTTGCTGAAATAGAATGAATTTATCATATTTTTATGTATGCCTAAAGTTAACTTGAAGATAGCATTTTTGAGGTAGTGATGATCCTTCAGTATACTTAAAGTTCTATGATTCCATTGGTATAAATACTCCCTCTCAGTGGTATACATTTCTGTTTATTCATCTTATCCTGTGCAACTCTTACCTATGCTCTCTTGAAAAATTCTCCATGGGTGGGGGAGGTTGTAGGAAGGTCTCATCCAATGTGCTGGAAAGACCTCTTCTAGGTCTTTTTACATTATAATGAAGCATATGAGCAATTTACCAGGTATCCTTCAATTGTGGTGTGGTAGGTATAACTTCCCTTTCTGGTCAGATATCTAGATCTTGGATGATACCTTTTTTATGTATTCTTATCATTACTGCTGTGCTACTGGTAACTTATAACCACTGTCTGTCTCTCCACTGGCTTCGGGGAGCCCTCAATATTAATTTTTTGGAGATGACATAATTCACAGCCATACCACATATCTAGAAGGATACAGGTTTACAGATGTTAGCTTTAAGGAGACATTCTAAAGTGCTATGGATTTTTAAAATGAATTCAGACCCTTTTCATCCTCTTAGTCAATTCTGGACACTTCATTCTATACCTGGAGTGACTACCCAAGATATACATACAGATGGACCAGCTCTATGGACTGTCCATCCCACTGTATGCTATATCAAGTTGTAATATTTATAAGAAGTCTAGATTGTAAATTCCTTGAAGGTTAAGGACTTTGTCTTACTCATTTTCTTAAATTATCCTCTTTTCCTTTTCTCCAACAAGGCTCTCAGGAAATGCTCATTGAATTGTTGACCCAAAATGCAAGTGTTCAGCGTCTAACATTATCTTTTTTCTTGTAAGTGTCTTTATTAAGCTGTTCAATATTCTCCCTTGTAAGTTAAATCATTACCAGTTCAAGCGCTTGTTCTAGAGAATTTTTTCCTCTTGAAAATCATTTCCTGAGATGAGAGTTGCTGAAATGTTCGATGTCTTTCTAGTGCCCACATTTAGTTGCTTTTCTGCTTAAAGTCTCATTGACCAACAATACAAAAGGATGAGAGAAGCAGCTTGGAATAATGAGAAAACCATTAGATTTGGAGATAGAGGCCCTGGGTTTGAATCCAAATCACTTCAGTTGTCTGAGCAGGTTTCTTAATCTGTAAAAGTAGATAGAATATACAGTCTCTAAAGGCTTTGCTAAATGATGTGAGCCAATGAGATTTTTTGGGGGGGTTAAGCTCAGGGTGGGTTGGGACAGGAGAAGTCTATAGGCACATGGATGACTGCCTCCTTTTCTCGGATACAAGGGAAATGTGGAGGGATGGAGTGGAGGAAGGTAGGCCATTTCTTCCTTAAGCCCAGGGAGTGTGCATTCCTTGAGTAAAGGTTTGTTGAAATATGAGCAGTTATATATTGTTGTTTTTATTCTTATTCCATAAGGAAGCCAAAGGAGCTTGGTTAGAGGTCATGACCTCTAATCAAATTAGCAGCAGGAATGGACTGGGGAGTGAGTTGGGATTTCATTCTTGTGTACACATGTGAGATTACCTGTCATATAGACTGGCTTTTAATACATGCTTTCAATTAATCATTGATCAACAAACATTTACTAAAGTCATCCTTGTTTATGGGAATACAAAGGCAAAAGTGATGTATATGTGTATGTGTATATACATATATATATACACACATATATAAATAACAATTTACAAAATTGATACAATTTTTAGGGAAAGACACTGGCATCTGGGGACATGGGGCTAAGGAATACTTCATGTAAAAAGAAGGTGATACTTGAATTGTACCTGGAAGGAAGTGAGGGATTCTAAGTGATAGAATAGAGAAGTCAGTGAATGCCAGTAATGGGGAAGAATCAAAGAGGGGAAACAGAGTGTCACATGCAACGAACAATATGGCCAGTTTGACTGGACCATAGTGTATATGAAGGAAAATAATGTGTAATATGTCTGGAAATATAGGATAGGACAAGGTTGAGAAGGGCTTTAAAAGCCAAACTGAGGAGTTAATATATGATCCTGGTGATAATAGGGACTCATTGAATAGGCGAAAGACATAGAAATGTATATTATGGAAATCTCATTGGATTGGAACCTGGAAGCTGAGTGGAAGATGATTGGAGCTGAGAGAGACTTGAGAAAGAGAGAGTCCAGGTGAGAGGTGGTGAGGACCTGAACTAGGATGGTGGCGTTGTGGGTAAAGAGAAGGGATGGATGTGAGACAGACTGTGGATATAAAAATGACAAGGTTTGGCTTTTGATCAGCTATGTGAGCTGAGTTGAGAGTGAAGAGTTGAGGTTAATTTCAAGGTTTCAAACCAGGGTGATCAGGAGGATAGTGCTTCCTCTCAACAGAAACAGAGAAATTTAAATGACCAGGTGGTTTCCAGGCAGGGGTAGGGGGGAAGCTGAGTTCTATTTCAGACATGTTGAGTTTGAAATTCCTACTCTATATCCGCTTTGAAATGTCTAATACTTAATTCATGAAACATGGCTAGAGCTCCAGAGGGAGACTAGGGATGAATATACAGATCTGAAGTCATCCCTTGAGATGTGACAAAACAATTGTGAGCCAATGAGGTCACCAAGATCAGGTAAGGAGATGAGAAGAGGTCCCAGAGCAGAGCCTTGGGGAACACCCACCTTTAGGGAATAGGATATAGATAATGGTCCAGCAAAGGAGACTGAGGAGCTATCATAGAAGTAGAAAGAGAATAAAGACAGAACAGTGTCATGAAAAGCCAGATTAGGGAGAGAATCCAGGAGGAGAAGGTGGGCATGAGTCAAATGCTGTAAGAAAGGGAATGAATGAATGAAGGGTGAAAGCTCAGTAGATTATCAGATGAGTATAATGGCAATTCAGAAATCATTGGTAATTCCACTTGAGTAATGATGTTGGAAGCCAGATTGCAAAGAGTTGAGAAGGGAGTGAGAGAAGAGTCACTGAGCATAGATGACATATTCCAGAAGTTTGACTGAAAAGGGGAGGAGCAGTACAAAATGTTAACTTGAGGGGACAGACCACCCTATGCAGGGTTACTGAGGGTTTTTTAAAGATAAAGAAGGGTTGGGTACTTTTGTAGCCTTCAAATAAGGAACAAATAGATGGAGACAGGAGAAAAGGGAGCAAGGAGAGGATTATTGTAGGTGCAATTTCCTGAAGAAGGCAAGAGGGGATGAAATCAAGGGTGCATGTAGTGGGTTTGGCCCTAATATTGAGGAGGGCCACCTCTTCATCAGAGTGTAATGATGACTGTTCTTTCACAGCAGTTATTCTGAGTCAATCATGTTATGCTATACTATCTTAGAGGCAGCTAGGAGGAACAGTGGATAAAAAGTTAGGCATATAGCCAGAAAGATCTGAGTTCAAATCTGGCCTCAGACATTTACTAGCTATGTAGTCCTGTGCAAGTCATTCAACCTTCTTTAACTATAAAATGGGGATAGTAACAACACTTACCTTCAGAGTAGATGTGAGGTTCAAATGAGATATTTGCAAAGTACTTGGCATGATGTTTGACATATAGGTGATGCTTAATATTTGTTTCCTTCCTTAGAGTTGGAAGGCCTTTAGAGAACTGCCAATAGATGATGGACTTGGCCAGGGGCTGATTTTTGCCTACTCTTTTTATCGTCAGTGCTTGGCCCATTATAGGTATCTAATAAATGCCTGTGGAATTAGCCTGTATCTGTTCTAATCTCTTCATTTTACAGATGAGGAAACTGAGGCTCTAAGTTTAAGTGATTTGCCCAAAACTAAAGAGGTGATCAATGCAAGAACAAGATTTAAAAGTGTCTCTAGATTTGCACACCAGGGCTCTTTCACCTGTATATCTTAAGGATTAAAATACAGAAGGCTGACTTCTTATAGGCTATAGCTCATGTCGTTTTGTGTCAACTGAATGACCAGTTTATGAGAGGTACAGATAGTGCTGGTCCTAAAGAAACTTAGTTCAAGCTTCCTTCTGGTTCTCTTCTCCTTCCCCTAAATCCAGATATCCAGTACCTTCCCAGCTTCCCAGGAACCCTCTCTGTAATGCCTCACCCAGCTTTATCCTCTGTCCTAGATTTTAGCTTTCTTCTTCATAAAAACTTGACTGACATCTGTTCTGTTGCCTTGAGGCCTCGTCAGACGACTGGAGTGAAAACTAATTTGTGCTAAGATGTTAGTGAATGATAATGACTTTAATGTGTTACTTTTTCCAGATGACATGTTTCAGTTCTTCAAGGATCCTATAATATTAATGCTATGGAGATTCCTCCACTGATACAGATTACAACTCCTCTGTAACTTTTATGTTCTTCAGGAGTTTCTATGGACAAAAAATTCTTTCCACTATGGTCCATATGGAGATGATCTTCTCCAAAGTAGGCTAGACTGGTCTGTGGACCATAGCTATACAGTCCATCACTGGCCTATATCTCAGGCCTCTATCTGAGGCTTTGATATGCTCTTCTAGAGTCATCTTTGAGAGCCTAATATTTATCATCAACCTGAGTGAGGATTCTGAGTAAGGTCTTTGACTTTAAGCCCCTACCCCGGAGGGATGACACTACAGGACTTTGAAGAACAAAGAGATATCTTGCAGTATATTGGGCCCCCCTAATCACGCCAGTTAGGTAACTGGCTGCTTGTTTATTCTGCCTATTTATTCATTGTATGAAAAAATATCTGTAGGAGGTCAAAGACTTGCTCAAGAAAGAAGTTCCATGAAAGCAGGGAGTATTGAATTTTTTTTAAATTTTTGTAGCTCCATAACCCATAATAGCTGCTTAATAGATGCTTATGAAATGGATATAGCCTTAAAGGTGGAGTATTAGTTATATTTGGCAGCATAATCCTCTTATCACTTGGTAATTCCCTTTGCAACTGTCTTGTTTCCCATCTTGTGTATTTCTATGGGACTAGGTTTGTTACTGTTGTTCAGTCATTTCAGTTGTGTTCAGTTCTTTGTGACCTCTTTTGGGGTTTTCTTGGCAAAGATACTGAAGTAGTTTGCCATTTCCTTTTCCAGCTCATTTTAGAGATGAGGAAACTGAGGCAAGCAGGGTTAGGTGTCTTGCTCAGGGTCACATAGGTAGTATCTGAGACTGGACTTGTACTCAAATCTTCCAGTGCTCTATCCACTGTACCACTTAGGACAGAAGCCCAGCTAAATTCTGTCAGCATCTAGACCACAGTTCATGAATGTGGAGCCAGAGAGCATGGGTTCAAATCTTTTACTGCCTGTATGGATGAGTAACTCTCCATTTCTATAAAATGAAGGTGTTGAAATGGGTCAGAAATTCTTCGCCTTATTTTGGATTATAGACCTCTTTGGCACTCTAGTGAAGCCTATGGACCCCTTCTCAGAAGCATATTTTTAAATGCAAAAAAAAAAATCAATACATAAGATCACAAAGTAAATCAACTATATTGAAATGTTATCAAAATGCACATCTTTTAAAATTCACAAAACCTATACTAAGAAATCCTGAATTAGATGATTTCAGTGGCACCTACTAACTCTGAAATCCTATAATTTTGTGCTCTTTTAAACAGCAATTGAACGTGAGGTACTTCTATATATATTCAGCACCTCTGGCACTCGGCTTAGAATTTCCTCCAAGATATTTAAAAGTGTGTTCAGGGCTTCTCTTCTAATGACTATTATACAGGTGCCAAATGAACCATTCATTGTATGATTTTCCTAAGAAGAAAAAAGTCTCATTTTCCTCAAAGGCATTAAATTACTAGCTAGTGGAAAGGTGATTTGGGTAACTGCAAAGTGTTGAGGTTTACTCTTCATTGCCACCTGCTGGTAAAAGAAGTCAAATCTGGTTTGTCAGAAGGGTGAAAAGTCATTTCAAAATTCCAGGGGAAAGGACAAATAAATATCTTACCCCATGGAAATTGTATGCCACTTATTAGACTCATTCTGGGAAATGGTGAGTTGATCTTTTGCAACTAGGAAATTCATTTAAAAAAAGATCTGTGAATACATACCATTTCAAAGGGTTTTACCCATGTTCTAGATTTCAATCTGCACATATTTTCAAAGTACCTGTCATGCTAAGTGCTGCTGGAGCCTTTAGGGAATACCAATAGGTTTAGGACATTTTAAGAAATGGCCCTTGCCTTTAAGAAGCTAAGAATCCAGTTAGGGACACAAGAATAACATACTTGAAACAATCTAAGAATAATTTATTATGTGGTATTGACTATAAGAAACTGAAACCACTTTCTTCTGAGGAGGGTAACGGAGCTGGTGGAGAGCCTCAAGAGCATGCCTTGCTGGGTTTGTTGAAGGAATTGTCAATGCTTACCCTGAAGAGAGGAATATTTAATGAAGATGTGATTACTGTTTTCATACATTTGAAGGGGCTATCACATGGAAAAGCATTTATATGTATTCTGCTTGGCTTCAGAAAATGAAACTGAGGCCAATAGATTTATTCCTAAAAAAACTTTCTTAATTATTGGAGCAATTCAAAAGTGGAATGAGTGAAATGAATCTTGTAGAGATCACTTGCATTCCTCCCCAGGAGAGGTCTTCAAGTAAAGACTAGAAGATCATGTGATGGGTGTATTACAGGGTGGATTCCACCTCAGCTGGGAAGTGGAATAGATAACTTTTGAGTTCTCTTCCAAGTCAGAAATTCCATGATCCTACTTCAGAGGAGAAAGAAATGAATGTGTATTGGAATGATTAGAGAAGATTCATGAAGAAACCCCCTTGGAATTTAGCTGAAGTTCCTGCATACACAGAAATCATGGTATAACTCTTGGGACTCAGTTCTTAGCAAGGGGGTTACTTTGCCTTTCCAGTTTTGAAATCAGCCAGCTAACAGACATAAATGCAATGCATTAAAGAGTTTTCTGGGCATAAGCAAAGAAGTGTGAGAGACTAGGAATCTCAGTGCCAATTCCTCATATTCATGTAGCAGTGTTTGGGGAAGGCTTCTCTCACAACTGCTTGAAGTGTTGTGCAAGGCACTCTCAGCCAGTAAGTGAAAAAGACAGGACCAAGTGTGTGCTCACACTGGTTCTTGATAGGATTTGATCTGTTCTCAGTATGGGCATTTACAACACAGTTAATTGGCAAACGCTACAAATCAGTCATTTTGTTGATTGTCTAGACTTTAAAAAGTAACGGAGAAAATGTTAATTCAGATTAACTTTAAAAGTAAGTCCTGCATACATTTTTGAGAATTGGTTGCTAAACATTTTATAAGCATACCCCCAATAGGATTCAATCCCATTTCTTCCGAGTTGGGTCTATTATTCATTATATCCCAAAATTACCAAGTCTCTATCAGCTTTATACAATTATCCCCTGTTGGACTAAACAGAGCAGTGGTCCCTTCATATTTCCAGAGGCCCCTTTGGATTCCCAAACCATTTCTTAGAGAGCTCACCTGAAAAGTAACACCTAGCCCATTTAAGTTCTCTGTGATTCCCCCAAGTCATTGCATTTACTCACAGTCTGTGGCTGAGTTTCCTCAATCAATTTAAACACATTTCCTGGACAATATCATTCTTGTTTAACCAGTGACTTTCAAAAGACCTATCTCACTTAGTTCCAAGATTGATTGTTCACATCTCAGACTGATGGATTCAACTGAAAAGCCCATCTCTTTGTAATTATTGAGATTGGGATATGGGATAGCCTTCAGTAGAAAGGGGTCAGGTTGCAAAGAGATTTAAATTTCAAAACAGAAGAGTTTTTATTTGATCCTAGAGGTAACAGGTTGTCGCTTGAGTTTATTGTGTGTGTTGAGGGGGCGTGGTATGCTGTTACATAGGATCAAACCTCTGCTTTGGTAAAAATCACTTTGATATCTATTTGGAGGATGGATTAGAGTGGGGCACCATCACAGCAGAAGTCACTTCTAAACAAGGACTACTTCACGCTTTTGCCTCCTCCAAATATCTTTTATTTTATTATTTTTTATTATTTTGTTTTGTTATATTTGCATCCTCCAAATGTCTTTTATTTTTATAATTTTATTGTCCAAACATCAAAAAAATCACTTATTAACCAACCTACTGGGAGTGAGCCTCTCCTTACTTTGGCTGATTCTTAGACAGCAGACATGGTTTATCATTAAGACAATACTTTGGGGAAATCATGTAACATTTTCCCTGTGCTTCATTTTTCTTATTTTCAAAATGAAAGGGTTAGAATGGATGACTTAAGACGTTCATTCTAGCTCTAGTTCTATAACCCTAAGGTATAGGGTTATAGCTCAATAGCTTCTGAGCTATTGAGAATGTTTGTGCACTGTCAATAAATATTTTAATATTAGGAACATTATTGTCTGCTACAGCTCACTTTTTAAGATACTTCATGGTAATTTTCATTTTCCCTTCTACTTAAAAATATTTTTTCTTCAATATTGCCTTACCTATATCAAATACTTAAAAAAAATTGTTTGTTTTGAATTATTTATTTTTGCGGGGGCGGGGTAAGTAAAGAACTGGGCAGAAAAAACGCTGTTCTGTTTGTCTATCTGAATATCTCTCCTCACATACCATACTCTTTTTTTCCAAATCTCTGCACTTGTACTAATTATACTAGAAGCTAGAATATTCTGTCTCCTCACTTCCCATCACCAGCTTCCTGAACTCCCTTCAAGAATCAGTTTTAATCCCACAAGCTGCAGGAGGCCTTTCTGCCCCACCTCACTCCCAATCTCTCAGAAATTAACTTCCATTTATTCTGTACATATTTTGCTGTATCTAGTTACTTGCATGTTGCTTCCCTCAATAGAATGTCAACTCTCTGAAAATCAGGATACTTTGTATCTCCAGTGCACGTATTACATGCTTAGTAATGCTGGCTGACGTTTTTAATATAATTTTTATTATATTTTATTTATATCTTATTAATTTTTTAATAAATTAATTTATTTAATTTTAGTTTTCAACATTAACTTCCATAAGTTTTAAAATTTCTCTGCCTCCCACCCTTCTCCCCTTCCCAAGAGAGCATGCAATCTAATATAGGCTCTATTAAACAGTTTCCATTAGTCATGTTGTGTAGAAGAATTAGAACAAATGGGAGGAACCATGAGAAAGAAAAAAACAAAACAAAACAAAAAAATGGAGCAAATAATATGCTTTGATTTGCATTGAGACTCCATATTTCTTTTTCTGGATGTGGATGGCATTTTCCATCATGAGTCTTTTGGAGTTATTTTAGGTCCTTGTATTGCTGAGAAGAGCTAAGCCTATCAAAGTCAGTCATCACACAGTGTGGCTCTTACTGTGTACAGTGTTCTCCTGGTTCTGCTCACTTCACTCAACATCATTTCATATAAGTCTTTCCAGGTTTTTCTGAAATCTACCTGCTCATCATTTCTTATAGCACAATAGTATTCCATTACATTCATGTACCACAACTTGTTCAGCCATTCCCCAGGTGATGGGCATCTCCTCAATTCTCAGTTCTCGGCCACCACAAAAAGAGCTGCCAAAATATTTTTGTACATGTGGGTCCTTTTCCCATTTCTATGATCTCTTTGGGATACAGACCTAGTAGTGGTATTGCTAGGTCAAAGGGTATGCACATTTTTATAACCCTTTGGGCATGGGTCCAAATTGCTCTCCATAATGGCTGGATCAGTTCACAACTCCACCAAAAATGAATTATTGTTCCAATTTTCCCACATCTTCTCCAGCATTTATAATTTTCCTGTTTGGTCATGTTAGTTTGGCTGACTTTTTAGCAGTTTTGGCAGAGGTTGTGTATGACTTGGTTATTCCTGGATTTGGGAGTCACAAATTCTCTTTTCTCTTTTACCATCCCAGAGTCAACTTTTTAAGGAGACAGAATAAATAGAAGTTTTCAACATAAGAGTAACCTCTTTGCCCCTATCTAAACTATTTACTTTAAATTAGATTTAATCAGATTGCTTTTTTTTTCAGGGATAAAAAGCAGAGTTTATTCCTGTGCTTGTTCCCTTAATCTTCCTCAACAACCTACTTCCAAGCTACTTTTCCAGCTATATTTTGCATGTATAATATAATGAAGTCAGAGGACTTACGTTCAAATCCCAGATCCAACCCTTATTACCCATAAGATATTGAGTAAGTCATTTAATGACTGTAGGTCTGCTACGTCATCAAACTGGTTTCTTAATATCTAGCACAAAGCTACGAATGGTTCATTTCCAGCCTCCTCTCTTCACTTACCATAAATAACCCTGCTGGGGATTTTGTTTATTAAACCAAGTAAATTTTTCATTTCAGGTTAAGGCACTGTGAGGTGATAACATACAGCTTTTTGATCATTAAATGGTAGTTTTCTTGCCTTTGGGAGAGGGAGATAAGGCAAATTCTGTTCTAGGCAAAAAGTATCTTTGAGACTCTCCAAGCTTTGCTGCTTGCCGGCATTTTCCAGTCCTCATCCTCCAGAAATTTAGTGATCTCAGGTTATCCTAAACCATTTATTTTATCCCTATACCCTAACCAAAACGGGTATGATCTTGGGCCATTCATTTTATTTCTCTGGATCTCAGTTTTCTTAACTGTGAAATGAAAGAATTAATTTGACCTCTGACGTCACACTACCAGAGTGTTATTATAGATTACAGTAGACTTCCTGTAGAGGAATGTGTTCTAAAGGTATAAAGGTTCATGGCTTACTTGAGAGTACGCTACCTCTGGATTCTTGAAGACTAGATTTTGTCCTTCAGGAAGTCTGGCCCAGAGAGAGTCAGGCCTTTTTCATGTTTTTCTATCTCTTTCTTCTTGGGTTTGTTGGTAACATACCAAAAAGCTGATGATTTGGTGGTACAATTTTATATTTTGCTATTGTTTCTATTAATTTTTGTTGAATTTCTAGGGTTTTCTAAATAAACTATTACATTTTGGGCAGAAGTGATATTGTTGTCTCTTTTTTTTTGCCTCTTCTTATTGCCTCAGGTTTTTTTTCTGGTTATTGTCTTGTTGCTATAGCTAGCATTTCTAGAACGATATTAAATAATAGCAGTGATGATGGATAGTCTTGCATTATATCTGATTTTATTGGAAATGCTCCTAGTATTTTTCTGCTACAAATAATGAATGCTAACTCTTGATTTTTGATAGATGCTATTTACCATATTAAGGGAAAGGTCCATTTATGCCTGTGCTGTGTGTGTGTGTATTTAATATAAAAGGGTATTATATTTTGTCCAAAAGTTGTTGGGGTTTTTTTTCTGAACCAAGGTTTGGAGTTGATGTTTACGGAAGACTTCAAATCTAGAGTACCTTTTCTAAGGGCTACCATGGGAAGGGGTGCCCCAATAAAATATTTCCAAATTTGAGATTCTATAATTCTTCCCTTTTGCCTCCTAGCCTTATGGGGACTAGATCCAAATGATTGAAACTAAAATTTTTACCCTTCTCTATTAATGCTAATATCCTGCTTCAGTCACCAGAACATCTCTGAATTTCCAGTGCAGGAGACCAAATATGTCTTTGTTGAGTTCCTATTTCCCGTGGGATATGGGGCTCCCATCTCCTGCCCAGTAGACACCCAATCCCTCCAAAAGTTTTATCACTTCCTGAAATTCTCCAACCAACCCACAGACCTGCTATGGAATGCTCTACATTCCCCACTTAATACTCTTCTCCATCTCAATTAAAAATGGCACTTTTCTGAATGTTCCCCAGCCCTCAGCCAAGTGTGAAGGGTTTGTCTGGCATGGTAAGCCAAACTAAGGTGTGAATGAAGTTTAATCTTCCCAGGGGGCTTGTTTGCAATTTAAAAGAGGACCTTGTTAACCCAAATGATTCTCTAATTGCTTAACCTCAGCACCCGAAGGACTATGAAACTTGACATGCAGCTGAAACTTCGTATTTGTTTTCAAATGTGAGTTCTGTGAGAGCAGAGACTGAAGTTTTTGATTTGGATACACAGCTTTGCACATTGTTCACACTTAATAAATATTTTTAACTAATTCATTTATTCTAGTTGCTAGAAGGAGGGAGTTCTTTGTGAGCAGGGTCAAGATATATGTACCTCACCTAGTCTATTATCAACAAGTTAAAAATGTGGAGGCCACTCTGTAGTCATGAATCATCCACCTGTTGCTGCTAATTCATTTTTGCAAGGGGACCCACATGGCTCAGGAAAAATAGAGTCATGGGCCAGAAACCTCAATCCTGTAGGGCCTCCTGGTGTTTACTAAATTTGAGATAATGGAGTGGTGAGGTGGAAGGGTCCATGAGCAGGCCACCTCAGCTACCTGTAAGCAGTAAACAGACAATGTACACATGTGTCTGTTATGGTGAGAGCTGCTGTTTGTTAACTGTGATTATTGAGGGAGAGAGGGAGGCAAAGGAAAAGAAAGGAGATAGAAAAGAGGAGCTAAAATGTAGAAATTAGCAGGCTTTGTTCAGATTGCACCTTGGAAGACCTGAGTTCAAATGTAGCTTCAGACACTTAGCTGAGTGATCCTGGGTAAATCACTTAACTTCTTTGTGCCTCAGTTTCTTCATCTGTAAAATGGGGATAATGATGGCACCTACCTGTCAGGTGTTTTGAGGATGAAATGAGATAATATCTGTAATACGCTTTACATTATTTTGTCTTCCTTTGTTTCTTTTATGTCTTCCTGTACAAAATGACTAAGATGAAAATGTTTTACAACATTGCACACATATAACCAATATCAGATTGCTTACCATCTCAGGGAAGGGGAGAGGGAAGAGGGGAAACAGAGAGATAGAATTTGGAACTCCAAACTTTTTTTTAAATGTTAAAAAAATGTTTTAACATGTAATTGGAGAAAGATAAAATATTTTTTTTAAATGAAGTGCTTCCCAAAACCTTAAAGCACTATCCATATGCTGGCTGTAATTTATTATTAAGATTATTATTATTTTAAATTATTTCATCCTAGCCTAGGAACCTCTATCTTCCCCATCCCCCTTCTAAAAGAGCATAGTTATACTCTTAGTAACTATGTAGCATCTATATAATATCTCTTAGTAGTTAGTATCCACTCATTCTTCTTAGAGCATTAGGATCATAGATGTAGATCAGGAAGGGACCTCAGTGAACCATTTCATCCAACCCTTTTCTTTGCAGATGAGGAAACTGAGGCCCAGGGAAATTAAATGATTTGCCCTAGGTTGGGCAGGAGTATCCGGGATCCTTCAAGATCAGGCAAAAAAACTATCTTTGATATAGTGAAAGTAGAATCTCATTCTTTTAAGGATTGCCAGCATCTGTATAATACTTTACAGTTTGCAAGGTATTCAGGGTATTTATTTTAACTTCACAATAACCCTGTGAGGCAGGGGCCATTATTATTCTCTTTTAACGTATGAGTAAACTGAGGGAAACAGGCCAAATGACTTGCTCAGGGCCACACAGCTAGTAAGTGTCTGAGATCTGCCTCGCTCCAAATCCATTACTCTATCCACGATGGTGCCACCTTGTTACCTAAGTCATCTATCATACAACATTGCCTCTCTTCTGTAGAAGTATTGTGTTCTAGCTCTGGTCGTTGTAGCAGCAGGCACCCTGACACATCTTAGCTCTGCATTTCTAAAAAGAAAGCAAGTTTTGAGGGGTCAACAGTCTACTTTAATCACATGTACCAACAGAAAAAATACAAGCAGAGAAATAAAGACAAGTTTCTGTCAGAGCATAAGCAATACATACATCACAGATCAACAGACAGATCCAACTGTCTGACCGTTTCATACAATACATAGTTACCAGAGAGAGACGCACCATCCGGGTTTTCAAGGCCAGGACGTGGGGTGGGGGGGCTCCTTACCAGCTACCCAGAGTCTCATCTGACACAGGGATCTTTTTCCAAAGAGTAAACCCTAAAGCAAAACCTCACCTCAAAGTACATATGCACACTTTTCAGAGCCAGAGGGCATCACAACCCTGTGACCCAGTACCTCATTAGAAGTTAACAAAAGGTGTGGGCTTTCTTACAAAACAAGCCTCTCCTAATCAAGCTTCCCTTAAGGGACTCCACCTGAAACCTATTAATGGGCAGGGAAGATCTTTAATTCCCATTAAAATTAGGGTCTCCAAAAAGAATGTACCAGCTACTTTTCTCAGGAGAAGTGGAGAACCATGGGTGTGGAACATTGCATAAGCTGTGAGACTTGATAGATGTTTCCGTTTTGCTGAACTGCTTTTTTTTCTTATTTTTAATTACCTGATACAAGGTGTGGTTTTCTGATTGAATGAGTGGGAATAGATTTGGAAGTGAAGGTGATATAAACACAGTAAGATAAAGATTTTTTTAAATTAAAAAATATTTGATTGTTATGAAAAGTGTTGTAATCTGAGGCTGCTTAAAACACTTAGATGAATAGTTCATCTCAAGTATTAAATTGTAGATTCATCGTTTTGGGGATTTCTACCTTTCATAGGAGGGATCATAGCTTAGGTAAGGACCATGGTGAGATAGTTGTGGTGTCTAATGGGACCTCAGAATCCAATAGTTTAACCTTTTATAGATCAAAGAATTGAGTTTTATTCAAATTCACCTGGGTACTAAGTATCATATTCCTAGAGTTTCTATTGCTATGCCAAGTTTTTGTTTTCCATTTTTATAGGCAGACATTGTGGTATATGGGGTAACTTTTACATATATACCATATTTCACTGCATACTCATTGGAGATTTTATGACAAATTGTTTTGAAAAAAGTGGGGTGCAACCATTATGTGAAACTTTATAAACTGTGCTGATATTACTTGTCTTTTAGTTTCCACCAGTGTCACACTAACTTTTCACTCACTGAAAACCATCTTTCCACAGCTATGTTTCCATGTGGTTTGGCAAACACAATCACTTTCAGTTTGAAGCCCACAGAATAGTTTTTATATACCCATAATCAGAAAGAAATGCTCTGCATGTTAATATATCACTGGTAGACGAACTATACAATTTAGCTAGTATGGGAAGATGCAAGTCTTTACCATATCATGTGACTTAGTCATGGCAGCTTCACCTACCCACCCACTCCCCTTAATCATCATGGGGTTAAGTGACAATACCATTAGTAGTGCAGAACCAGCTTTTGGGAATATACTGACATTGCATATGGGTTGAGAATTCTAGGTTGTGGCTTGTGATAGGAGAGAGAAAAGCATTTGCCACTGGTGAATACATTGCTGTTCTGTTTACCTTTTAAGTGGCATAAGGAACAGAATTACACCATGGGACAATTACGTGATGAAAAGTTATAAACCAATTTTTGGATTAAAAAACAGGTTGCAAAGATTATGCAGTGGCAACAATTATGCTGTGAAATATGATTTTTCAAATGTTCAAAACATTTTAAAGTGTGATTTTATTAACTCTAAGAACCAATTTTCTTTTTAATCTAATGGAAATTTACTTTAGATCTAGCTTTGTTGGAATTAACCTATTTTGTTAAATGAGAGGTATATTCTTAGAACAGACTACATAAGGAAGGATCTAGGAAAATTAATAAAATGACAACCTTAGAATATATTGCATTACATTTAATGTAACTAACTGATATTTTATTTAATATAATGTAAACATAAGGATAAGGATATGGCCTGAACCTATGATTTTATTGATATAGGAAACTTTCTCTACCAAATCAGGTTGACATCTTCTCTGAAACTTAAAGTCTTAAATAATTGCCTAGAGCACTAAATAATATAAATATATTTAATATAATTATTTAAATTATAGTTTAGGTAAACTATAATTCTAATTCCAAATCAAACATCATGCTTTTGAAACTCCAGCAAATTTTGTATTCCTGCACATTGCAGGGGCTCTTTGAGAGGAGACCGGCTCAGATACTCTTCAAAATTACCAGTGTAAACTGAAAAGAAGGAAATTACTCGAGAGAAGTTACCAAGGCAGAATTGATAGAACTTTGCATCTGATTGGATGGGGCCGGATGGGGAGGGGGGGTAGTGGCGGGAAGGTGAGTCAGGAATTCTGAGGTTTTTTTCCATTTGTCTGGGCAAACGAATGGGTCATGGTATGACCACCAGAATAAGGAGGATGAAAAGAAGGGCAGAGTTGGAGAAAGATAGTGAATTCAGTTTTGGACATCTGAGGTGTGATGAGGTGGAGATTTCTAGTATGATTTAGAAATGTAGAACTTGTGCTCAGGAGAGAAGTCTGGACTTTGCAGATTGGTAATAATTTAAACCATATGACTGGATTAGGTCACCAAAGAAGTGAGTATTGAGAACAGATTTATAGTGAGAACTGGAGAAGCAGAAGGTTTTTAAACTCTAGTGTAACTAAGAGAAACTTGCCTATTTCAATATTCAGGCAAATCCACAGAAATACTATATGAACCAGAAGGTAAACCAGAAGGGATTGTTAGGTATCATTTTTTAGAGCAATTCTCCTACATCTCTATAGATGAATAAGTTCAGTCACATCACATTTGATTGTTTTTTGGGGGGAGGGGAAAAGGTTTAGATTATTATTTTAAAGTTTAATATAAAGATTGCTATTTTTCAAAGTTATATAAGTCATTGTTGAGTTCAGTTAAATTCGTTCAATTCAATTTAAATTCATTTAAAAGAGTTCTGAATTCTTTTCTTTTTTGAGGAGACTAGACCTATGATTTTATCAGTGTAATGAGGTCTCAAAGAAGAATTATACCAACACAGGTTAGCACCTTCTCCACAACTTAAAATCTTCAAGTGTTGTCAGGAGCACTGAGAAGTAAACGACATGCTCAGAGTCACATAGCCAATGTATGTCAGAAGTGGGACTTACACTTGGGTTTTTCTTGACTCCAAGGCCAGCCTTCTATTTATTATACTAGGCTTCCTCTAGTTGCTTCCCTGCCGCTCCATTATAATATGATCATAGATGTAGGATTGTAGAGGTCATCCAGTTTAACTCCCTCATTTTAAAGATGAGGAAACTGAGGCACTAGAAGATTAGATGATCTGCTTGATGTCACATATGCCATATGTAGTAGAGATGGAATTATATCCAACCCATTCCAGTATAGAAATGAATTTTTTAAAATGTACTAAATCTTCAGGCTGAGAATCCTCATTACTTCATTTTTAGAAACAACCTCCCAACTTGCCTCCTCACTTCCATAGTCTGTGCTGTCCTATCAGTCCTGCAAAACTCTTCTACATATGACTTTCTTTAAGCACCACTTGGAACTTTGCCCACTCCAGGAAATCCAAATTTAGGCTGACATTTAAGGACTTGAAAGTTTGGAAAGTGATGTGGCATGAGGAGGGGGTGGGGAGAAGAATGTGGCTTCTGGAGTCCCAGTGGGAAGGGAATAAGCATTTATATAGAACCTACTATGTGACAGACACTGTGCAAAGAGATTTACAAGTATCTCATTTAAGAATCACAACCACCTTGAGAGGGATGTACTGTTATTACCCCCATTTTACAGTTGAGGAAACTGAGGCAAACACAGGTTAAGTGATTTGCTCAGGGTCACACAGCTAGCAAGTGTCTGAGACCAGAATGGAACTCAAGTCTTCCTGACTCCAGGTCCAGTACTCTATCCATTGTGCCACCTGGCTGCCCAAAAGCCTAATTATGGCATCTATTTCTTGTGTGCCCTTGCATAAGTTCCCTTCTCTACCATTCACTTTTCTCATCTGTAACATAGAAGATTGAACCAGATGAACTCTGTTTATGTCCAATTTTCATAATCCAATCCCAATGTCTGCCTTGCGCATAGCACTGGGCTACACCTGGGGGATATATAAAATTTAGCTAAGTCGTGCCCTCTGACCTAATGGAACACATAGTTTACCTTTTCAGCTTTGCTTCCTGCTGTTATGTTAAAAAACAAAACAAAACAAAAAAAGTCTGAATCAAACTGAACTGTTTGCAGTTCTCGGATATTTGTTTCACTTACACTGTTTCCATTCATTCAATTCAACTCAGCAAATCCCAAGAAGGAACCTACTATACTCATACCAGTTCTTCTGCAAAATGTCCTCTTATTGCCTCACTTCTCCCTATCATACAATCATTGGATCATACATTTTGAGCTAGAGGAAACTCACAGGGCACTGAATCCAACTCCATCATTTTTATAGTGAGGAAAAAAGAGCTGAGCAGGGATGAATTACTTGCCCAAGACCAATAGGTAGTAAGTGGCATCACTGGAATTTGAATCCTATAATGCTGAGGGTTATTGCAGAAAGACTCCCTAATTAAACAAGCAAGTTAGCATTTTTAAAATGCCTACTATGGGCCAGTCCACTGTGCTAGGTCCTGGAGATTAAAAGGCAAAAATGAAATGTTCCCAAGGGCAAATCTTGTGAAACTATGAAGAAAATTGGATTCTAGGGACCCTTACTTGGCTTATATTAATTGGACAAATAGTATCATAGAAGAGACCCTAAATTTTTTATCCTCATACTTAACAGAGACCACTGCCCCAGATTTGCCTTGCCTGAACTATCATCCTAACCAAGGCTATGATAAATCATCCCGTTGAAACATATTTGTTTAATATCTCATCCTCCCAGAGCCCATTAACTACATGAAGAAATGAATCTTTGTAAGGAGAGGTTTAGACAATTACTCCCAGGCAAAATGGATCGGTCTTATTAATAGCAGCCTTCTGGAAGCAATGACCTTACCTCTGTTGTCTAACATATTAGCCACTCAAATCATGGGAGTTATGAGTCACCTAAGAGCCCTGGGAGATAACTTTGCATAGATAGTTAGATAAATTGGTATATGTAGGTGAAGTGAGTCTTCCAAAGACTTTGAGTTATGCCGTAGAGCTATCCCCCAGCTACTAGCCTCAAGACTCATTCTGAGGAAGCAAAGTTTTCCAATCAAAAAAGAATGAGGAATGACTGCAGTATAAGGACTCATCAAAGACCAGACACCCCCATTGCAAATCCCACAATGACCCAAGACAAGGCAAGGTCGTAAGCCAAAAACAAGATCTTGCAAAGTCAGATAGCAAAGGTTGGGAGAAAATATCTTAAATTAGATATACATGGACTTCTTTAATTGCTAAATGAAAGGTACATACAGTGCTATAGATTTGGGCACCATAATAAGTATTGCATTTGCAATTTGGTGCTAATTGATTTTGACAGTCACTTCCAGCTATAGACATATGACAAGCAAGAATGCTGGTAGCTATTTATGATAAGGTGTCCAGTGAAGGACCTAGGAGAGTAGGCATAAAATCACTCTCTTCCATGTAACACTGAATTAGTTCTGTGGAATAAGGTAAACAGCATGCTAATGAAGTCCAGAGATGACCCTAAATTGCAAGGGAAGCATCAACACAAGTGAGGACAGAAGAATTAAAGTAAGAGGTCAAAAAAAGTTAAATATGAGGGTGAGAAAGATACAATATTACTTGACTTGGGAGGAAAAACATTTTAACATGTGGGAGAGAATATGTGTTTGAGAATATTCTGTAGATGGGGAAGTTTTAGAAAACTGTTTAATGCTGAAAGACGTTAACAATAAATGATAAGATCTGTAACCCAAGTTCCAAAGTCCATTGGTATGGGACTCACTGGAGGAGATCAATTTCTCAAGTCTGTGTGAGGGGCGGGGTGGAGTTGTTGAGAAAGACAGACAAACACAGACAGAGCTAAAGACAGAGAGAAAGACAGAGAAACAGAGAGAAGAGAGAGCTAGAAGCAGACAACCAAAGAATGAGATAGAGACCGAGCCATACAGAAAGAAGAGAGAGCTAAAGACAGAAAGGAGACAGAAGAAACCAAGAAAAATAGAGATACACAGAGAGGAGAGAGAGAAGCATTGGTGTCCATTAATGAGAAGAGAGTCCTATACCAATGAGAAATGGATCAGTAAGAGAAAAAACTATGAATAGCTTTTGATATTAGGGACAGTGTGATATACTAGTTAGAAGGTTGATGTTAGATTAAAAAAAAAAAAACCTAGATTCCAATTCTGTCTTGAAAACTGACTAGCTGTGTGATAGTTGACAAATTACTTATAACCTTTAAGTTCCCCAGGCAATTCCTTAAGACCATAGGTTGCAGACATGGTATTAATCTTTATCAATGAAGGGAATTTTCACTGTGGGAGTTCCCCACATTGGTGAAATTGGAGATCTAGATTAAAAAGATTAAAAAGCTCTAGGTATATTGAACAGATACTCTCTGAAGGGTTGAATGAAAACTGAGTTTTCATTGAAATTAGAGATATACTTCTACCATCTAGGGATGGTTAGTAGAGCTGGGGGAATAGTGTCAAGGATGCTGTATAGAAGGAGCACCATGAGGATGTTGACAGTTGGTCTGCAGAGTCCATCATGACCTGTGATAACAGCAGCAAAAGGAAAAGAAAGAGGGAGGAGTGGAACTGAGGCATTAGGGTTGCTTTTCCTACTCTCTTGTCTCTGCTGTTGCCACACCTGCGAAAGATTGGTGAACTCTTACGAACTCAGAACAAAACTGAGATCTTTCAGAGAGCAAACAGGGAGCAATTATAAAATTACCAAAAAGCAGGTGGGAAATCCAATTCCATTCCTAAGATTATAGTGTACCTTAGTGTTTAGATGTAATTATACTGATTTCCCCAGGGTCATGGAGAATTCTGGGAGTGGTAGTCCTAGAAATGAACAGTGTTCTCTCTGGTTCCATCTTGAAGTGTGAGCTGGGCTGGGTTTAAGTTGCATGAAGTTTAGTGACAAAGAGGCCAGAGTGGAAGAGAGACAGAGATTCAGAGACAGAGAGAGACAGAGACAGAGAGAGGCTAAAGGTGGACAAAGAAGAACTCTGATGAAGAGAACAAGTGATCTCAAATGGATAGAACACAAATCCTATGAACAGGGGCTAAGAATGTAATTGAGGTGAATGTTCTAACAGAAAGTCAAATCCCACTAACAGGTAACTGAATTCTTTTTCTCTAAGAGGCTAAGGAAACCAATCAACTCTCTCTATCTCTTTTTAAAAAATATATCTTCCTGCAAATAAGAGGCATTGACTACAAAATTTTCCTGTTCTTTTCACCTGTTTATAGTTTATGTTTTGTGTCTTTGAAAACATTTTCCCTTGACACAAAATCTATTATCACTTGTAACTGCTTTGTGATGAATGTCTTTATGTTAATTCTGTACAGGGAGGGCAAAATGGAGGACTCCAATGACTAAATGAAAATACATGGAAGTTCTCCAGAGATTTAAATTCTTTTACAAAATTTTAGTTTCTCCCCATCTTAGGGCTTCCCTAAATGAGCTTCATGGTTATGCATTTGTTAATTTTGTAAGCTCTTAAAATAATAGAGTGAGACAAAACTTGAGTCCTTCATTGTTCTAACTAGCACCTAATATAGCTATTAAATATGGACACCCCTGGGAAATTCCTGCCTCTGAAGAGGAGGGGCATAGACTAAGGGCAGGTCAAGTTCCTTGGGTCACCTAGTGGGAAGAGAAGAATGCCCACTACCTCTGGGGGCAGGGAGAGTTATTTGAAATTCCAACAGTGGGAGGAAAATGTCCTCATACATATAACCAAACAATGTTCCACATTGACAGCGGCTGTTTATAATAGGAGCGTGGATTTAGAGGTTGAAAGAACTTTTGAAGTCATCCAGTCCAGTGGTGTCAAATTCAAATAGAAGCAGGGGCCGTTAAATCATACACAAGAATCCATACTAGCTGCATGTTGATGTAAAAAATAACATTTATATGTTTATTTTTTTTTTTTACAATTAATGACATTAACACATTAAAATCAGAGAGGAACTATATTTTAATCTTGTTTGAGTCCCACATGGGAATGTTGTGGGCTACATGTGGCTGGCTGGCTGCATGTTTTACATCTCCTATGTAGTCTACTTTCTTCAGTTTATAGGCAAAGAAACTGATGCTCAAAGAGGTGAAATAGCAGCCCCAGGTTACACAGTGGCTGGCAGAGGCAGGACAATTCAATTCAAATTCAATTACTATTTCTTAAGGTCCTTCTAGGTCTAAGTCATTGTCCTAGAAAGTAGAGATTCAAAGATGAAAATCTTCACAATTCTTGTCCTAATCTAATGAAAATATAACACACACATGTACATGCATATATATTTATATATATGTGTGTGTGTGTGTGTGTGTGTGTGTGTGTGTGTGTGTGTGTGTGTATGTGTATATATGGGGAGAGAGAGAGAGAGAGAGAGAGTGCCAAGTACGCTTTGCATTGCAGGCAAAGGGAAAGTCTGGACAAAGTGCTCTCAATTTGAGGAAGAAGTGATCATTTTCATCTGGGTAGGGGCAAAGTGAGGATCAGAAAAAGTTTCCATGAGGAGGTGATACCCGAGCAGAACCTTGAAAGAAGAGAAAGATTTTGACAGACAGAGATGAAGTAGAGACTCATTACTGAGGGCAGACACAAAGTACGTTTTGTTCCCTGTACACTATACAGCCATGGGTACTTCCAGTATAAAGTTGTCCAATTTGGATGGATTGTAGAGCACCAGAATACAGGTAATTAAGAAATGAATCTGGAAATGTGGATCAGAGTCAGATTATTGAAGATCCTAAATGCCTCACTGGGGAATTTGTGTTTAATTCTGTAGGCCACCCACTTGACAAAGCTACAAGGAAGCTTATGTTTATTTTGTCCTTCCTTAAGTTGATAACTTGGAGAGTCACAAATCCCTCCAAGCAAATATAATATATAAAATCTTTCCCCTATTTTCAAAGATATGTTATGACTAAATTCCTACATTGGGTTTCTATGTAGAAATGAATTCACTTGGAAATCTTACTCCATTGAAGCCCTATATAAATGACATATTATTGTTGTAGAAGAATGACGGTGACCTTATAGATCTGACGGCAGAACTCCCTTCTCCTGCTCCACGTCCAAAGTATGTTAGTAGCTTTCAAAGCGCAGTAGAGTAATAAAAGAACTATAAAGTGATATTTAAATCCAAAGTTCACTCAGAAAGGTTAAAGGAACCAAACAGTTGAAGCCTCACTAGGAAACAGCTAATAACCTACAAGTGCTATCAGGAAAGGAGAAATGTAATATCGCAAATATAAAAGAGGGTTTAGGAGTGGGAAAAGGAAATAGGATTTCTAACATAGAGGTGTGATTTCTAATAAATAGCTGAGTTTAAAGGAAAGACTAGTCTTTCAAGTAGAATATTTTTGAAAATGAACAGTGCAGAACACTAAAGGACCTCTAAAGTTTTTTTAAACCCTAGAATTCTCTAAGTCTGAGATTGTATTTCCAGCAAGGAGAGAGTTGTTCAGTCATTTTTCAGCCCTATCTAACTCTTCTTGAACCCATTTGGCAAAGATACTGAAGTGGTTTGCCATTTCCTTCTTCAGCTCTTTTTGTGCAGAAGGAAACTGAGGCAGAGGGAAGTAACTTGTCCAGGGTCACACAGCTAGTAAGTGTCTGAGGACAGATTTGAACTCACGGAGATAAATCTTCCTGACTCCAGAACCAGCACCTCATCTGCTGCACTACCTAGATGCACTAGCAAGAAGATAATACAGTCTAAATAGTAAATAGGCCCTGGATACTAGTATACTGTCAAGAATTAGACTCCAATGACAAAAACACAAAGGATTTCAGTGAGAAAGAAAAATAGAGCTGTTTAAGGAGATCAATATGAATGTTCAAGAAACTCATTGAATAAATTAGATTAAAAAAGGCATGTGTGTATGTGTGCATGCGTGTGTATGTAATGCTGGGCAAGTCTCTTAATCCCAACTGCCTCCCGTCAAAAAGAGAAATATATAAATAATGTTGGTAATGGCAATTAGGTAAGTAGGAAGAATACAAAAGAATGACATTGTCCTGAAAAGCTGCTTCAGGAACACTCACTCCTCAAATGATATGAGGATCAGAATGAATGGTAAAGGGATGGGGAAAAGCTTTTTTCAAATAGTCTTATTGGATTCAGGAGAAAGACTAAAAGAGAGTAAGACCATTGTTCAGGGTGGAGGATACAGACTACGGAGAGAAGGCAAAACTATTCAGTTCTTAATTTGTGTTCTCAGAGCAACTTGAGAAGAACAGAATGAAAACTGAAACCCAAGAGAAGTGAGGAGATGATTAATAGAAGTCTTCCCAACAGGCTCAGCTCCTGAGTCCTAGATTAGTGACATCCCAGGACAGTGGAGTTTCTGGTAGATGTGACCCAACAGTTGGTGATTTTGGAAAGATCATGGAGAAGGGGAGAGGTCCCACAGAATTAAATATAAGACACGTCTTAATTTTTTAAAAAGAATGTCATAATAATGTAAATAACCCCAATTATAGTAAGCATTGATAGAGGACTTTCAATTTTGCAAAGCTCTTTATACAGGTAATCTCATTTGCTCCTCACAACAAAAAATGATGTTATTACCCCATTTTAAAGATAAGGAAACTGAGACTGAGAGATATGGAGAACTGACCAGGCTAGGGTCACATAGCTAGTATCTGAGACAGGTTTCTAATTTGGGTCTTCTGTCTCCAAGGTCAGCAATCTATCTACTGAAGTCCTCTGCTTTCATTCTGATATTATTTATGTAGCAACAGTAAGTTCCTTACTCTTCCTGGGCTCCAGCTTCATCATCTATAAAATGAGAAAGTTCTAGTCTCTGAGGTTTTTTTCAGCTTATATGTTCCTATAATTTTATGATTTTTTACTTTACTTCCTGGTAAAATTGCAAAATATTATTGAAGGAAAGATTGGTTAGAAATGGAAGCAATAGAGGGACAGAGCCAAGATGGGGAAGTTAGAAAGATGCCCTTACTCTAGCTTTCCGCCATATCCTATAAAATACCCATGAAGAAAGACTCTTAATGGATTCTGGAGCAGCAGAAGCCACAGAGCAACAGAGTGGAAGAGATTTCCAGCCCAAGGTGACCGGGAGAGCCAGCAGAAGGGGTCTGTCACACTGGATGCAGAGCAAGATGCTGCCCAACCTGGGCTATGCTGTACCTGTAGGAGCAGGCCTTAGGGGCAGAATCCCCAGCAACAGAGGTTCACAGATCCCTCAGCCCACAGGCACCAAAGGCAGCTTCAAAGGTCAATGAGAGGGCTTTTCACCTCAGTGACAAGGGAGTGGGGACCTCCCTTAGCCCTGACCCTAGGCTGTAGGTGGTGGTGGCAGCAGCGACTGGAGCATAAAGCCCCTGAGGGAATTGAACAGCTGATCTGATCTCAGCCCTGAGTACAGTCCTGGGGCATGGTGAAGCTGGAAGCCCCTGAGGAGTAAATTTCTCTCCCTTGATTGTGCCACCTTGGAGGAAATGAGAACTTACAGGTCTCCAGAGTATACCCTACTTTTGACAAAGGACCCAAAAGTCAAGTAACTGGTTGGGGAAATGCCCAAAAAAGGGAAAAAATATAAGACTATAGAATGTTACTTTCCTGGAGAACAGGTATTCTCTTCCATCCTACATACACATACACACACACACACACACACACACACAGAGCACAGGGTGAGTTGAATAGGAAGGGATCATATCTAAAAAAAATAAAATTAAGGGGTGAGACAGGAGTATATTGGGAGGAGAAAGGGAGAAATGGAATGGGACAAGTCATATCTCATAGAAGAGGCAAGAAAAAGCTTTTCCAATGGAGGGAAGAAGGAGGGAGGTGAGAGGGAAAAAGTGAAGCTTACTCTCATCACATTTGACTCAAGGAAGGAATAACATGCACACTCAATTTGGTATAAAAATCTGTCTTGCACTACAGGAAAGTAGGGGAGAAGGAGATAAGCAAGGTGGGGGGGATGATGGAAGGGAGGGGAAATGGGAGGAGGGAGCAATTAGAAGTCAACACTCTTGGGGAGGGACAAGGTCAAAAGAGAGAATAGAAGAAATGGGGGGCGGGATACAATGGAGGGAAATGTAGTTAGTCCTATACAACATGGGTTATAGAAATTTATCTTGCCCTACAGTACAAGAGAAAAGGTGGGGATTAGGGAAGGGAGGGGTGTTAGTCGGGAGGGTACATTGGTGGAAGGGGCAATCAGAATGCAAGGTATTTTGAGGTGGGATAGGGGAGAGAGATGGGGAGAAAATTTGGAACTTAGGGTTTTATGGAAGTGAATGTTGAAAACTTAAATAGATAAATTTAAAAAAAGAAAAGAAATGGAAGCAGCCTACCATGAGTCAGTAGGTCACATTAGGCTGGCCTCATTTTGTTTTCTGACAGGCAGCTAGGTGTCCCAGTAGTTAGAGATCTGAGCTCAAATCCATCCTCTGAAACTTGCTAGCTGCATGACCTTTGTAAGTCACTTAACCATTGTTTATCTCAGTTTCCTCAAGTATAAAAAGGGGGTAATCATATCTCCTGAGGTTGTTGTGAGGATGAAATGAGATATTTATAAAGCACTTAGCATAGTACCTGGCACATAATTGCAGATACTTTTATTATTCTTGTTCATGGGGTTCTTTGGGTCACCAGGGAAATTGCACAGGCATCATATGTGCAGGTTTTAGGAATACCTTTGACAAAATCCTTAATAATAACCTTGTGTAAAAGACATAAATATGTGTACTATGTCGTGGTACATTAAGTGAATTTAGAACTGGTTGAATAACCAGAACCCACAAGTAGTGATTAATGATCTATGTCAACCTGGAGGGAGGTCCCTCCCTCCCTCCCTCCCTAGTGGAGAGTGCCAGGAATTTGTCCTTGCTGTTCTATGCAACATTTTAATTTGGAGGAAGGCAGGGTGTGATTATCACACCTGAAGATGTCATACATCTGGGCGAGGTATGTACCACATTATTCAACAAAATCAGGAAACAAACATATCCTGCCAAGTTAGAAAATTAAGCCACATTAATTAAAAAATGAAATTTAATAGAGAAAAAGTCATATATGTTTTTTTTTAAATCAACAGTTCATGTGAAAAAGACATTTAAGATTTTAATGGAATGCAACATCAATTTATATGAACATGGTGGCTAGAAAAACAACTTATTTCAATAGTTTGCATTGATAAAAGCATGTTAAAATTGTATCTTGTTCTGGTCAGTATAGTCAATAAGTTTGTAAGTAACCAGTATAAAGGGCCAACAGCAGGGAGTAAGATTGCAAAGGGGAACCTAGAAGTCACATACCAACTATCTCAAAGATCAAAGGAACATAAGTTATAAACTGTTTCATATATTTATTTATTTTTAGTTTTCAACATTCACTTGCATAAGATTTTGAGTTCCAAATTTTCTCCCCATCTTTTCACTTCCCCCATTCCAAGATGGCATGTAATATGTAAAGAAGAATTAGAACCAATGGGAGAAACTGCAAGAAAGAAGAAACAAAAGGAGAGAGAGAGAGAGAGCTCAAATAATATGTTTTGATCTGCATTCAGACTCCATTGTACTTTTTTTCTGGATGTGGACAGCATTTTCCATCATGAGTCTCTTGGAGTTGTCTTAGATGCTTGCATTGCTAAGAAGTGCTAAGTCTATCAGTCAGTCATCCCACAATGTGACTGTTACTGTGTGCAATGATCCCCTGGTTCTACTCATTTCACTCAGCATCATCAGTTCATATAAGTCTTTCCAGGTTTTTCTGGTCTGCCTATTCATCATTTCTTATAGCACAATAGTATTTCATTACTTTCACAGATCATAACTTGTTAAATTATATATTAACCAAAATTCATATCCCGGTCCTATATATTGAATCAGTAGAAGTCATTTAGGCACTACTGTCAGGTCTTCTGGTTTTATGATATGTAAATCTCAGACAAATTCCAGAGGTCCAGACCAACAAAACATCAAAAAGGTGCTGATAATTTTGAGGTCACTTGGACATGTCAGCTCTAAACATTTACAGATAACTTTGAGATGATTTGGCTATGCCAGTGAACTAACCCTAAGATGGCATAGATAATTTAGACTATTCCTCCAAAAAAAATCTTATGAAAAAGAACCTTAAACTCCTGTCCCACTCCCTTCTCACTCTTCCATCTCCGCTGTATCCTTGCTGCCTAGTGCACCCAACTCTAATCCACGATTATGTCCGCGATTCTATCTGCCTTTCTTCCTTCTAATCCTCTTTCCATGTTACCTGGTTCCCTTTACCCTTCCATCCTCTTCCTTGCCACATTCCCATGCAGTCTGCCTTTCACATTTGTCTTGGTACCCTCTGTGCCTAAAGTAAGATTAGAGCACAACTTTCTGCTGCCATCATGAACTTTCTCAGCAAGCTGCCCCTATTGCATCATTTTATAAATTCTCAATTCAGAGGCATAGCTCTTCTAAAGTATAATGAGAAACAACACGATGGTACAAAAGATCCCCCTCTTCAGATTAGGCATGGATGGAACACCCCACTATCCTGAGAAGAGGATAACTTCAAGGGAGAAGGTTGAATTTCACTAACAGATCACTGACCTGTCCCCATTTAGCTTTCTCCCTGCCACCTGACTTGGCCTTTAGTTTACACCAACTTAAATCTCAACGTAAAGTTCCTTTATTTCTTTCCTCAGGAAGCAATTGCCCCTGTCCCCCAATGACTACATTATAATTATTAGCATTATGTGAGCTCACTCTTGAGTGAGGACAAAACGCTGTCAGATTCTTTTAACAAGCTGGCTACGGCAGAAAAATCTAAAGGCTCCTGATTATACTAAAAACTTCCTGGGAAAGGATGCTAGAGAGGGAAAAATTGCATTAACAATTGGAAAAGACATAAGAAAAGCAATGCAATGGAATAGAAAGAGTTGGATTTGTGAGTCAGACTCTTAGTTCAAATCCTGTCTGTCAGTTGTAATCTGGATGACCTTGGGCAGGTAATTAACATACCTTAGGCCTCAAGTTCCTCACCTATAAAAGCAGGTTAAACTATAGGACTTCCAGCTTCTAGCTCTACAGTTGGAATCTTGAATTTCTGTGATCTGTTGAACTGACTGCCCTGCGAGGTGAATTTGCTCATCTTTGCTAAGCAGCCACTTGGTTCAGATGATGCTTAGAGTCAGCTGACCTGACTCCTGACACCTTTGAGAATCTGCTAGGTTTATTTTGGGGTAGCTAGAAATCTCTTAGGATTCTTGACTCAGTGAAAATTGCTCATCACCTTTTATCCCCACAATTTTTGAACCAAAGTGGTTATTGTAGTGTCTAACCTAATGAGAAAGATGACTCAAAGCCAACATATCACAGAACATAGTTACCTATTGTAGAAGACCATAGGTCATAAGGATACTTCAGAACTCTAGCATATGACCTTCTCAGGAACTTGCTAAAACTTTTGACTTACTCCTTGGAGCAGAGATTGGTAGCCAGTAAATTTGCCAACTCTAACTCAGGCAGATAGGACAGTTATAAGTATATGCCAGCTTCTTCTAGGTCATGAGTAGGCATGGACTACTTTATTCTAATATATCTATTTTTGGAGGACTTGACCATGCTCCTATGAGAGGTGGTGTGGTATAGTAGACATTGAACTAATCTAGAAGCCTGGAAGACCTGGGTTCAAATTCTGCCTTTGGTAAACATTGACTATGTGATGCTCTCAGCACTCTAGAGAAAAAGTACAGATTTGTATGAATAGAGTTTTTTGTAGGAGATATCCAGTTCCTATTCTCTCTTCAGAAAAACTAGTTCAAGAGTATGTGACTACTGATCTTTCTGTAATCATCTGTATGTATACAAGCAGTGTGTATGTAATCATCATGTATATAACCAGTCCCAATTTGGGTTACAATTGAAGCTGTATAGGATCCGCTAATGCTTTTCAAGTTCATGTGTCAAGAAATTATATCCAAATAACCTCTTGCTGCTGCAGTTCAGATGCTATTGGGTCTGTAACGCCCTCCTTCCTCTTCATTTTCTTCTCCTTTGTCAGCTGTAAGATGCCATTTTGGTGGTGGTAGACATCCCTGAACAAGTATACTGATTTCCTTCTCTGTACTTGGGCTTCCCAACTTGGCTGAGGCCACTCAACTATCTCTGAAGGAAATTTGGCTATTCCAAGGTCTTCCTTCTCATTTTACTTAGAATCAGGGTCATGGGGGGTGGGAGGGGGGGAGCCAAGATGGTGGAGTAGAAAGACATACATATACTAGTTCTTCCCACACAGTCCATAAAATACCTGTAAAGAAAGATTCTCAACAAATTCTAGAGCAGCAGAAGTGGAGAACAACAGAGTGGAGGAGATTTCCAGCCCAAGGTGACCTGAAAGGCTGATGCACCAGATGTGGAGTGGAGCCCAGCCCAGCCTTGGTCATGCAGCATGGCTCAGGGAGGATGCAAGCAGGCCTCAGGGGTGGAATTCCCAGTCCCAGTAGCAGCAATTCACTGATCCCTCAACCCACAGGTGCCATAGGTCAGTGACAGGGTTTTTTCAGCTGACTAAGAAGGGAGAAGGGTCTTCCCATAGCTCCAGCCTCAGACAGCAGTCTCAGAGGCCACATCAGGCAGGCAGCAGCAGTTCCCACAGCAGTGTGTACAGCAGCCCGCATCCATTGTTGGATTGTAAAACCCCTGGGGGCACTGAGCAGCATATTCTTACCTCAGCCCTTTGTAGAGGTCCTACAGCAGCTGATCTTTATCTCACACTGAATGGCGGCCCTGCCCCCACAGCTTATCTGAATCTATGCCCCAGTGCTGCCTTGGTGGAACTGGAGGAGAGACGGTTGTGAAGAGGAAACTCTACTAAGATTCTGGGCACAAACATCTTTTCTTGCTCCCAGACCAGTGTAAGTGCTTGATTGTGCCACCTTGGAGGAACTGAGATCTTACAGATCCCCAGAGTATACCTTACTCTTGACAAAGGACCCAAAAGTCAAGTAACTGGTTGGGAAAATGCCCAAAAAAGGGGAAAAAAATGACACTATAGAAAGTTACTTTCTTGATGAACAGATATCTTCTCTCATCCTTTCTGATGAGGAAGACCAATGCTTACCACCAAGGAAAGACATAAAAGTCAAGGCTTCTGTATCCCAAACATCTGAAATAGATATCCAATGGGCTCAGGCCTTGGAAGAGGTCAAAAAGGATTTTGAAAATCAAGTTAGACAGGTAGAGAAAAACTGGGAAGAGAAATGAGAGAGTTGCAAAAAAATCATGAAAAGCAGGTCAACAACATGCTAAAGGAGACCCCCAAAAAATGCTGAAGAAAGTAACACCTTTAAAAATAGGCTAGCTCAATTGGCAAAAGAGGTTCAAAAAGTCAATGAGAAGAAGAATGCTTTCAAAAGCAGAATTAGCCAAATGGAAAAGAAAGTTCAAAAGCTCACTGAAAAAAATAGTTCTTAAAAATTAGAATGGAACAAATGGAGGCTAATGATTTTATGAGAAACTAAGACATCACAAAACAAAACCAAAAGAATGAAAAAATGGAAGATAATGTGAAATATCTCATTGGAAAAACAACTGACCTGGAAAATAGATCCAGGAGAGACACTTTAAAAATTATGGGACTACCTGAAAGCCATGATCAAAAAAAGAGTCTAGACATCATCCTTCATGAAATTATCAAGGAAAACTGTCCTGATATTCTAGAACCAGAGGGCAAAATAAGTATTCAAGAAATCCACCCATCACCGCCTGAAAGAGATCCAAAAAGAGAAACTCCTAGGAACATTGTGGCCAAATTCCAGAGTTCCCAGGTCAAGGAGAAAATATTGCAAGCAGCTAGAAAGAAACAATTCCAGTATTGTGGA
>CM053770.1:200025910-200084644 GCA_028658325.1 Potorous gilbertii | reverse complement strand
TCTCCTCTTTTTCCCTCCACTAAGAAGTCTCCTGCTTGCCTCTTCTATGAGAGATAATTTGCCCCATTCCATTTCACCCTCTCTCCTCCCACTACATTTCTCTCTCACCGTTTACCTCTGTGCTGAGCTGTGTCTTAAAGACTGAGGGATTGAGGGGGTACATTCCAGGCATATGGAATAAAAGAGAGATGGGAAGAGGGAGAATGGTGTGTGAGGAAGGAGAAGGCCAGTTTGGCTGGATCCCAGAGCGCTGAAGAGTGAGTAATGTCCAATCAAACTAGAAAGAGAGATTGGGGCTGGATTGTGAGCAGTTTTAAAAGCTAATTTAGGAGTTTATATTTTATCCTAGGGGCATAGGAAAACCACTAAAGTTGATTGAGTAGGGAGTCACATGGTCAGATCTGTACTTCAGAAAAACGGTGCAGTCAGTCAGCAGCGTGGTCTGAGCTGGAGTAGGGAGAGAGGAAGTAGGAGCACCAATTAAAAGGTGTTGCAATAAGAGGTGAGGAAGTCGAGGATTAAAGTGAAAGTTTTGCAAGCGAAGAGAATGAGTAGGTATAAGACAAGATTTGCGAACATGCAATAGCAAAATAAGATTCAATATCTTCACTTACAAAATATTATATAATCTACTGGGAGGCTGATACTTTAACTTCACCGGGATATAAAAGCAGTTAGTGAGATTGCTGGTTGGGCATTTAACACTTCAACTCAGTCCTGTTGTATCCTTGTCCTTCAAACCTGAATCTCCCCTGGATGTCACATTCACCTGCTTCTGTAGTTAACTAGTCCTACATCTGTCATAACCTGCTTCTGTAATTAACTAGTCTTATGTCTGTCATAACCGACCACTTGTCTTATTGTACCCCGAACCTCTCAGCCTTTTGAATTCACAAGGCCACTTCCAAATCTGGACAAGTTTATCTTGAGAACTGTTTGGTTATCTACTCAGGAAAGGAAATAGAAAAAAGAAAACAGATTTCCAGGAACAAGTCTGCTTAATTGAGTCTGTGTTCCCACACGGGGATAGATGATGAGGTGAGGGGAACAAGTGACCCTAATTCATGACCCTTTCATAAGAGTCTAGAGACAGAAGGCACTACTTATCACACATGAGAATTATAGTCAAAAGGAGTGAGCTGGAAGTGGTCAGCTCTTTAATTTATTTACTTTTTAAAATTTATTTATTTTTTAGTTTTGACATTCATTTCCAGGCGGTCAGCTCTTTTAACTGATTTAATGCCCCCTCCCCTGGCCACTGTCATGGGGAAGGCATTGACCAGGGGTCAGAATGTCTTTCCTGTGCTGGTTCACAACCTTACTAAAAGCAGGCCCCCAAACACCGAAATGATCACCTGAACTAGGAATTTCAACAGTGGGCATGCTGCATTAGGATTAAGGTGGGGAAAGGGGCAGTATTTATGGATAATCCCTACTATGGTTAAATAGTTGTTGTTTTTGGAGAATACCAGGATGAGATTAGGCATAGTGTTGCATGCCTATCATCCATAACATAATAATAAATAATAAATTTATAATGAACTTCATGTTTTGCACAGTATTTTATGAATATTATCCCGCTGGAGTCTCACAACAACCCTGGGAGGTAGTGGTATTACAATACTCATTTTAGAAATGAGCAAATTGGAATAGACAGAGGTTGAATGACTTGCCCAGGGTCATATAGCTAGTAAGGTGTGTGAGGCAGAATTTGAAGTTGGGTCTTCCTAACTCCAGATCCAGTGCTCTACCCATTTTACCACCTATCTTGCACTATGAAGGCTGAGGCTGGTGAACCTGGGAGTTCTGAGGTGTGCTAAATTAGGTCAAGTGTCCAATTAAGTCTAGCATCAATGTGGCAGGGCCCTGGGAGGAGAGGTGTGTGCATGCAAGAGCACCAAACTATCTAAGGAGGGATGTATGTAAGAAAAATGGAGCACCTATGCCAATGGGCAGTGGGATCAAGCCCATGAGTAGTTGTTATACTTCCAGCCTGGGTTGGAAAAGGAGACCAAATCTCAAAAAATGAAGGGGAAAAAAAGGAAAGTATTAGGTTGGGTGGACAAATGTGTTAAATACAGTATGGAGAGGTTACAATATTATTCTTGATATTTTGAAAAGCTTATAAGAGCTCATTATCTGCTTAGTGCTTTTCCCCCCCTGCTTAGTACTTTTAAAAAGTCCTGTGCCAACTCAAGGGAATAGAGAAAAGGAAAACAAGCAAAAAAGAAAATTGGAGTAAACCAACAACTAACAAAAGGAAAAAAAATTAAAAGGAAAAAATAATTTAAAATGAAATTTCCCTTTTCAGAAGGCTAGTCCCCAGTGACTTCACAGAGCATATGTACTTTAGAGATCACAGAGATTAGGGACCCAGAGTCCACTGAATGTCTCCCTCCTTCCACCTTCAGATAAGAAAGCAAACTTGTCCTTTTTCATGCATTTCAATTGTGCCGCACTGTGACTGCATTTGGAGATTTGTTTTTGTTTTTGTTTTTGTTTTTTACAAGGATACTGGAATGGTTTTCCATTTCCTTCTTGAGTTCATTTTACAGATGAGGAAACTGAGGCAAACAGGCCTAATTGACATGTCCAGGGTCATACAGCTAGTAAGTGTCTGAGTTTGAACTTGAACTCAGGATGATGAGTCTTCCTGATTCCAAACCCAGTGTTCTATTCTATTCTGTGCCACCTAGCTGCCCCAGCAAGCAAATATCCAGAAAGCAAAAAAAATTTCTCCTATGCTTTCTTTTAGCAGCTGGGATGATCTAGTTGAAAGTCTGCAATAAATCTAAGTGTCCCTAAATCTGGAATAATTCTAAGTATTCCTAATGCACTGGGCAAACCATTTTATCCCCCAGGGATCTCTATGTAGATAATGAGGTCCCATTGGATCCAGATAATGAAATCCCATTGGAGATCCAGACCAAAATTTTCTCTCTGCATCACAGAGTACCCCAAATATCCCCACTGGATCCCTGCCAAGGCACAGGCCAATCCACGTGTTACTCCTAACCCATCCAATAATCTGACAAGAAAGGTTCAAGTCAAAATTAAGGAAGATGAAGTCAGGTGAACTTAGAATTGATTGGTTTCAGGCCCCCCAAATCCAGACAATCCCCCAATCTAATCTTGAGGCTGGAGTCATTACACTTGTTCCCATGGGGTCATTGAAAGCAGGAACAACAACGGTAAGTGTGCCCCAGGGGGGATAAAGTTCTCCTTCTCCTCATCCCTAAAGTATAATACTATATAATGTAAATATTAGGCAGCACTGAAGATAAAATGTATTTTAGAGCAAATACAATTGCTCTATTTTATATACATATCACTCACTGAATATATACTTCAATGTACTTACCAATGATCTCACCAGCTTAAGGCTGTCTGCATCAGTGTTTTGCCATACCCAGTTATAGTGTATGATTCTGGATTTTCCTCTAAATCAATTAATTCATTAAATGAGTATTTATTAATCATCTTTTTTGTGCCAGTCATTATGCTAGACATTAAGAACCCAAGGATAAAAAGCAAAACAATTCTTACCTACAGGGAACCTGCATCATTTAACATGGCACTTACCATGTGCCAGGCATTGTGCTAAATGCTTATGATTCAGGCACTGTTATTGCCCCCATTTTACAGATGAGAAAACTGAAGCAAACAGAGGTTAAGTGACGTGGCTGCGGGGGTCACACAGCTAGGAAGTATATAAGGCTGGATTTTAATTTAGGTCTGCCTGATTTTAAGGTTGGTTCACTATCCTCTGTGTCACTTAATAATTGGCAGTGAGAGAAGGATAGACTTGCAAAAGAAGGTGAAACCTGAACTAAGCTTTGAAGGAAATTAGCGCTTATTAGAGGCAAAATCCTTACAGGCCTAGGGTTCAGTCTTGGCAAAATCATGAGGTCAGGAGATGGAATGTCATGTAGGAAGAATAGGAAGGAGGCCAATTTAGTTGGAATAACCTAATAAAATGGTGAAGGAGAGTATGTCATGTTCAATAATTCTGGAAAAGAAAGCTGGAAAGTTTCTCTGATAAAGTCTTACCTTCCAGATATATAAGGAAACTGATTCAAATTTAGACAATAAAGAGTCATTTCCCAATAACTAAAAGGATAGAAACAGGCAGTTCAGAAAGGAAGAAATCCAAGCTATCTCTAGCCATAATGTCCCAAATCATTAATAACTAGAGAAATGCAAATCAAAGCAACTCTGAGGTTTCACTCCCACCCATCAGATTGGCAAATTTGACAAAAGGGAAAGATGTCAAACATCAAGGCCGTGGGAAAAAAAGGCAGATGAATGTAGTGTTGATGGAGCTGTGAGTTGGTTCTAGCCATTCTGCACAGCAATGTGGAATTCTGCCTCAAAAGCTACTAAACCGTCATACCTTTGATTGGCTATCCCATTACTCAGCCTATACCAGAGAAAGAGGAAAAAGATCTATAGGAATAGTAGCTCCTTTCATAGTAGTTCCAAACCAAAAACCAAAGAGCTGTTCTTTTATAGAGGAAAGCTAAATAAATTGTGGTATATGAGGGTAGTATAATATTATTGTGCCATAAAAAATGATGAAATAGTTTCAAAGGAAAATAGGAGGACTTTTATGAACTGATGCTGAGTGAAGTGAGCCATAGACCAATTTATCATAGAGAAAAATAACTTTGAAAGACTTTAGAATTCTGATCAAGGCAATGATGAACCATGAGTCCAGATGGTGGAACAGGTCACTTACCTCCTGCCAGAGAAATAATGAACTTAAAAGGCAGAATGAGACATACATTTTTTAACACAGCCAAAGTTGAAATTAAAGTGGTTTGCTGGACTATGCATATTTGTTATGAGGTTTCCATTTAGCTTATTAGTTAATTATTATTTATTTGTTTTTCAACTGGGGAGCAGTCAGTGAGAAAGATAATAAATATTTAAATAAATAAGCAGGCAAATAAGAGAAAGAAAGGCTGGAGCTTTACTGTGAAGAGCTTTTAAAGTCAAACACTGGAGTTTGGGTCTTATTCTGGAGGCAACAGGGAGAGAGTAGAGCTTTCTAAGGAGGGAAGCAAAATGGGTCTACATTAATTGGCATCTGTGTCAATGATGCGTTGGAATAGGGAGAGATTTGATGAAAGGAGATCCATTAAAAGGCTGCTGCAGTAGTCTAAATGAAAGGTGATGAGATTACACAAGAATGGTGGCTCAGTAAATGGAGAGCATGGGATATACGTAAATGATATATAGATGTATATCACAATATCTTTTTTATCCCACATGTGTATATGACATCTCATATATATATGTCATGTATTTTGTATGTATATATGTATATACATATACGGCACACATATAGGCTATATGTATATGTACATATATGAGGTATATGTACATGTATGAGACATGTATATATATACATATGTACATGAGATATTGTGAAGATAAAAGCAAAAAAATTGCTGCCAGAGTGTATATTTGGAGAAAGTGTGAGAAAGGAGCTGAGGATGACAATGAGGTTGTGAAGCTGGGTAACTAAAGATGACAGTTAAAAGGAAAGTCAGAAAGAAGGGAGGGTTTGGGGAGAGGGAATATGAAATCTTGCTTTTGACATATTGCTTATGAGATACTCATTGAACCTCCTATTTGAGATATCTTAAGAGGTATTTGGTGATGTGGGACTGGAGTTCAAGAGAAAGATTAGGGTAAGATCTGGAATTATTTCCAAAGAAATTATGTTTGAATTCATGGGGATTAATGAGATCACTAAGATCTCATAAGATCTATACTATATTGATAGTATAGAGGAAAAAGAGGAGAGAGGCCAAGGACATAGCCTTGAGGAACACCCATGGCTAGAGACATGAGTTGGATATGGATCTAGCAAAGGATGCTGAGAGGTACAATCAAATAGGAAGGAAAAGAACCAGAAAAGTAACAGTGTCACAAAAACCCAGAGAGTGTATACAGAAAAAGAGGGGGATCAACAGTGTTAAAATTTGCAGAGAAGTCAAGAAGCATGAAGATTGAGAAAAAGTTGTTAGATTTGTCCATTGAAAGATCATTGGTGACTTTGGAGAGAAAAGTTTCTGTTAATGATGATGTCAAAAGCAAGATTGCAGAGAATTTAGGCGAGAGAGAAGAATGAGAAGCATTAATTATAGATGGCTTTCTCAAGGAGTTTAGGAGAAGAAGGAAAATGTAGGATGGTAACTAGTGTGGCAGACTTGAAGAGGAATTAAAAGGTTTGGAAAAGTTGATGTGGTGAGTGACATTAAAAAAATGATTCAGTTCAGTCATTTTTCAGTTGTGTATGACTCTTGGTGTGACCCCATGTGGGATTTTCTTGGCAAAGATATTAGAGGGGTTTGCCATTTCCTTTTCCAGCTCATTTTACAGGATGAAGAAACTGAGGTAAACAGGGTTAAGTGACTTGCCCAGGGTCACATAGCTGGGAAGTATCTGAGGTCAGATTTGAACTCAAGAAGATAGATCTACTACTAGCACTTTACCCACTGCACCATCTAACTGCCTCCAGACAAATTGATTAGAGGTATAAAAGGATTATCTCGCTACAGTGAAGACCAGTAGAAATTATGCAGCAAAAAAAAAAAAAAAATTGGTAGTGGTTCCAGGAGTCATGGTTCCATGATTTTCTGTTGTTCCACTCAATATTATATGAATAGGAGAAAAGGAGGTAGACAATGACATTAATACAAAGTTGAGTTTTGGCAGGATCACGTGATTGGTAATAGGACAAGGAATTTGAGCATAGAAGATGGTGTAGAATTGAATAAGTTTACTGAGGGGTTGAAAAGAGGGAGGGAGGAACATGTAGCCAGTGTAGGGGGGTAATGGCCTATGAAAGAATTGAGAAATGAAAGGACTGGAGCTCATGGCAAGGATGAAGAGCAGAGTTATGACTCATAAGATATAGGGAAAAGTGGAATGATAAATGATTATAATCAGATGATAGAATTTCAGAATTCATGATCATGAGAGTGGAACATTTGTGAATGATGATAAGATCAATGGTACAACCATTTCTGCATGTAGCTCAGCTGGAGTGGAGAGACCGAGCTTTGGAAATTGACTTGATTGAGGAATTGGGAAGTTAGGGGAGTTAAGGAAGCATCAGTATGTATATTGAAGTTTCCTACAGAGCAGGAGGAAAAAGCCATGGGGAAAAGCCAGATATTGAACTCATTGAAGTAGGAAGGAAAATTTCTTGGAGGGTCAATAAATGATGATCTCTAGGATTTGGCTTGGGAGATAGATTTGGATGGCATAGACTTCAAATGAGAAAAAGCTGCTGAGTGACAGTTTTAGAAAGAGAGTCTGGAAGTGGCAACGGGGAGCAAGAAGTACTCCAGTTTCTCCATCATGGTGGAATGAGACTCAGACAAGTTGAGTGACTTCATCAAGTTCACACAACTTGTAAGCATCTGAGGTGAGATTTGAAACCCAGGGTTTCTCAACTCCAAATTTAGCCTTTATCCACTATGCCTACTTCTCTCTCTATGGTATAAGGCAGCAAGGGGCAGCTAGGTGGTGCAGTAGATAAGAGCACCAGTGTAGGAGTCAGGAGGACCTGAGTTCAAATCTCACTTCAGACACTTGACACTCACTAGCTGTGTGACCTTGGGCAAGTCACTTAACCCCAGTTGCCTCATCCTGGGTCATCTCCAGTAATCCTGATGAATATCTGGTCACTAGATTCAGGTGGCTCTGGAGGAGAAGAGAGCCTGGTGACCTGCACAGCCCTCCCTCATTCAAAACAAAGTCAAGTGCAAGTCATATCATCATTTTCTCTGATGGCATGGTCTTCTTTGGCAAGAAAGGACAAACACACAAAATAAGGCAGCAATTTTCAAACGTTTTGGTCTCAGGTCTCCTTAACACTCTTAAAAATTATTGATGACCCTCTCAAAGACTTTTGTATGTGTATGAGTTATGTGGCAGTCACTCAATAAGCATTTATTAAATGCCTATTATGCGCCAGGCACTAAATACATCAACATTTACCAAAATAAAAATTAAAATGTCTTTGTATAATTATGAAAATTGTTTTGAGCTCACAGACCTCCTGAAGGAGATTCAGGGACACGTCCTCTCCATGGGTCCCTAGACCATACTTTGAGTACCCCTAACGTAGAGAGTGAAAAGAATGCAGACATGAACCTCCACAGGGAAGAAAGTTTTGGGTTTTTTCCTGCTTTTATCATGCTGTATGGATGCCAGTTAAAGAGGTTGTCCATCTGTTGTGCCTTACTCTAACTGTATGATCACTTCAATTCCTTTTCTTGTCTTATATGCCTCTGATGTGGAATTTTTCCTTTCATACCAGTCCTTACTGCAGTTAGCTTCACTTTTTGATCGCTAACAATTGTAGTTCTTCTGAGATCTTGGTGTCCCATAGTTTGTGGTTAGGAAGCATCAGTGGAAACATTCTGTTTTTTTTAATGGGCTTTTACGGCAGCAACTTATGATTATTAAGACTGTTGTACCATTTCCCAAATGTAGACCATCCTATCCATCTATTGTCCTGAAAGAACTAAATCAGTTGGTAATTTTTCATCCATTGAGCAGCTTATTCATTTATAGAATCTGACTCATTATCTGGTTATTATGGATTCTTGGAAAGAAAGATGCTGTGGTTAGTGTATGTGCTCCCCTAAATTCTGCCCCAGGAAAAGGCTGCTTTTCACTGGCATTCTTACATTGAGTGAAACTAGATTGAAACACAATGAAATCAGAATGGTTTTGAATGCCCAGTTAATCATAATGGGAATAAAGTATATCATTGTCAGGTACTGAGTAATGTTAATTGTCTAGCTCTGTCTGCTTAACAAAAGAGATAGTATGAACCTATTGAAAAACTCTAACAATAGAAGGCTACAATTACTTTCCCCAAAGATTAGTTCTTCAGTTCATTTCTAAAGGCAGGACATTTCATGTATGCAGATTGGAGAAAAAAAATGTTATTTAAGAGGTAGAAAAGGGTACATTTCATAGGCTTTTCAAAATGGTGCATTTTATAGGAAGTACCATTTTAATAAGGACATGGCATAGAAGTGGCAGATTTTGGGTGGGACAAAGTGCCCATATCTTATTTTCTGCCACTAAGATTCTGAAAATTTGGGTACTAGGATGATAGGACATTGTGCCTTGTCCACTTAACACACAGAGAAGGCAGTTGGCAAGATAATATTTGAAGTCAGAGGACTCCACTCCTTGTACAAATAACTAACAGGTCTCTTTCAAAATGGTTGACTTTCAAATTTATTTGAAGTGATTCACCACCAATAACTTAAATTATTATAGTATTAAATTAAATTGTTATAGTATGTTATGGAAATGCTTGTTCTATTCCATAAATTAAAAATAAAATACATTTTTTAAAAAAAGTTGATTTTAATAGTTAAAAAAACAGTTAAATTTTAAATTTCTGATTATGGGCAGGGATGATCAGCTCCTTTTAAAAGACAAATTGGATTCTGAAAACCCAGTCCTCATGCATTTATCACATATTTGCATGGTGCTTCTCATCGCTCCTAAATATCTTTTTTCTATTGTGATGCCAACTTGCTCTCCTACTTGGTTTGAAATTACCATAAATTACCATCATGAGGATAGTGCTAATGTCCAAGACAAAAAGATCTTGAGTATCATCTCTAGATTTTGTTACTGTTATTCTGGTGTTTCAGTCATGTCTGACTCTGTGATTCCATTGGGGTTTCCTTGGTAAAGATGCTGGGGTGATTTACCATTTCCTTCTCCAGCTCATTTTACAGATGAGGAAACTGAGGCAAATAAAGTGAAGTTACTTGCCTAGGGTCACACTGCTAGTTAGTGTCTGAGGTCAGATTTGAACTCAGGTAGATAAATCTTCCAGACACACCAGGCCTGAAGCTCTATGCACTATGGTGCTACCTAGCTGCTTTATCTGTCTGCAGATAAACCTCTTTGAAATCTACATGTTTTACCTAGAAATAAAACAGTCTGTCCAAAAGGGGAATGAACCCCTTCTGTGTATCTCTAAGTTTCCCCTCTTTGAAGTACAGACTGGACAACTAACTATGTGTTGCCTGTGTTATAGTGGAAATGCTTTTTGTATATAGCTGGACCAGAAGACCTCTAAAATCCCTGCCAACTGTCAAATTCTGCAATGTGAAGCAGATGAGGGGTTAAGGAGAGTTAAGGAAAGTGGGCGGTATTTGTTCTGGCCTTGTCATTAGAATGAAGTGGTTTTGTGAATTGATTCATCAGATTAGTCTCCCAGGCATAGAGATTTTTTAGTCTTTGGAGGATGAGACACAAGGCAGGTAAATTTGAAGAGGATAGTAGAATCTGACAACTAACTCCTTTTCTCTCCAAGCTCCTCTAATGTTCTACTTAAAAAGTTTTAATTCTGTCTATGTCCGACAGAAGGGAACTGTTTATCCAAAGTGATTCCTAGTGGACGGTCAGTATTCTGCCCACTTCAAGTTCCCTAGAAAAGCACAGCTACATGACGCTGCTCTTTTCCATGGATTTTGTCTCACACCTTAAAGTACAGCCCCACAGTAGTCCTGTCCCTTGTTTCAAGCTCAGTGGGTCCTTTTCTGAAAAGGTAGAAGGATAAAAACATGGTTGTAAACACACGATTATGAGAATGATGATATATAAGCAAATTTTGTGTATTATCTGCAACCAGTTTTTAAAATTAGGCTATTTGATCTTCCCAAATCAAAGGGATGGTGAGTGGAGCTGTAGGGCAATCAGTTGTTATAGCCTTTCCAGCAGCAATTCTATTATTAATTTGATTTTTCTTCCCAGAGCAAGAAATGGAAAGGGAAATGGTACATGATGGAGGTGTGGATAAAGTGCTGGTGTTGGGTAGACCCTAGTCCAAACCGGTTAGGTGAGTGTTCACTCACTTATGCACCCTTCAGGGCTGCTCAGCCCCAGGGTAGAGAGAGTGTCAGAATTGAGGGCATTAACTCCCCCAAGGTGATGAGCCTTGGTCCTCTTGGGGAGGGGGCAGCTTTAGTGGAGATGGTAAGATGCCTGATGAGACCCTGATTTCCTTATGGATAGCTAGATCACTGGCTAATCTTCTTCAGTAGGTTTCCTCATTGGAAGTCCCTACCCCAGTGAAATTACAAGTCAAAATAACCCCCACCCCAAATAATAATACATCACAATATATTTGGTGACATGTATAGTCAATTAACTATTGATTCTCCTTTTTCTTAGTAAGTAGTATTAAGAAACATTGCTTGTAGCATTCTTTTATTTTTGTAAAACTGCAATTCACACTAATCCTAGTGAATATATGAAGATTTGGATTCAAATTTGCTAGCTTTTCTCTAAGGACACCAAATATGAGAGACTGAGAGGATAACAGATTATTAAAATGTAGGTTTTATCTCCGTCTCCAATAATCATATAAAAAATTTACACTAAAGGCTTAGTTCAAGGTTAAAAGTACAATGCACTGACTTTCAAAAGTGAATTATATTTGTTTAAAAAAATCCCTGCCTTTTCCCCCCTTTTTTGTCTCACAGTTTCTATTGTGAATCTGAGATAGGGTATCCATTAATTTTCTTTTTAGAAAAGCAAAAACTAACTCTGTCTACTTCTGATAGTACAGTAGTTAAATAAAAGGGAGGTATTCTAGTACAATGGAAGGAGTGTTGCTTCTGAAATCAGAGTGTGTAGGTTCAAATCCCGGCTCATTAGTTATTTATTAAGTGACATCCTTGGACAAGTTGAAGCTAATGGGCTAAAATTCAATGGGGATGAATTTTGAAGTCTTTCAGTACATTTCAGTACAAATAGTGAGTTTCACAAGTGTAAGTTAGAGGAGGCATCGTTAGACACCACTTGCTCAGAAAAAGATCTGGGAGTCTTAGGTATACTCAATGAATCAGTAATGTAATAGGGCAGCCAAAAATGCTATTACAATCTCAGGTTGTACTGAGAAAGGCATGGCTTCTAAGAATAGAGAGGGAGTATTCCTTCTGTACTCTGCCTCTCTGTTTTATACCTCATCTTGAGTATTATTTTCAGTTTGGGGCACCATAGTTTAGAAATGATATTGATATGCTAGATAATGCCCAGAGGAAGACAACCAGGGTGGGGAAGTACCTAGAATCTATGTCTTATGAAGAAGAAAATGGGCATGTTTAATCAAAAGATGAGAAGACTGATCTTTAAGTATTCAAAAAGCTCTCCTTTGGAGGAGGGATTTACCTTCTACCCTTGTCTCCAGAGGGCAGAATCAGGTGCCATGACTGGAAATTGCAAAGAGGTAAATAGAGGCTTCCCACCAATTAGAGTTGTCCAAATGTGGAAGGGCTGCCTCAAGAGGTGGTAGGTTTCGCCTCCTTGAAGGACTTCTAACAGAGGCTATACAACTAACTGTCTGGAATGTTAGAGTGGGGATTCCTTTTGTGGATGAGTTGTATTGGATGTTCAACTCCAATTATGTGATTCTGCAAAGTCAGCTCACCTTTCTGAGCTCCTTTTCCTCACCTGTAAAATCAATGAATTGGCTAAGTGACTTTTAAGGCACTTTCCAGGTTGCAATCTATGAGTTCTAAAACCTTTGGGAGAGGCCAAGGGGCCGGGAGGGAATGGCCGATACATTTTCACAGACTTCTTTGATGTCTGTGAGCAAGCCTCCCAACAGAAGATTCTTAGATCCATGCTTGAAGAGTTTTAATTCAGTGGGCTTACTGGTTCCCTACTATATACCTAACATTATGATGGGTGCTGTGGGAAACAAGAAGAAAGAAAACATGGCCTCTTCTTTCTTTTTCTACTCCTCCCCAAAACAAATAGGATTTTACTTATGAATTTTAAATCTACACACATCTTATTTTCAGATGCATTTATATTTTCCCTCAAATACCATATAACAACTATACAAAATACCAAAAGAACCAATTGTAAAAATATCCATTTTTAATTTTCTTCATTCATTTACTTTTATAGATTTTTATTGATATATTTTGTTTTTATATCACTTCCATCTCCTTTCTGCACTTTTTCCTTTCAAAATCTCCAGATTTTGCCTTATAACAAAAAGATTTTTGTAAAATCTGGAAGAAATAAAAAAAAGTTGATAAAACTAATCAATATATTGGAAAAAAACTAACATATGTATAATACTCTATGTCCATGGACCCTCACGCTCCAGAAAAGGGAATCTATTCCTTCAATACTGTTGCCAATTGAGATATATATATAGATATATAGATATAGATAGATAGATAGATATGTGTGTGTGGGTGTGTGTATATATATATATGTATATATATATATAGAGAGAGATATAGATATACATAATCAATTCTACAAGACAATGTAGAATTAATTTTAAAATGTTCAGGTAACTTTAGGAATGCAGAAGGGTTAATTTTCATTATCTGCTGATTGGAGAAGGTTCCTGGAATAATAGCAATAATAGCTCACAGTTATATAGGGGGTCAAAGGTTGCAAAGTACCTTACATATACTATTTCATTTGATTGTCACAACAACTCTATAAAGTAAATGCTTTACTTTAGTATAGAGGCACAGAGGTGGAGATGGAATATTGGGTATGGAGAGCCCAAGGAGATTAGTTTGGCTGAAAGATAGCAAGGACAATGATGGATAATATGGAAAAAAGTCTGGAAAGACAGATTGGAGCTGAATTACTTTAAACTAAATGCTTTTATTTCCATTTTTCAGAAGAAAGAACTGAGTGTTTGAGGTGGGATCTGAACTGGGTCTTCCTGATTCTAACTCCAGAACTCTACCCACTGTATTAAATTCCTTCTAAGAAGAGTTAGGTTTACATGGATTTTGAAGAACAGGTAAAATTTTGACCGGTAGACATAAAGAAAAGCAATTCTAGACCAAAGATAATATAATTCATAGAAATTTAAGAATGAGTAGGGATTCTTGGGGTTATCTAATCAGAGGTCGTATCAGTGCAACACGTATCCAAGAAGGAATACTATCACATTCCTAACAAGAAGTTATCTTTTGTTGTTGTTGAGTCATTTCAGTCATATCTGACTCTTCATGATCTCCTCTGTGGTTTTCTTGTCAAAGATTATTAAAGTGGTTTGCTGTTTCCTTCTCCAGCTCATTTTACAGATGAGGAGACCGAGGCAAACAGGGTTCAGTGACTTGTCCAGGGTCACACAGCTGAAAAAAGACTAAGGCTGGATTTGAACTCAGGAACATGAATCTTCCTAGCTCCAGTACTGTGTCCACTGTGGTGCCATGTAGCTGCCCAAGTAGTCATCCAGCCCCCACTTAAATGTTTTCCATTGAGGAACCTCTTTATTTCTATTGCGGATACCCCTCTTTTAGTCACCCAAGTTTGCAGTCTTGGAATCATATTGACTCTTCCCTGTCTCTTACTCTTCTCACCCTATCATTCCCCGAGTGTTGTTGGTTCTACCTATCCCTCTCTCTGAGATCATCTCCAGTTTCTCCTATATTATCTTACACTTGCATAGTTGTTCGTATCATTGTCTATCCCAATTAGACAGTGAACGGCTTGAGACCAGGAACTGTCTTTTTGCCTTTTTTTTATATCCTCAGTGTTTAGTACTATGCCTGACAAAGAGAAGGTGTTCAATAAATATTTATTGACTGACCGACTGCTTTGTATCTGCCACTCTCTGTAGTGCCCAGATTAGTGGCTGTTATGTAGGCACTTTTCTCTTCCTCCTTCCATTTTCAGAGATGATGAATAGATAAGTTTCACTGTGGTTTGCATAGAGGTGTAATAGATTATGGAAGGTAGGAGCCAGATGGTGAAGGGCTTTGAATACAACCATAAGAAGCTTGGGACTTTGCTAGGGATTGGGATTCACTGAAAGACCTGTGTGTCTGTTTTTTAAATCCGTGAGGTGACCTTTCCAAAGGGTTGTGTTGTCCTTTTTTTTAGGAATAAGCACAAACTTAGATTTCTTTAGTGCTTTATGATTATAAAGAGCTTATAGTCCACAATATTTCATTTCAATCTCACAATAACTCCTCATTTTGCAGATGGTGAAACTGAAGCTATGAAATTTAAGGATTGGACAAAGGAATAAGCGTTTATATAGTACCTACTCTGTGCCAGACCCTGGACCAAAAGCTTTACAAATATTATCTCATTTGAACCTGATAGCAGCCCTGTGAGGTAGGAGACAAAAAAACGAAGCAACCAGAAATCAATTGACACAGCTACTGGTTTCTGAGGCCAAATTTGAACTCAGATCTTCGACTCCACGCTCACTGCTCCAAACTGGTTGGTTGGTGTCCTTAGTTCTTGAAGAGGACCAAAATGACATCACTATGATAAAGTGAAGCTTCAGTGTGTCCTGCTATGGCTGAGAAGACACACACGAGCTTGGAATGCTCTACCACAGGTTGGGCATGTGAGAGTCCATGTGAACATTTGGGGTGGTTTCTCCAGATTTGTGCATCCTACCTTTACTTTGTGCTGTCTCAATTCTGCTTTGCTCATAGAGCACAGCACCTTTTCTGATGTGGGCACGCCATGCTGAGTGGTCCTGTGCCAGGGTCTCCCGTGTTGCACAGTCAAATCCAAAGTTCTTGAGAGTATCCTTGTATCGCTTCTTCCAGGTTCAGTACTCTATCCATTATTCCACCTGGTTGCCTATTACTTAATCAGTGATCAGCAAATGCCATCATTGATGATCAGCCATTCATATGCAATTTATAGTCTTTGAGAATAACCTGAGCATATTGAGATGTTAAGTGACTTGCCTGGTCAGTGAGGACTCTTGAACTCAGTTTCTATCTGATTCTAAAGGCTGGCTTTCTGTATGCTATGCCACATTGTCTCTCAAAGCATTGTGTGGATATCAATAAAATACTAAAAATGACACATTTGTAAAGTAATTAAAAGCTCTGGAAGAAGAGAAAGGTATAATTCTGCCAATTCCTAGTTCCATAAGAACATTTTGATGGAATTTAAAGTGCTTTGAAATTGTGCATCTCTTAACTCTTGTTCATATAGACGAGGGGAAAAGGTATCATTCGAAAGGAAAATAAGTTTCAAAGTCTCTCAAACCTAACTACACATCAAGACAGAGAGAGAGAGAGAGACAAAGACAGAGACAGAGAGAAAGAGAGAGAGAGAGAGAGGAGAGTATTGTTACACAATCTAGATATCTATACCTACAATTAAATACAAATATATATAATTATTGTCAAATATCTATAATTGTCATGGAAAACAATTCTTTTTCAATTCTCTAGTAGACTGGGAGTTCTTTTAGAGCTTTCCTTTCTTCTTTCCTTTTCTTCCTCCCTCCCTCCCTCCTTTCTTTCTTCCTTTATCTTTGTCTTTTTGTCTCTGTTACCTTGTCTCTTGTCTCTCTTTTCTTTCTTCCTTCCTTCTCTGCTTCCCTCCCTCCTTCCTTTCTCTCTGTATTCTTCTCTCTTCTTTCTCTTTGTTCTTTTCTTTCTCTCTTCCTTTCTCCTTTTCTTCTTCTTATCTCTCTCTCTCTCTCTCTCTCTCTCTCTCTCTGTCTCTCTCTCACCAATACTTAAGCACAGTACCTGGTGCATAGTAGGCATAAAGGTTTGTTGTCTTGACAATTGATTATTATATTAGCCTTATAATCAATGATTGATCTTTAATCACAGATCAAAAATGTCTTTGATTTGCTGATACAATACGTACACTTTGCATAGTGCTTCAAGCATTTCCTGAGACACAGACTGGTCTATCAGATTTATAATTATCCCAAAAGCCTTCTCCATATTATGTACTTTCTTAAAACATTTATGAAAAAGCTAATCACTGTTTAATGGTGCTGAGATAATTGGACACTTTGGGCTACCTAGAGGTTACAACTCAGCACCTTTCCCGAAGTACCTCTGTGCTGTAGATGGAATCACACTTACTGTTAGAAGGAGCAGGCTTTGAACTGCAAACTCCTTTCATGTTGAGTGAGAAAACACACCAACTCAACAAGGGAGTTAGCACTGCTCTTTGAATCTTTACTCTTGAGGCTCATGTTTAGATTCTACTTGAGAATACAGACACAGGGATGACAAGAGCTTAGGCCTCAGAGTGGATCAGGAGTGACCAACGTAGCAATGTTGTTCTCTGGGTTCTGCTGTTGTCATCATACTGGGAGGAAGGCATAATGGTGCCACCCTGGGCCATCTGCACTCTTGACCTTGTACAACAGAGAGGCAGATCCAACTTTATAGTTCACAGCAATAACTAATTTATGCATATGAAGGGAGCAAAGCTTTATTTCCCTGAGGTCCAGTAGTTTCTAGGGAGGGTATGTCTTTACCTCCTCTTTCTAGATGCTTCTCAAAGTAGTCCCAGGTACTTTAAATGACCAGGGGACACAGTGGATTGAAAGTAAGAGAATGCTGTGTCCTCTAGTATACATTAGGAGTTTTTACCCCTTTTTATGTCACGGAGTCCTTTGGAAGTCTGATGAAGTTTATGAAGCCCCTTTCAGAAGAATGTTTTTTAAATGCATAGAATACTATAAAGAAAGCCAATTTTATTGAAATGAAGTTATCAAAGAATATATTTTAAAGACTCTTGAATATCCTGTCTAGATGCACAGCTGATGCTATTGTAGGCAGGACATACACCACCTGGATGCTGGTGGAGAGAGGGCATACAATCTTGTTTCCATTTTTAGTCAACGTGGTACTAGGGACAGGGATATGCTTTTCCTATCCTGCCCCAGCCTCTCTGATAACCTCCAATCTCTCATCTCAGTGTCTTTCAGTCATATAGAACTGGATGTCCAGTAGATTTCTTAAACAAACACATCTATATAGATCATGATCTGTCCACCTAAATCCTCCCCTCTCCTACCTTGCCTATTACTGCAGAGGACAACACCTCTGAATGACAAATCTATGATAGCCTAGATGCCTCTCTATTTCTTACTCCTTGTATCCAGTCTCTTGCAAAGCCTGTCAGTTTTCCCTCTACACCATTTCTCTTATATGCTCTTTTCTTTCTTCATACATTGCCACACTTTATCCCTGGACGATTGAAATAGACTGGAGGTGGATGTGTCTGCTTCAAGTTACCCCCCCCACTCCAATTTATCCTTAATTCAGACACCAAAGTGATTTTCCTGAAGAACAGATCCAACCATTTCTTTCCTCTACTCAGTAAACTCCAATGACTCCCTGTGGCCTCCAGGGTCAAATACAAAATGTTCTATTTATGTTTCAAAGCCTTTCAAAACCTATCCTCCTCTTACCTTTCCAGATTTCTTATACCTTACTCCCTTTCACATGCTCTTGGAACTAGTGGCACCAAACTCCTGGCTTTTCCGCTGTCCCCCATGGCTGGAATGCTCTTCCTCCTCAACTTCTGGCTTCCCTGGCTTTCTCCAAGTCCTAGATAAAATCCTATCTTCTATAGGAAGCCTTTCACAATCCCTCTCCATTCTAGTGCCTTCCTTCTGCCAATTACTTCTTATCTATCCAGCCTTTCCTCACTCAAATCAGTCAACTGCAAGGCATGTCATCATCTTGATGCCATGGTCCTCTTCCAGAACGAAGGAGAAACACAACAACAGTTTATCCAGTATGGATCTTGTTTGTGCATAGATATTTGCATTTGTCTACCACATTAGACTGTGAGTTCCTTGAGGGCAGGGACAGCATTTAGCAAATTAATAAATATTGTTGACTGACGGACCCAAGTTCACGGGACTCAAGTTAAGAACCTTTGGTTTAAACTCTGACTAGCAGTGGGCTAAATGTGGTAGCTAATAGTCTTATGGTTGTGTGATTTGTCCTTCATTTTCAAAGAGGACAATGACATCAAGATGATGACATAACTTGTAGCTGACTTTGATTTGAGGGAGGGAGGGCTGTGCAAAGTCACCCACCTCGCTTTGTCCTGCGGAGCCATCTGGGTCCAGTAGACAGATGTTGATCAGGATGGTTGGAGATGGCCCAGGATGCAGTGGGAGACTGGCCCTTTTAAGCTAAGGTCTTTTCAAGTGCTCAGTTTGAATGAGGCAATGACTCATTCAGTGAATAGACCTCTTAAGAAGTGAATCCAAGGATGACCCCTTTAATGAAAAAAAATCTAACTGGGAAGGGAAGACCCTCAAGGTTGCTGGCCAAAAGAGACAATTACTATTTACATTCACAGTGAGCCAAAAAATAACCATTAAATGGTGCTTGGGCAAGGACCTATTGTTGTCCAATCCTTGAGATCCAGAATGAATTGGGTTTAAGACTTCGTCTTTGAGAAAGAAATCTAGCCATAAGCCTAGGTAGCTTACTAAGGACTAAAAGAGCTCAGCTCACTCTTGTCAGAGGGAGGATTTCTAGTTACCACACTTGAGTGGATGGGAATAGAAAGGGAGAAACTGCCCAGGAGAGATGACAGCTAGAAGCAAGAAGTAGAAAGAAGCAGCAACTGCAAGAAAACATGGAGGGAAGCCTAGGCGAGAGCTACAAGTATGATGATGTCACCATAGGATATTAGCACCCTTGTAGCATTGAAGGGGTGAGTCGCCTTGGCTATGTGTATGCCCTACATGCAAGCTCTCCATATGCATGCCTCTGACTATTGGGTTCTGGTGTGTAGTCTTTTACAAATGATCCACAGTCATATCTGTTCTCTACTTGTGTGTTCTCCATGCATATTTTCTCTGTATGTCCTTATTCCATTGGTTGTATGGTCACCTATTAGGTAATTTACTTCATGGGTGGGACTTGAGGGGTGGGAGGGATGGGGAGGTGAGGGAGCAAATATTTTTTATAATTACATTTGCTATGCTATTTGATACATTTTTTTCTTAGCAAATGTATTGGTAAAAGGAATCATATTGACAGGGGTGTATGACATATAGTTTTGATTGGGTTATAACTCAGAGTGCTTTGACCTAGTACAAGTTTTTCTAGGTCCTTTTAGATGGGGTAAGTCCCAGGTACTACAGATATGAAAGCTTCCAAGGTTTGGTACTATGCTGGAGAGACTGTTTCCCTGATACACTGCAGAAAGTCCTGGCATTCCCTGCAGAAGGAGAAACTGTTCAAGTTATGGAGACAATAGTTCATCAAATCACAACTGGGATTTGACAATAACCCACCTTGCCTCCTCAGGCTATATAGTCATGACTACAGGGATGAGTGCTTATAGCCACCCCTGACCACTTAGCCTGATTGTATAACTCTAACACAGCATGGGTGAAGAAGGATCCTTTTATAGTTAACAACTCAAGTTCCTGATAGTAAAATGGGTCCTGCCTACTGCCTTCTCTTACCTCTGGGCTGCCACTCCTGTGAGTAGATGCAGCTGGCTAGCTGGGTAACTCACCTCCTCCCCTCCTGTCTGTCTGCTTCCCCCTCCCTCCCTTCTCCTCTCCAAAGGAAGGTAAACTTGGGTGGCCAAAAGATACCCAGTTGACTCGGTTTTATTGGCTCCTTTCCTATTTCCCTCCCCTCTCCTTGTGTCTCCTGTCCTGTCCTCTCCCAAAATCTTAAAACTACTGCACTCTGAAACTGGGACTTCTTTGGGGCCTTGCCTGAGGGCTCCTCTGGACACTCCTAGCTTGAGAGTGATTATCAATAGTAACTGTTGCTGTTTCCCACCCAGTCTGATGTCTTTTTCTCTTGACCCCCTTAAAGGGGCCATGCTCTGGCTACTTCTTAAGCAGGCCTATTCAATGAATGGGCATTGCCTCACCCTAAGTAAGTGCCTTGGCCTAAAAGGCCCACGGTCTCCCAGTGCATCCTGGCTCATGTCCAGTCATCCTGAAGAATATCTGGTCACTGGATTCAGATGGCTCTGGAGGAGAAGTGAGGCTGGTGATCTGCACAGCCCTCCCTCACTCAAAACATAGTCAAGTGCAAGTCATGTCATCATTTCTCTGATGGCAGGGTCTTCTTCCATAATGAAGGATGAACACAATCTCTGGGCTACAGCAGATGCTTCATGTCTTGGGATATGCACCAGGACTGTAAGAAAAAAGAAGGAAAACTTAAAGTCTAAACTTAGTCATAGTATAAGTAGAGTTGGCATGAGTCAAATCACAGAACAGCTCATGCCCCAGGTTAAGAGAACTGCTGATAGGACAAAAAATAAATCATAAAACTGAACTGAGATTATGAAAGAATCATTGTGTTTCTTTTAAAACATCAAGCTGATCCTCCAGTTTCTTCTGCAGGAGGAATTAAATCTCATTATTTGAAGCACTCATGTTTTGGCTTTCTAATGTAATTCAAGGTGCTGATCAATAAATGAACCAACCACTATAATGATGTGGATTTTTTTTCCCCTATTGCTACCCATTAAACCATCTTGTTCTCCCTGCTAGAAGAGCTCTCTTATAGCAAATACATATAATTAGGCAAAACAAATCAACACATTAAGCATGTTGGAAAATGAATGAGTGGCTCTGAACCTCTACTTCTTTGCCAAGAGGTGGGAGATATGTTTCAACATCTGCCTTTTGAAATCATGATTGGTCACAGCTTTGTTTATGTTCTCAAGTCCCTCAGAATTGTTTTTTTCTCCTCACATTATTGTTGCGATCAGTGTATAAATTGTCCTCGTTCTGCTGACTTGAGTTAATACAAGTCTTTTCCGCTTAATCTAAATCTCTCACGTTCTTAATTTCTTATGGTGCAATATGAGTCCATTGTATTCATAGAGCACAAATTTTTCAGTCATTCCCTAATTGAGAGGCACCTTGATTGTTCCCATTTCTTTTTTTTGCTACAACAAAAAGTGCTGCTATAAATATTCTTCTATATACGGGTGCTTTGTTTCTGTCCTTGATTTCTTTGTGGTACATATCTAATAGTCGTACCACTGGGTCAAAGAATAGGCACAGTGCGTTCACTTTTTAGCTAGGATTCCAAATGACTTTCCAGAATAGTTGAAGCACATCACCATATATATTTACACATACACATACACACACACACACACACACCTATATATAGCTTGGCAATGATCTTTCTCACAGGTGATATATTGTAAATGATTACATCTTTGTTTTATTGTTTGCTATATATTTAATAAATGGTATAGTTAATATCCTTAATGTGTATTTGTGATGAGGATATTTGAGGGGGATAGATGTATTTTAAGAGATGAGCAAATCCTTGTGGAAAAAGAGACTTCTGTAGCTTATAAAATAAAAACATATTTAATAAACTGGGGTGGGGTTTAGAGCCAATTGATTATTTAATGAGAGCACTTTAACAATTAATGTGGAAATATCAGAACACAGCCCTTGATTATCTTAGAAACTGAGATTAGAATGAATAAGAAGAAAAATGTGACAGTAGCAGTTAGAGAGATGGGCTACATATAAGGGTTGTCATCCCTAAAACTCCATTGCAATACTACTATGTTAAATTAAACAATGAGCTCTGTATTCTTTACGACTTTGTATCTAAAAACCCTTTGACATCATTTCGCACTCCCTCCTCCTTTATTTTAGTATCTGATGAAGAGATGGCCCTTCTTGTCAAAGGTAACCCATGTACTTGGACCATGGATCCCCTCACCTCCCATTCCTCATCCTCCTCCCTCGGTCTTCATTATTTCCCTATCTACTACTGATTCCTTCCCTGCTATCTACAAACATGCTTAGGTCTCCCTCATCCTTTAATCCTACCATCTCTTTAATCCCTCTCTTGAGTGGGATCTCATAGTGAGATGAATACCATCACTTCCAGCTGTGGTTTTATAGTTCTCAGCTTTTCAGTCAAATTCTTAGAAGTTGCCTGTGTTCATTTACCCCTTCTCACTAATTTCATGCCATGGGCAATCTGGTTTCCAACCTTCACTCGACTCAGACAGCTCTCTCTAAACTTATCAGTAATTGCCATATTGCATGTCATTTCCTCAGTTCTCATTCTTCTTGACCTCTCTAGATTTGACACTATTTACTCCCCTTTCCCAGTTTCCATAACACCAATGTTTCTTGGTTCTCTCTTGTCCATTGCATTTATTAGGTTTCCTTTCCTGGTTCACCATCTATATCCTGCCCCCAACTCCAATGTACCTGGGCCTTCTTTTCTTCTCTATCTACCCTCTCTTGGCATATGGATGCCAAAGTATATTCCTAAACCATAGATCTGACCATATCATTTCTCTGTTCAAGAAACTTCAAAAACACCCTCTTGTTTTGAAGATGAAAGGCAAATTTGTTTGGCATTTAAAGTACTTCTTTCCTTGGATACAACTTTTTTTCTAGCCTTTTCATTTATTATTCCCCAATCCATTCAGTGATCAAACAAAACTAGATTTCAGGTTTCCTCTATTTCCTTTCCTAAATTCATGCCTTTGTGCTGACTGCTTTGAGAATCTAGAATTTGCTTGCTTCTTGCATCTGCCTAAGTAAAATCCCTAGTTTCATTTAAAGCTCAGCTCAAATGACAATTTTTTTTAATGCTTTCAATTCTTGATTTGTAGGAAGATTTGCCCTTATTCTTTTGCATAGTCTTGAAAATTCTCAGAGCAATAAATTGTTTACCACTCTTCTAACTCAGTAAGACATATCTACCATAGCTGAATGATTCTGCATTCTGAGTTGAGTCCAGATCAGAGCTTGTTTTCTTTTCAGATTAAATGCCATAACTGAACTGTATTCAGTGCTGACCAGGAATAGGGCCTTGGTGTACATGTGTCATGTCTAGTCTGCCAATGATAGTTAGATAAGGATTAACTCCTGAGGCCTCAAGCAGACAAGCAGCCTGGGTTACCGGACCTCAGAACCAGGAATCGGTTCAAAGCTTGTGGTTAAAGTCCAAGGTCAAAGGCCAAACATCAAACTAGAGAGTCAGGCAGAGAGAGATAATCTCCAGACTAATGAAGACAGCAAAAGCAGAATTCAGAGAGTCTAGGCCACACAAGGGTCAGCAAAGAGACAGAAACTGAGTGAGCAGAAAGTACTGGAGCAATCCAGGGCATCAAGAATCAAGAGAAAACAGAAAGCTAAATCAACTTCGAAACAGCACTATACTGTGGCTGACAGTTTGATGTACTGAATGTGTGCCTGAGTCATAGCTCCTTGTAATGACAGGTCAGCTCATGTCAATTGGCCATTTTTCGACTTTTAAGGGACAGCACTTTGAAAGGCAAAGACTAGAACAGCATATATATTGTTTCCTACATTTCTTGGAAGTACTTTATTAAAATCCCCTTTTTTTACATTTATTTTCTTGAAGGGTTTTCTAAACTAAATCTATAAATATTTGTTGTTTAGTCGTTTAAGTCATATCTCATCCTTTGTGATCCCTTTTGTGGTTTTCTTGGCAAAAATATTGGAGCACTTTGCCATTCCCTTCTCCAGTTCATTTTACAGATAGGGAAACTGAGGCAAATAGACTTAAGTAACTTGCTCAGGGTCACGTAACTTTTAAGTGTCTGAGGCTGGGTTTGAATTCAGGTCTTTCTGACTCCACACCTACATTCTATCCTCTGTTCCACCTACCTGCCCATTGTCTCCATTTTACAGATGAAGAAACTGAGGCAAGCAGGGTGAAGTAAATTGCCCTAGGCTCTGAGAACTACAAGGATTTAGAAGTTAGGGTAGATATATGTGTCTTACGTTTGCTAGCTATGTGACTATGGCCAAGTATATTAAATTCTTTCAGCCTCTGTTTATTCATTTGTAAAATGGGGATAATAAAAAATGCACTAACAATTTCACAGGGTTGTTGTGAGGAAATCACTTTATAAACCTTTAAAATCTTAGCGATGAGTTCATCTGCCATGAATTCCTCGTCTCTTTTCTCATTTTATATAGTCCATATTGTCCCACCATGCTTTTCTCCTTTTCTCCAGTCTCCTTCCCTTTATCAAGACTAACCCTGCAACACAATGTTGACCCTATCTGCATCTGTCTCTTCTCTCTCCTTAATCTTCAGTCTCTATCAAAGGACTCTTAATTTTTTTTTAAGGATGAAGGAGATGTGAGAATGTTTGTAGGAATGTTGACAACATCACTCAAAAGAAACTCCTTGCAAGGTTAGTAATGAACTCTTAATTTAAAGGCCAAAACTGGTCTTGTTAACCAGCTTTAACCATTAGGCAATCTTGCCTTTCTAAATAACCCGAATTCACTGCAAGAATTATATGGTACAAGTACAATAAGCCTTATAGAAATAAATGATGATGGAGTGTGTTCTGGGAGATACTGAAGGGGGCAAATTGGTTGTGGGAGGAAAGATGAGAACACACCCCATGCTGTCCAGCCCTGTGAAGTGGTGCCTAACGCATCAGGAGGGGAAACAGGGGGTCCTTTACTTGAGGAGGAGTGGGAGCCTGGAATTTGGATGCTCTTCTTCTTGAGGAAAAATACCCGCCCAGGACAAGCCCAGCAGGGCTGCTCAGCTTGAGGATGCCCCAGCTGTGACATTAATGCATATTTAGCTTAATGAAAAAGACCTCATGCTGGGACCACAAAGTGTGTCTTGAAAGCATTACAATACTATTAATAAAAACAAGATAATAAAGCAAGAATGCCTTAGGCCTGAGTATTCTAAAAATATAGTTATGACAGAAGGGCGACCCGCTGTAATTTGGAGCTGAGATTAGTAGAGAAGTTGAGTTGATGCCTGTCCTTGTAAATATGGATTCAGAATTGGAGGCAACATGAGAGATCACCTACTAAAGACCTCTTGTTTTCCAGATGAGGAAAATGAAACCCAGAAAGGTTAAATGATTTGTCCAATAACACCCAGATCAGTAATGTCAGAGCCAGGATGTGAACCTATGTATTTCTTTCTTTCTTTTTTGGCTTTAACTATATACATATACACACATATATTTAGTTTACAACATTCAGTTCCACAAGCTTTTGAGTTTTAAATTTTCTCTTCTTCTCCCCCCTTTCCCTTCCCCAAGATGGCATGCAATCTGATGTAAGCTCTACATATACATTCACATTAAACATATTTTCACATTAGTCATGTTGCAAAGAAGAATTAAATCCACAAGAAAGAAGAAAGAAAATGAAACAAAACAAAAGAGAGAGAGCAAATAGTATGCTTCAATCTGCATTTAGACTCCATAATTCTTTTCCTGAATGTGCATAGCATTTTCTACCATGAGTCTTTTGGAGTTGTCTTAGACCCTTGCATTGCTGAGAGGAGTCAAGTCTATCCAAGTTCGACATAGCTCAACGTGACTGTTATTGTGTACAGTATTCTCCTGGTTCTGATCGCCTCACAGCATCAGTTCATATAAGTGTTTTCATGATTTTCTGAAGTTCACTTGCTCATAATTTTTTAGAGCACAATAGTATTATATTACATTCATATGCCACAATTGGTTCAGCCATTCCCAAATTAATGGGCATCCCCTCAATTTCCAGTTCTTTGCCACCACAAAAAGAGCTACTATCAATATTTTTGTACATGTGGTTCTTTTCCCATTTTTGTGATCTCTTTGGAATATAGCCCTAGAAGTAATATTGCTGGATCAAAGAGTATGCACACTTTTATAGCCCTTTGGGCATATGAACCTGTATTTCAACTGGAAACCTAGTACTCTTTCAACACCACACTCTTGCATATGCAGTGAAAGGGACAGGGCTATGGTAGGAATGCCCAAGGACATGACAAACAGTATCCTGTCTATTCAAGCAGGAAAAGAGTAAGTAGACTCTTAGAAGTAGATTTGGGAAGTGATTCTGTTACTCCCCTATTCAATAATCCTCAGTGGCTCCCTAGTGCCAATTGGATAAAATTCACAATCCTCATCCTACCCTTTAATGCCTCTATACTCAGACTCCCAGTACTTTTCCAGATACTTCATGCATGCTACATTCCATCCTTATGGCCTGTTTGCTGATTCTCATCCCCCATCTCCCATCTCTTTGCCCTCAAGCATGCCATTTCTTAATCCCAGAAAGGACTTCCTTCTCAATATTTCCTCTTTGAATCCTTCACTTCTTTCAAGGCTGATCTCAGGTCCTACCTCCTTCTCCCCTCCCCCCAGTCATTTGTTCTTTATTCCCATAAATTTATTTGTATTTACTTATCTGTGTACCAGTTACATCCCCCAATATAACGTAAACTCCCTTAGGGTATGGACAATTTTGTTTTCTTTTAATCTCTAGTTCTGAGTACATTCCTTACGCACAGTAGACCCTTAATAAATGTTTATTGAATTGAATCAAATTTGCTCTGCAGTTGCTTCAGCAATATGGCTAAATTTATTTGTATGCATTTACACAAGATAATGTTTTCCATATTTGTAAAAAAAAAACCACCTTTTTTCCTATTTTCTCTCTAGTAATCCATTTAGCATATTCACTTAACAACATGATTGTCTTTACTCCTAAAAATTTTCTCTCCTCCACCTCAAATATAAAGCTGGAAGTGACCTTAGAAATCATATAACTCAGAAATCATTTAATTTCTTTTTACTGATGAGGGTTATAGTGATTATTATAAATTGTTTATAGTCACATGAGTGCTAATTGTCCGAGTCAGAATTTGAACTCAGTTTTTTTTTTTAGATAAGATCTTACATGCTAGCATGGTACAATGCCTGTCGTACTTCTTGTTCATTAAGGATTTGTGACGAGATAGCACAAGAATCTGTTGTCCTGAGTACACATTTAAGCATTGTTCTGCATACCAAAGATACCGTAAATTCTAGCAGTGCCATGACTTTCAGTTAGCATTGCTTCCAGATTTGGCAGGATCTTCTGTCTTTCCCAGAACCTTGCTGTCTCCAGCCTCAGAACCCCAGATGGTCGTCACTAGAGGCAGGCTGTTTTGTACTTATCTCTGCAGTCCTCCTTAGTCCCCTTAGGTTCTGTCCTCTGGCTCCCTGCTGGAGAAAGGTGCTTTCCTTCCTGAGCCAACCCATTGCTGGCAGATTCTCCCCTTACTGAATTCAGCAAATCCTATTCACTCCCCGTGTTGCGTTTCACTCTGTCCAATGTTGCTTTTATGGAAGCTTGTTTCCTGGCTGGTTTGTAAGTGGTTCCATTTATCAAAGTGTGGCAATGATATGGTGATCCTCTTGCAGGGGTAGGGAAAGTGGAAGGTTGACTAAGGAGGGACAAACTGTTCCAGGTTGGAAAATGGGGGAAAAAAATCTAGCTACCAATTCTTGATTCCCATATAGGGAATACTTTCAATTTGCGTAGTTGGTGGCTATACCCTGAACTTGTTAAATAATCAAGACCATTAGCCCACATTACCATCTCCATCAATTTCCTCAGGTTTTTTTAAATGACTCAACATTTGGGAATTCTCAAGGGAGGGGTAAGATTTCTTCTCCTAGATTCCTTAGTTTTATCCTTACCATGTTTTAATTATATAGGCATGTAATTCCCTTGAAGAAAAAAGAAGAAGGATTTTCATCATGTACTTTCTTGATATGGGGCAGATTTCAACAATTCCCTCCTAAAGGACATTGTTTTTATTTCTATCATCTTCTAATCTTGAGGATATAGTTCTAATGTTAATTTTTTATGAGACTAAGGAAGAGAACACCAAAATTAAGGATGAATCATAGAGACTGGCACAGTTATCTTCTAAACCTACCCCATCAGGATTCAGAACCCAAACCCAAAAAATGCACCTGCAAAGGAGAGTAAGTTATTCAAAGGGAAGAAAGGGAAAGGCTAACATGAGTAATGATGAGAACGAGTCTGCAAAAATAGAGCTCTCCTAAAAGACTAAGCATAGAAAGGGAAGGGTCTGGAGGTACTGTGAACTGTGTGCCGCTTTGATAAATATCAGTTTCATTTTTGATGAGAATATAGTTCAAAATAGCACCTTTTGCCAAGTTTTATCAAAATGCAAAACTTTGCTTTACTTTGGGAAGAATGTATATATTATGAGAGATAGAATGCTGGACCTGGATTCAAATCCCATATCTGATGTTTATTAGCTGTGTAACTCTGGAAAAGTCATTTGTTCTTAAGAAAGAATCTCATCCAGACTGGAAGGGCAGGGGCTACCCATCGGCCTCCTGAATATGCTCCTGAGCACAGATGTTTGGTGTTTTTTCCATTTTCTGACCTGGGCCAGTTTCCCTTTCCTTAGTCAACTTTCTACTTTCCCCTATCCCTGTAAGAGGATCACTGTATCATTACCGCACTTTGAACAAATACCAATCTGCTTAGCCCAGTGTAACTCAGAACTCATCAAAAGATCCCTTAGCTTCTCTGGAAGCAGGCATTACATGCGTGTATCCCAATACTAGTCTAAAAAAGTCATTTAATGTCTCTGGATCTCAGCTTTCTCATTGGTAAAATGAGGGAATTGGACATGATGACCTCAAATATTCTTTTACCTCTAAATCTAGGCTCCAATAAATATTTTGCTAAAAGGGAAAATGAAGCAAAGACATCTTCATAGTGGGGATTTTAGGTAGCATTATCTCATTTGGGAACATTTGAGTCTGTTACATTGAAATAAAAAAACCAAGTAGCATCTAGAAAATGATTAATTAAGCAATGCATGCCGGTTGCATAACAAACCAGGAGCAAGGCTCTTGGATAGCCAAGAACTTGGATTACTTCTACCAAGTTAAGGTATGATTTAGAGGGAGTGAAAAACAGGAAAAACAAAATGAAGTGATTATGATACTAGGTTTCTTACTGGTGGAAGATAATGGGAAACAGTAGGTATAGAGGTATTCTTTTTGTTGGGTGACAGTGGGGAGGGGATGTAACTAAAAATCAGATGATTTACAAGTTCCAGCTTAAAGTCCCTCCCAGTATTACTTATCTAAGATAAATGTAGCACCCAGGGTGTTCTGGATATCTGTGAAATCACAGGACCAGTATTTATCCTTATTCCTAACCAAAATTATTCCTGGTCTCCTTTCAACTATGGCCTTCCTGTTTATAGTCATTTAGGTGGTACAGTGGATAGAGTGCTGGACCTGGAACTGAGAAGACCTGAGTTCAAATCCTACCTTGATATTTGTTGTCAAGTCACTGAACCTCTATTTGCCTCAGTTTCCTCAATAGTAAAATGAGGATTGATAATAGTACCTATCTCACAGGGTTGTTGTGAATATTATATATACACATACATATATATGTATGTATATATGTAGGTATGTATGAGTATGTATACATATAGGTATATGTGAATATTATATATGTTTATGTGTGCATATATACAGACATACCTTATACATACACACACACAAGCACACTTAGTACAGCTCCTGACACATAATAGGTCCTATATAAATGCCTATTTTCTTCTCTTTTAGATTCTTGGCTATAGGAATCGCCAGAGCTAATCCTTCTAAAGTATTGGGGATTCCACCTTATCCCAGAGTAGACAGGAGTGTAACTTAATTGACAGGTCATACACTGCTCCCTGCACAGAGATCAAGGTCAACTGGTGACAAGATCAGTTTGGTGTTTGGGTCCCTGAAAGAGATGCTAATGGAAAGAAGACCACAATTGAGAATGAGTAGGAAGCCTGAGACTTGTGTGATATCCACAGATCTTCCTGAAGCCCATCTGGGGCACAGAAAAAGATGGAACCACCCTCTGATTGGGGATTGCTCAAGGAGACACAGGCCAGTTGAGTCCAAAGTCAACAATGAGTCATTGGGATTCAGAGAGAAAAGTCAGTGATTAAGACAAAGGGAGGCATGTTCTTCTAGCATTATAGGGCAACCACTTAGACCAAATAATTCACCAAATTTGGAAGAAAAAAAGGTTGTCAGAATATATGACATACAAAAAAGTAGTGATATGGGTTTCTTTAAAAATTAATTTCCTCCTGCAGCCTATGCCCTCAGACAAACGCTATTTCCATAGGGATCCAACTTCCTAAATTTGCCATTGTTAGTGCTTTGGGTGTTGAGGATGCACAGATGGTACCATCGGAGAGCAGGCTTAGCTTGGCAAGACTGTGTCTGCTTCTGAGGCCCTGCTGAGCACTTGGCCTTGAGGGGAATGTAGACGATCCATGTGGCCGGAACTATAAGAGCAGCAGTTGTTGGCAGAGGGGTTCCATCTCTCAGGAAAGCCAGGTGGAGCAACACCTGCCTTTATACAAAGATGGCAAGAACCACCAGATGGTTTCCACGCATTTCCTGGTTTTCCTTTCCCTGGATCCTGTCCCTTTAGCTCACTGAATTTATGGAGAGCATGGATGTCACTCTGGGTTGTTTATGAAGAATGTTGGGCAGGATCACATCAGCTGAAAGATGGTACCCCCTCAGCTGAGGTATTTTCCCTTCTGCCCTTGTGGTATGAGCTGTATGGACCCTGCTCCAAGTCTGGGGCCAATGTCTAGGGTTGTTTTGTCAACTGCTTTGGGGAGAGCCCTACTATATGGGATTCTGCTGGATGCTATTGATAATTGGAATCCCTTGAAAAGTAGTTTCATGACTTCCAGTTAAGATGGTGATATAAAAAATGGTAGAAGGGCTGAACTTTCCCACCTTAGTAAATATATGAGAAGGATCTCGATTATACCAATGGAAAAGAAAGCTTAAGAGAAGAAAAACTAAGATTCCCCTATACAATCCAGAATGACAGAAAAAAGACAGTTGGAAGCTAGCAAAAATAAGAGAGCAGTGACACCAAGGAAACAGCCTGACCTCTGACAAATGGTTTCTAGCCTACAGAGGCCAGGAGAAAGGTTGTATCAGGGAAGCTAGGACAAGTTTCAATAAATGCAAGTGTTGGAAGAGAGTCTATGCCCAGAAATCTGGCACTAGCTTTTGTAAATGGTCTTGAGGTCAACAGGAGCTTGGGACAAAAGTCCAAACGAGCTCTAATAATTGGACAACTAAGGTGAGATCCCTATGCTATCCCATCAGAACAGAATTGAGATTAGAACTACCACTCATAGATTCCTGAGCAGGGAGACAGGGCCAGGTCATACACTCCTCATTGGATGGAGAGCAAGATCCACAAGGTCATTTTGGTGGCTAGGACCCTGAAGGAGATGCTAATGGAAAGAAGTCCATAATTAGAATGAACAGGATGCCTGAGACTTGTGTGATCTCCATAAATCTTCCTGGGGCACAGAAAAGATAGAACCACCCTCTAATTGGGGATTGTGCAAGGAGGAGACATAAATCAGTGGAGTCCAAGGTCAACAGTGAATCATTGGGATTCTGAGAGAAAAGGCAGTGGTTAAGACAGAGGGTCGCATATTCTAGTCACCCTATCTAAGACTCAAGAGCCAGGGACCTTGAGGCTACATAGAGGACAGAATTAAAGAAGGTTTATCAAGCCCACCCAAGGAGGAATTAAAAGGAACTAACCTAAACACAAAGTTTTAGTTTCAGAACTGAGACTGAAAAGAAATCCTAGGAATTAAGAGAACCTCAAAGGGTAGAACTAGAAAAAGAGAATAACTCATAACAAGTTCTATGTGACCATAAAAATCAACTAATCTTGTATGCTCAGTAATCAGAACTTCTTGCCCAGTTCCTCAAACTAGCTGGGGATTTGGGATGAGGGAAGGGGACTGATTCCTTCCTTCTTCAAACCACAGAATAGATAGTTTTCATTAAAAGTCCAGTCAAAAAAAACTTAGGGATCAAATAAACTGAGTTTAAAAAAAAATCCCGGATATTAAGCTGTCCACGCAATTTCAAAAGTGGATTTCTAACCAATGGCAGCATCATTTAAATAAGTGCATGACCTTTCCAGGGTACTAGTTTGAAGGATAACACTTATTTGAAAGTACAAGCTATGACATGTTTAACCCCCCTCCCCCATTATTTTAGAGTGATACGTTGTAAACAATCTTTAAAAACAGAGTAGGAAATACAAAAGCAGAACTCTACAGATGGCTATAGTCTACCATTATACAGCAAAGTATAGGACTTGTGGTTGAGATGGAAAGGTTTTTATCCACAAAGACTTTTGTGTATTCAGAGTCAGACTCATCGCTGTGTACCTTTGAATTTGGCCAACATTCAAGCCAAAGCTTTTAGGCTTTTTCACAACTGCAAAATAACATTTCAATTCAATTCAATTACCGGAAGGCAGAAGACTATAGGATCATAGATTTAGAAATGGAAGGAGTTGTAGAGATCATCTCGTCCAACCCCCTCATATTAAGATGAGTTCTGAATAGCTAAAATGATTTGCCAAGGTCACACAGATGAATGGTGGCAGAGCTCAGGTTCAACCTCGAGTCTTCTGACTTAATGTCCAGCATCTCTCCACAGCACCGTCCTGGATCCCAGACTCTGGCCAGCCATTATCTTAAGGCTGTTGCAGAGCTGCCCTCCTGGTATAATCCTGGCTACTGGAATATCCACCCTTTGCTCCTACTTCTGTCCTATGGGGCCATATAAACTAATGATGCTTATTATATGTCAGGCATTGGACTAAGCTCTTTGGGATTATTATCTCATTTGATTCCCCCCAACCACCTGAGAGAGAAGGGCTGTTATCATCCCCATTTTACAGGTGAAGAAACTGAACAATCAGAAGTTAAGTGACTTGCGTAGTTTCACACAGCTAGTATCTGGCGCCGTATATGAATTCAGGTCTATCCTGACTTCAGGCTCCATGTTCTATTCCTTGTACCTCCTAGCTCCTCTCTTGCATAATCGTGCTTCCAGTACATGGACAAAGATGATGCTTTTCCTAAATTCTTTCTTTTCCAGGCTATATCATTCCATTCAATCAGTCCTCTTGTGGCATGCATTCTCTCCATCCTGGGTTCCTTCTCTGGAGACACTCTAGCTTGTCCATGTTCTCCTGAAATGTGCTGCTCAGAACTAAACACATTATTCTAGGTGTGGTGTGATCTGGATATATGATGAATTCCAAAGCAAGAGAGACCCATTCGAGTAATGCAAAAATGTTCCTATTTCTTGTACCAAAATTTCTCTAACACCAATTGATAATGACTTGTTTTTACTTCAAATAACCTGAATTTTGAAGGAGTTTTCCTTTTCACTTTTCTAGATGATTTTTAGTGGCATACCAAGGGCACAGTTAGTGCTTAGTAAAATTTGTTGGATTGAATCAAATCAGAGAGGTAAACACATTTAAATTGTGTGGTGGATGAGTCTTTAAAAAAAGATATGCTTAATTCTCAAATTCATGGCTACTACAGCTTTAAATTATAAGGGTATCTAAGGTGTGATTTGAACTCAGGTCTTCCTGACTGCCAGGCCCTGCACTGGATCTCCTGTACCAACTAATTGCCTACAGTTCAACAAATTGTCATGGCACTTTTGACAATATGGCATCCAGGACTTGATACAACACTCCATATATGATCTAACCAGGGCAGTGTATGGGATCATCACTTCACTCACTCATTCACTCATTCATTCATTCATTCATTCATTTATTTATTCATTCATTTATTGTTTCAACAAGCAGTTATTAAGTGCTTACTTTGTGAAGAATCTTATGCTAAGACAGTAATGGGGTTAAATAAATCTTGTTCCAAAGATACTTATAATCTAGTGCAGAGATTCTGAACCATTTTTTATATAATGAACCCTTTAGCTCTCTGGTGAAGGCTTAGAAATTTTTAAAATAAATTTGTGAAATAAAATACATAAAATTACAAAGGAAACTAATTGCATTAAAATGTAGCTATCTATATTTTCAAAGTTTGCTGATAACAGGTTAAGAATGTCTGCTCTAGCCAAGAGCCAAGATGTTGGAGTAAACTGTAAGTACTCTTACCCTCCCCTCATTCACCTCAAAAAACCCAGAAAAATCCTGGAATAGTTGTCAGAGGGTAAAACAGAAATGGAAAGAATTCACTGCTCACCTCCTGAAAGAGACCCCAAAAGGAAAACTCCTAGGAATATTATAGCCAAATTCCAGAGTTCCCAGGTCAAGGAGAAAATATTAGAAGCAATCAAAAAGAAACAATTCAAGTGTTATGGAAATGCAATCAGAATTTAGCATTTTCTACACTAAAGGGATCAAAGGGCTTGGAATATGATATTCCAGAGACCAAAGGAGCTAGGATTAAAACCAAGAATCACCTATTCAGCAAAAATGAGTATAATACTTTAGGGGAAGAAATGGAATTTCAATGAAATAGAGAACTTCCAAGCATTCTTGTTGAAAAGACCAGAGCTGGATAGAAAATTTGACTTTCAAATACAAGAATCAAGAGAAACATGAAAAAGTAAGCAGGAAAGACAAGCCTTAAGGAACTCATTAAAGTTGAACTGTATACATTCTTATATGGAAAGATGATATTTGTAACTCATAAGACCTTTCTTGGTATTAGGGTAGTTAGAGGGAATATACATACATACAAATGTATATATGTGTGTGTGTGTGTGTGTGTGTGTGTGTATATTTATTTATTTATATGTAGGTATGTATGTGTATGAATGTGTATTATATATGTATATGTGTAGGTATATATGTATATACATAGGTGTATTTTTGTATATATGTGTATGTATATGTGTACATATGTATATACACACACACACATACATACATACACACACATAGAGGGCACAGGGTGCACTGAATATGAAGGGAGAAGACCTAAAAGTAAAATTTACTATTGAGTGGAATATACTAGGAGAAAGATAAAGGGAGGAGGTAGAATGTAGCAAATCATTTTACATAAAAGAGGCAAGAAAGAGCTTGTTGGGGAAGAAGGGGTTGATGAAAGGGAATAAGTGAGCCATACTCTCATGGGTTTTGGCTTAAGGAGGGAAGAACACACCCTCAATTGGATATGGAAATCTAGTTTACCCTGCGGGAAGGCAGGGGGAAGGAAATAGGAGAGGGAAGTTAATAGAAGAGACAGCAAATTGGGGAAAGGGATCATCAGAAGCAAATGCTATTGTGGAGGGACAGGTCAAGAGACAGAATGGAATAAATGGAGAGCAGGACAGGACAGAGGGAAATGTGGTTAGTCTTTCGCAACATAACTGCTATGGAAGTGTTTTGAATGGCTATACAAGTATGACCGATATCGAATTGTTTGCTTTCTCAATGAGGGTGGGTGGGGATGGAGGAAGAGAGAATATGAAACTCAAAGCTTTAAAAATGAATGTTAAAAATTGTTTTTGCATGCAACTGAGAAATAAGATGTACAGGCAACGGGGTATAGAAATCTATTTCACCCTACAGGAAAACAGAGGGAAGAGGGATGGAATAAGGGGGAGTGATATAAGGGAAGAAAGACTGAGGGAGGGGGTGGGTGGGGTTTATACTGTTCTGGGGTGGGGGATGGGGAGAGATGGGGAGATAATTTGGAATTAAAATTCTTGTGGAAGTGAATGTTGAAAACTGAAAAATAAATATATTATATCTATTTTTAAAAAGAAAAAAAGAATGCCTAGTTTAGTTAGGCTATAAAAAATGAACATGAAGATGCCCAATATTACATGATAAGTTGCAAGGTGAAATGCTATAGTAGATCTCAGGAGGAGAGTCATTATTGACCTGGGAGGTCAGGGAAGCCTTCCTGGAGGAGGTGACATTTGAAATGGGTTTTAAAGGATGGGTAGAGATTCATAGGTAACAAGGATGAGGAAGGACTTTCTATACATGGGGGAGGGGGAATGAGCAAAAGTGTGAAACAGACACTAATTATTACATCTTGGGGAGTAGTATAGCTTGGTTAGAGAATAGACTACATTACAGAGGGGAATAATAGGAAATAAGAATGAAAATACCAGATGCTGCACATAGTGGATAATTTTAAATGCTGTGGAAAAAATAAACTTTGAATTTTACTCAATTGTCCTTAGGGAACCACTGCTGATCTATACTTAAGTTTAGTCTGATGCTGGTGTGAAGGATGAATTGAAAGGGAAAGAACGGAGGCAGGAATAATAAATCATATATGTATGTATGTAAGATAACAAATCACCTTATTATGTAATATAGTATAATAAAGCATCACATATGTGTGTAACAGGATCAGAGAGGATCAGCAGAAAGAAGACATTTAGGATTAAGGGAGATTGGGAAAGGCTTCTCATAGAAATCATTAGTAGAATCTTGAAGGAAAACAGGGAAGGTAGAAGAGAGAGCATTCCAGGGATGGGGGGCGGGGGATAGAGCCAGGACAAAGGAATAAATTCAGGAGAGTGTCATGAGTGAGAACAGCAAGAAAACTAAGGACAAATTACTCCAAGGTTTGAACATGGAAAGTCGGGATGGATATCATGACCACAAAAGACAGCCGGGTGGCTAGAGTGCCAGGCTTGGAGTCAGGAAGACCTAAGTTCAAATCTGGTCTCAGACACCTACTGGCTTTGTGATCCTGGATAAGTCACTTAACCTTGTTTGCCTCAGTTTCCTCATCTGTAAAATGAGCCACAGAAGGAAATCCAGTATTTTTGCCAAATGGCATCATGAAGGGTTGGACCTGACTGAAAAATGATTAAACAATAACAAGACCACAAAAGGAATAAAGGAAACGGAAGAGTATGTTTACAGGAAAGATAATAAAGTTCTGAGAGATGTGGAATTGAGCCACAGAGAGTCAGATAGTGAGAATGGGAGCTCAGAAGAGAGGTCAAACCCAGAGAAAAACATTTGGAAGTCATTACCATAGACTTAGTAATTAGGAAGAACTATGAAAGTAAATGAGATTTTCAAGAGACAGAATAGCAATACAGGAGTAGACCAAAGATAGTATGAGACTGGACATGTGGATTCCACTCCCTGCTGTCTCTAACCAGCTGTATTATCTGAGGTGGCTCATGGAATGTCCATATGATTTAGTTCCTTCATTTTTTATAGTATTTTATTTTTTCCCCAATTACATATCAAGACAATTTTTAATATTCATGTTTACAATATTTTGAGTTCCAAATTTTTCTCCCTCCTTCCCCTCTCATCTTCCTAACACGGTAGGCAATTTGATAAAGGTTGTGTCTGTGCTATCATCTAAAACATATTTCCATATTAGTCACAGTTGTTAAAGAAGGAACATAAAAAGGGAAGAAAACATGAAAAAGAATAAAGTGAAAAAAAATATGCTTCCATCTGCATTCAGAGCCCATCAGTTCTTTATCTAGATGCGGATAGACTTTTCATTTATGAGTCCTTTGTACTTGGATCATTGTGTTGCTGAGAAGAGTTGAGTCATTCATACTAGTCATCACACATTGTTGCTGATACTGTATGCAATGTTTTCCTGGGGCTATTCATTTCACTTTGCATCGGTTCATACAAGTCTTTGCAGATTTTTCTGAAATATGCCTGCTCATCTTTTCTTATTGCACAATATTCCATTACATTCAAGATACTGCAGCTTGCTCAGCCATTCACCAATTGATGGGCATTCTCTCAGTTTCCAACATTTTGACACCACCAAAAGGCTGCTATAAATATTTTCTTACATGGAGTTCCTTTGCCCTTTTTCATGATCACTTTGGATAGAGACCTAGAAGTGGATCAAAGGGTGTGCACAGTTTGATTGTCCTTTGGGCATAGTTCCAAACTGCTCTCTAAAATGGTTGGATCAGTTCAAAACTGTCATCAGTACATTTATGTTCCAATTTTCCCATATCCTTTCCAACATTTATCATTTTCCGTTTTTGTCATATTAGTCAATCTTATAGATAATACCTCAGAGTTGTCTTAAATTGTATTTCTCCAATCAAATGTAATTTAGAGTACTTCTTCATATGCTTAGAGATAGCTTTGATTTCTTCATCTGAAAAGTGCCTGTTCATATCCTTTGACCATTTGTCATTTGGGGAATGGCTTGTATTCTTATAAATTTGACTCAGTTCTCTATATATTTGAGAAATGAGGCCTTTATCAGAGACACTTGCTGGAAAGATTGTTTCCCAACTTTCTGCTTTCCTTTAAATCTTGGCTGCATTAACATTCTTTGTATAAAAGCTTATTATTTTAATATAATCAAAATAATCTATTTTACATTTCATAATGCTTTCTATTTCTTATTTGGTCATGAATTCTTCCCTTCCCCACAGATCTGACAAGTAGACTATTCTTTGCCTTTCTAATTTGCTTATGGTATCCCCTTCTATGTCTACATAATGCATTTGGTACACTATGTGAGATGTGGATCTCTATCTCATTTGTGTCCCACTGTTTTCCAGTATTCTCTGCAGTTTTTGTCATATAGTGAGTTCTTATCCCAAAGGTTGGGGATCTTTGGGTTTTTCAAACACTAAGTTACTCTGGTCATGGACTACTGTGTCTTGTGTACCTAATTTATTCCACTGAACCAACACTCTGTTTCTTAGGCAGCACCAGAAAACTTTGTTGATTACATCTTTATAATATAGTTTGAGATATGGTATTTCTTCCTTTGTATGTTTTTTCACTAATTTCCTTGATATTCTTGACTTTTGTTCTTTTGGATGAATTTTGTTATTTTTTCTAGCTTTATCAAATACATTTTTGGTAGTTTAATTGGCATGACACTGAATAAGTACATTAGTTTAGACAGAATTGTCATTTTTATTACATTGGCTTGGTCTACCCATGAGCAATTGATATTTTTTCCAAATGTTTAGATCTGACTTTATTTGTGTGAAAAGTGTTTTGTAATTGTGTTCATATAGTTCCTGGATTTGTCTTGGCAGACAGACTCACAATATTTTATGTTTTTTATAGATATGTCTAATGGCATTTTGCTTTCTATCTCTTTCTGCTGGACTTTCTTGTTCATATAAAGAAATGCTGATTTATGTGAGTTTATCTTATATCCTACAATTTTGCTAAAGTTGTTTTAGGTATTATTTTAGGTAGTTTTTTAGTTGATTCTCTAGAGTTCTCTAAGTATACCATCATATCATCTGCAAAAAGTGATCATTTTATTTCCTCATTGCCTATTCTCATTTTATTATTCTAGCTAGTATTTCTAGAACAATGAATAATAGCGGCGACAATTGCCATCCTTCTTTCATGTCTCACCTTACTGGAAAGGCTTCGAGCTTATCCCTATTACAGATAATACTTGCTCATGGTTTTAGATAAATGATTTAATAATAAATTAATTAATAATTAATTAATAATTTAAATAAATTATCATTCTAAAGAAAGTTCCACTTATTTCTATGCTTTCTAGTGTTGTTTTCTTTAAATAGTTGTATTTTGTCAAAAGCTTTTTCTACATCTATTGATATAATATCATATGATTTTAGTTGTTTTTGTTATTGATATGATTAATTATACTAAGAGTTTTCCCAATATTGAACTAGTCCTGCATTCCTGGCATAACTCCTATTTGGTCATTGTGTATGATCTTTTTGATATCTTGATGTAATCTCCTTCTTAGTATTTTATTTAAAAAATTTTGCATCAGTATTCATTAGGGAAATTTGTTTATAGTTATCTTTCCCTGTTCTTGCTTTTTCTGATTTAGGTATCAGCACCTTATTTGTGTTACGAAAGGAATTTGATGAAACTCCTACTTTGTTTTTGAAAATAGTTTATACAGTACTGGAATTAATTGTTCTTTAGTTGTTTCTCTCTCTCTCTTTTTTCTTTCATCCTATCCCTTCTCAAAAGTCTATTTTGCTTCTAATCAGCCTATTTCTTGACTTTGAATTTTATATTAAAGTTAGGCTCTGTTCCCAGTTTGGAGGGATTCCTGTCCCAAGCTTCAGCTTTTTCATGGTGCTGTTTTCAGAGGTAGTTTTGGGGGGGTCTGTAAGTTTTTGCTTTTTCCAAGGTGGCATGCTCTAAGGACAGATGTGCTCACTGTTCTCCTGACCTGTGCTTTGATCTTTACCCCAGAAGGGACCTGGTCCCCCTTTAGCCACCAGTGTGGAACTTGCTGACTCTGGAGCTGTGGCTAGGTTCCTTGCTCTCCTGTAGCCATAAGTACTAATGTGCTACTGCTCCTTTTCACCCTGGATTTGAGACCTGGAACTGCAGATGAGCAATGCAACAGGGTCCTGAACGCAGTGCCAGAAAAGGATCCCCTACAATCCCTTTCTGATCAGTTGTCTGACTCCCTTATTGTCTGTGGACTGAGAGTTAACCAAAGCTCTTGATGCCTCTCTCACAGCTGATCCCATGGCCTGCCCTGGGTACTGATGGGGTGAAGCATCTTTTGCACTCTGGGGCCAACCACCACCTTGGTGTGACAGACCTTTTCTACTGATTTCCTACATTTTTTTCAACTGGGAAATTGTTTCACCTCAACCTTTTGTTGGTTCTGCTGCTCCAAAAAATCAATTTGAGGCATCATTTTAAAGTTATTTGGAGGTAAATTTGGGAGAGTTCAGGTGAGTTCCTGCCTTGACTGTCCCATCTTGACACCATCTCCCTGGATAGATTCACTTCTTTCACACAACTTTTTGACTTATGATGCTTTTGAGTAGTAAGGCCCAGAGTAGGAAGACTATTTTGGTCTGAATTTTAGACTATTTAAAATTAACAAGGACTGGACATGTTCAATTGGTGTAGAGTTCCTAAGGCAGAATTTTCTCTACTAATATATCTTCTCCTCAACTTATATGGTTTTAGAACTTAGAGGCAGCAAGGTAGAGTCAGGATGACCTGAGTTCAAATCCCACCTTAGATATTTATTAGCTACATGTACCAGCCAGGTCACTCGACCATATTCTGCCTTGGTTTTCTAATTTATAAAATGGGGATAATTATAGCACTTATCTCTTAGGGGTATTGTGAGAATCAAATAAGACAACATACAAGAAAACACTTTGCAAACTTTAAAACCCTATATCATTGCTAACTCTTCTCATCAATAAAGTATTGAGATTAAATGATTTACTCAGTATCACATAGACAAAATAGTCCGAGACAGAACTTTAACCCAAGTCTTCTTGGTTATGAGGCCAGCTCTCATTCATTGCACCCTACTGCTTCTCATATTAAAAGAAATTAAATTTTATTACTTTCAATTATTCAAACTAGACTTAACAAAGTATCTTCTGGCATGGTTTTCATGTAAAAATGTGTGATTGGCAATTAGCATATCAACTTTAAAAAGTGCTTGAAATCATTCTCTTAAGTAGTTTAATCATATTCTCTTGCATTTTGCTTTTTAATTGATTTTTCATAATCCCTGGAAAAGTAAACTTGAGTGGGCAGCCCTGTGCACATTTTCAAACAATTTGAACTTGTGTGGGTGTCATTTATTAAGGCGGGGATAAATTGGGAACCCTTTAATGTCATTTTGCTGGCTAGTACTGAAATACTCATGTGGTCCTCTTCTGTTTGATAAAACAATGACAATTAACAATGAAGAAGTAGGCTTGGATGATCATTAAGGGTCCTGACAACTCTAAAATTTGATGAGTCTGTGACTCTTCTGGTTTTATACATCTGCTCCTTCTCCCTTCTTATCCAACTCCTATGCCTTTATCTGGGACACTTTGACCCCCGTCTCTAAATTCAGCGTCAATCCCAGGCCTTTGAACCAGGCTATCGCTTTTGGCAGAGGAGATATAAAATCCATAAATTCATAAAGCAGAGGTTTACCATCATTCTCTGTTGATCTTCCTGACTTTTGTAATCTAGTCCAAGCAACTGGATTGTTGTCATGTTCCTTGTGACAATGCCTCTGTTAAAAGGGATCCTGTCTCATTCCCCTCTGCTTGAGTCCCTGTCAAGTAATTCAGTCCCTTTGGGATTGGGATTCTGTCTTGCTCCCTCCAGGTGTTCTGGAGGTCCTGCATCTTTACTACTGAACCATTCCTGAGGATGGACTCGTAGGACCATAGCATCATGGGATCGTAGATTTAGAGCTAAAAGGGACCTTAGAGTCTGTCTAGTTCAATACTTTATTTTATTTTATACGTAAAAATCATGCCAGAAGATATTATGTTAGGCCTAGTTTGAATAATTGAAAGTTACAAAATTTAATTTCTTCTAATAAGAGAAGCAGCAGGGTGCAATGAATATAGAGCCGGCTTCATACCCAGGAAGACTTGCATTGAAGTTGTCTTAAACTCACATTGGATTTGTGATCCTGGGTGCTAATCTTTCTAAGTTCAAATCTGGCCTCAGACACGAGCTGTGTGACCCTAGGCAAGTCACTTAACCTTGTTTGCCTCATTTTCCCCATCTGTAAAATGAGCAGGACAATGAAATTGCAAACCACTCCAGTATCTTTGCCAAGAAAATCCCAAATGGGGTCTTGAAGTCAGATAGGACTAAAATGACTGAATAACAAACACTTCTATAATAGGAAATTGATAAAGAGGGTGAGTACTGACTGTGGTCATGCATCTGGAAAATGTCTGAGGCAGGATTGAAATTCATTTCTCCCTGATTCCAAGTTCAATCCAGTGTCCATGAAACTATGGGGTCTTAGCTATGGGGTCTCCCTAATGCCAACTGCCTTCCTGCCTGGACTTCTGTCTTTTGCCTGATGTCAAATCAGAGAATCATAGACATGGCTCTGGAAAGGACCTGAGAGGTTATGTAGTCTTTGTTTTGCAAATAGTAAAGGTGGGGCTTAGGGACTGAGCCAAGCTTGCATAGGTGGTAGTATCAAAAGTAGGATTTGAACCCAGGTCGGACTTTCAGGCTAGTGCCTTATGACCCCATTTGAGGTTTTCTTGGCAAAGATACTGGTGCAGTTTGCCATGTCCTGCTCCAACTCCTCTTTACAGATGAAGAAACTGAGACAAACAGGGTTAAGTGATTTGTCCAGGGTCAACAGCTTGGTCAGAAATTGAAGATGCTGAGGTCATTCATACAGTCCAGGCCATCTCTGGTCATCTTGACTTTTATCCTGCCACTGAACTTTGATGACTCTGGAAAAGAGAGTGAAGCTGTTGACTTTGCTCAGATCTTCCTCACTTAAATCCAATTCACATGCAAGTCAAGACATCTTTTGTGATGTCAGAGGTCTTCTTTGAAAGGAAGGATGACTGATGGAGTAAAGAATAATGTATTTGGAGTCTTTAGACCTAGAGGCTTCACTACTTATACCACTGTAATCAAGTCTCAGTTTCCTTTTATAAAAGAAAGGAAATTGCACTAGATCAGGTTTCACTTATTTATTTTTGTCACAGTAATTGAACACTGGGGCTGGTGTCAGGAAGATCTGAGTTCAAATCCTGCCTCAGATACTTCCTTGCTATGTCAATCCTGGGCAAATCACCAAGCCTCTGTCTGTCTCAGTTTCCTCAACTATAAAATGAGAATGACAATATACTATGGGAGCAAATAAATAACTACTAATAATAGCACATTGCCCAGGGTTTCTGTGAAGACAAAATGAAATATTTGTAAAACACTTTGCAAGCCTTGAAAGAGCTATATGAATGCAAGTTACTATTACAATTGTATTATTATTAAACTATTTTTTTCAGATTTGCTAGTCACTAATGGGACCCAGAGGGACAGGAACATAGGAAAGGAGCTTGGGGTTTTTTTTCCCACTTGGAGAAACTAGAGCACAGAATGTGTGGCGGGGTGGACAGCCAGCCATTGCATGAGAATACTAGATGCTTGGGAGACTTATGAAAGGATAAGGAGGGAATCAAGGAAATAGTGTACCTCAAAGCTTGCTTCACCCATTTCACCATTTGTCTGAGGCTAGTGGGTGAGAAGGAGGCACATTAACCTCTAAGATAATCTCACTTAGTGGGAAGATCTTTTAAGTGTGTTTTCCTCCTACTGATTAATTTTCCTGCCAGCTTAATTCTTTTTTTTTCTTGTTTTTGTTCTCTTGCCCTTTAGTAGAGGTCCTGATTTCTCTCTTATATATACCCTATCTTTTAGATTTTATCAGTCCTTATCTTCTATCTACTAATCAATAGCTGGATATACAGAAAAATAAAATTTACTTTCAAACCCTAATTCCTAATGATACGGGAATTATATGTAATAATATATACATATCCAATATGTATATAACCCTAATTTCAGTTCCATAGCAACCACCTCAGATCTGCCCCCTCTGTAATATAGCTTTTTTTAAGAGATCCATTAGATTCTTTAAAAAGAAGTTATGCTTTATGAGTGGTTCAAAGAACATAAAAGCAATCTTAATTATAGAAGATTTTTTCAGGATTTTTATCTTATGTACTAGTGGCTCAGTGGATAGAACACTGGGCTTGGAGTCAGGAAGACCTGAGTTCAAATCTGACACTTTTTAGCTGTGTGACTCTGGGGAAGTCACTTAATCCTGTTTGCCTTAGTTTCCTCATCTGTAAACATGAGCTGGAGAAGAAAACGGCAAACCACTTTGTCAAGTAAAAATCTTGGCCAAGAAAATCTCTTCCAGGGTCACAAAGAGCCAGATGCAACTTAATAACTGAACAGGAACAAATGACTTAGAGCCTAGGTTAGTTAAAGTTCCATCGCCCTGGCATTATTTTCACTTCAGTCCACAGGAGAGCAAATTTTGGAATGGTTCAGGATATGAAGGACATGCCAGATGTTCTTTGCTTATCTCCTCGAGCTTTTGAAGTTTGTAGCTCTTATCAAATCCTTGTTTAGAAATCAATATAATCTGAAACCATTTGGGGAAAGGTAAGAGTCTAATAGTCATTTCAGAAATATTTGTTTAGGAAAAAACCAATATACACAAAGTATGAAATAATAGAAAAATCCCACAAGAACACTAAAACAAGTGTAATTTCTATTCACCATGGATTGAATTTACTCCTTTTGTCTTGACTCAACAAGAACACTTTAATAGAAACATCAGAAATGCGTGTCAATAGCAACTGTTCACCACCTAAAATCAACTGAAGTATGATGGGGTTCAGAACTGCCCCAGTGGGCTGCAGTGTTCAGGTCTTGTTCACACTCTGTTCTGGTTATTTGATTCGATTTCCAGCTCACCCTTCACGTGTTGAATTCTAATGACCTATCTTGGTCAGGAGAACAAATAAGGAAACTCCTTTTTTCCTTGGAGAGATGAAAGACCATGGGTGTAGAGTGTTGTATATCTCGCACTTTGTTGTTGTTGAGTTGTTTCAGTCCTGTCCAATTCTTTGTGACTCCACTTTGGGCTTTTCTTGGCAAAGGTACGGGAGTGATTTGCCATTTCCCTCTCCAGCTCCTTTTAAGATGAGAAACTGAGGCAAACAGGGTGAAATGACTTGCTCAGGATCACAGTTAGTGTGTGAGGCTGGATTTGAACTCACAAAGATAAAAGTCTTCCCAATTCAAAGTCCAATACTCTATCCACGGTACATGTAGCTGCCCATATTTCATACATGTGCATTGGATATGACTTTGCTGCCTTTGCTTAACAGTTTTCTACTTTCCTTCATTAGGAGGGAAGCATCAATAGCAGGGATTAAGTGGAGTGGGAAGAATTTTTCCTGGAAACAACAGTGATACAAAAAGCAAAAGGGATCAAATATTTAAAAAGAAGTATTTGGGTAGGATGTCACTTACAAGATTTTGGCAAGGTCCCTTGGTTAAACTCAGGTATTATGACTTACTAGCATGATATAATTTGCCATTGTTCATTGTTGTATAAAGTTGAGGCAAATGAGTTTATATGGGCATGCCCCATATAAATTCACAATTACCGACATGCCCTAGAATTGTTTTTGTAAGCTGGCAGAGAACTGAACATGGTATATGACATGATTCTTTTGGCTTCCTCAGTTGGCACATGCTGACCAAGATCTGTGAATGGATAGAGCCAAGGGGGCACATGGCTCCCTCAATGCCACCATTTTGTCATTTTATGTATAATGATGCAGCAGATAGGACATAAAATATAGAACTGATAAAATGGTTTCCATTCGTATGTTTTTCTAAAATTAAAATCATTTCTTCATAGAATTTTTGTTAACCTACTTTGTCCCCTTCCTCTGTTTCTCTAATAATGGTATGAAAATTATTTGAAGAGAAAAAAAGACCTGGTTCCATTGATTTTATTTCTAGGTTCTACCCTCACCTTCATACTCAAGGCTTTCATAAATTATCCCTGGCATACCTCTGTACATTTCAGAGAGGAGATGGAATGGATAATTAGATATTCTGTATATGAAATAGGTACATTTTTGAATCTGTAAAGAGATTTCTACTCATAAACCCAAATCCATTGAATTTTATTATTAGATCAGTGTTGCATTTATGGAGAAAAATTTCTGATCCAAAGGGAGGGAAAAAACACATGAATGCAACAAATCCATTAAAATCACATATTCAAAGGAAAACAATAACTTTAATGAAAAAATTATTGCAAAGCCACAAAAGGGAATGAGTCAAATGCAAAATGCTGGAAGTTCTATTGATTGTAATGGGAGATACTGCAGAGAGAGGCACTGTTCTGTGATTCCCAGGCTCTGGTACCAGCAAAGGAACAAAGTAGCAGGGAGGAATTGTATCCTTCTCTTGAAGTCTGCTTGACTCTCCCCTTGCAATCTTATCAAATTAGCGAAGTTCTTAACCTCTTCTGCCTGCATCTCTTTTCCAATTTATAAGTTGGGAAACAAATGTTTGGTTTTCCGGACAACAAAACTACCTTTAAAAATGATTATTCCATTATAAATAAGCTCTGGGGCAGCTAGGCATCACAGTAAATAGAGTGCAAGCCGGGAGTCAGGGAGATCTAAGTTCAAATCCAACCTCGGACACTTACTAGTTGTGTGACCCTGGGCAAGTCACTTGACCCTATTTGCCTCACTTTCCTCATTTGAACAACAATTTAGAGAAGGAAATGGCAAACCACTCCAGTGTCTTTTCCAAGTAAATCTCAAATGGAATCATGAGGAATCGGACATGACTGAAATGTCTCAACAACAACACGATAAGCTCTGCGCATTTTATTCCTCCTCTCTTTCTTTCTCCGTTTTATTAAGGTCAATACTATAGTTCTGATAAAATTGTCCCACCACTCACTGAGAGTTTTCTCCAAAGGCCTCTTAGCCCTGTTGAGGGAAGTCAATTGTTAGCCTTTCTTTCCACTTGTTTCTTGAAAAATTGTCCTCTATTTTATTTATAGATTCCCAGACGTAGAGCTTGAAGGGATCTTAGAGGCTGCCTCATAGGATCTTCCCATTTTACAGAAAAGGAAACTGACACTTAGGAATGTTAAGTGAATTGCCTGAAGTTGCATAGGAAATTGGCATCAGAGGCAAGATGTGAACCCGGGTCCTCTAACCTCCTTGAGTCTATATATTTTTCTATTGTTCCACAACCTGGAAGTAGATATTTGGGAGTGAACTTTTTCCAGAATCTGAGTAAGCCAAAAAGCACTGGACAGGGAGAAAGGCAGAGATATGAGAGACCAAGGAGGGTGACTAGGAGAGTGACAAATGATAAAAACCAGAGAAGAGTCATGGGGAGAGTTATCAGATTCAAAAGACTATAAAAGCAAATTTAATTTATTAAATTACCTTCTGGATTTTATCCTGGTAGACAGTATAATGAGGGAATTGAGTGCTGCACACAAAAGGAAAGAAGGAAGGCTAGTTTTGAACATTACCAGCTATATAAATATGGAATCATTAATTATCCTAAATTTCAGTTTACTCTCTCGTAAAAATATTGGTATCTAAATCACAGGGTTGTTGTGAGGCACAAATGAAATAATGCATATAAACTACTATATAAATGTCAGCTGTTGTAAATTCCATAATTTTGTTATTGTTGATTTTTTCATTTGTGTTTGACTCTTCATGACCCCATGGATTATAGAACACACCAGGCCCTTCAATCCGTCACTATCTCCCGAAGTCTGTCCAAGCTCCTGTTCATTGCTTCCATGACACTATCCATATCATCCTATGTCATCCCTTTTTGTCTTCAGTCTTTTGCAAGATCAGGGTCTTTTCCTGAGTCCTGTCTTCTCATCATGTGGGCAAACATTTAAACTTCCCCTTCAGTATTTGTCCTTCTAGTGAGTAGTGTGAATTAGTTTTTTAAAGTATTGATTGACTTATTTGATTTTCTTGCTGTCCAAGAGACTCTCAGAAGTATTCTTCAGCACCCTAATTTGAAAGTGTTGATTTTGCAACACTCAGCTTTCCTTATGACCCTGCTCTCACTGCCATATATTACTACTGGAAAAACCATAGCTTTGACTATATGAAGCTTTGTCAAAATGATAATATCACTGCTTTTTAGTATGCTGTCCATATTTGCCACAGCTTTTCTCCCAAGGAGCAAGCATCTTTTAATTTCATGGCTACAGTCATCATCTGTGGTGATCTTTGAGCCCAAGAATAATAAATTTGACACTGCTTCCATTTCTTCTCCATCTGTTTGCCAGATAGTGATGAGACAGTTGCCAAGATCTTAGCTTAATGGTAAGCTTCAAGCCAGCTTTTACACTCTCCTCTTTCACCCTCATCAAAAGGCTTTTTAATTCTTCTTCGCTTTCTGCCACCAGAGTGGTGTTTTCTACATGTCTAAGACTGTTGATATTTCTCCCAGAAATAATAATTCTAATTTTTGATTCATCAAGCCTGTCATTTTGTGTGATGCACTCCACATATAAGTTAAATAAATAAGGTGACAAGACATAACCTTACTGTACTCTGTTCCCAACCTTAAGCCAATCAGTTGTTCCATGTTCAGTTCCAGCTATTACTTCTTAACCCATATACAAGTTCCTTAGGAAACAAATAAGATCATCTGGCACTCACATCTCTTCGAGGACCTGCCACATTTTGTTGTGATCCACACAACACAGTCAAAGACTTTACTGTAGTCAATGAAGCAGAAGTAGATGTTTTTCTGGAACTTCCTTGCTTTCTCTATAATTCAGTGAATGTTGGCAATTTGGCCTCTGGTTCCTCTGCCTCTTTGAAAACCAGCCTGCTCTTCTAGTAATTGTCAATTCTCAGAAACTCTAGTTTGCAGATCTTAAATATAACCCTGTTGGTATGGGAAATGAGCACAATTACTTGGTTATTTGAACACTCTTTGGCACTCCTTTTCTTTAGGACATAAACTGATCTTTTTTTCAATCCAGTGACTACTATTGAGTTTTTGAAATTTGCTGGCGTATTGAGAGCAGCACTTAAATAGTATCATTTTATATATCAAAGAATTTCTCTTCCTGTATCACTGACTTATCATGGTGGAGGGGAAATTCTATAATAGCAAAATTCAATATATTGGGTCATCAAAAATGATCCTTTACCTGTATGTATGGTAGTTTCCATTCAGTCCTTTCTTTTACTGTAATATTTGTCTCCTCCTATATACCAGAACATAGTAGAAATCAATACTCACAGAATAATTCATTGATACCCTTTTTAGAAATCTTTGTAGCTAGGTGTAGTGGGGCATGCCTACAATCCTGGCCACTTGAAGATGCTAAAATTGTTGCATAGTTTGAGTTCTGGAGTTCTGAGATGAAGTAGGGCTAAAGCCAACCCATATTGATACTGTCTGGCACCAATATGGTGAGCCCTCACAAACGGAATGGAGACATACTAAGATGCTTAAAGATGGGAGGAGAAAGGAAGGAAGGAAGGAAGGAAGGAAGGAATGGAGGGAGGAAGAAGAGAAGATGAAAAGAAGATAGGTAGGGTGAAGGGAATGAAGATAGAAGGAAGGAAAGATGAATGAAGGGAGGTAGGAAAGGAAGGAAAGAATGGGAGGGAGGAAGAAGGAAGGGAGGGAGGAATGAAGTGAGAGAAGGAAAATAAGGGGAAGGAAGGGAAAAGGGAAGGAGGGAGAGAGGGAAAAAGAAAAGAATTAAAAGAAGGGAGAAAAGGAAAGAAGGAGGATTAAAGGAGGGAAGAAGGAAAGGAAAGAAAAGAAAGGAAAGGAAATGTAGGAGACAAATTTCTGTCATCATTCCACTATACCTTCATGGTTCCTTTCTCTTCTGTTTCTATACTTTCTCTTATAATGACTTCATGAACTCACATTGGATCAATCAATTTCAGCAGAGAGGAGACAAGGACTTAAATGAGTATGATGTAGCTATGTCAGTGATGAGAAGGGACACAATGATAGAAATGACAAGATTTAGTGGTTGACTGGAAGTGTAAGATTAGTGAGAGTATAGAGTTGAATATGTCACCCCGTATTCTAACCCAGGTGCCTAGAAAGATGGTAGTTCTGTAAAAATAAATTTGGAGAAGAGGTGAACATTTTTTGAAAGGAGATAACGAATTATTTTAGAATTGCTGATTTTGAGATGCCTATAGGAAATTCAGTTTGAAATGTCTCATAGGAAGTACCTGGTATAGAACTGGACCTCAGAAGAGAGACTAGGGTTAGATATGTAGATCTGCCTAGAATGATAAAGGAACCCAAGGGACCTTATTATGTCACCAAGTGAAAGAATTTAGAGAACCCAGGACAGAACCAGTTAGACAGTTAATGGACATGATGCAGATTGAGACCAGCAAAGGAGACAGAGACAGTCAGGTAGGAAGATAATGAAGAGAGAACAGTGTCAGTTTTGTGAAAATCTTGAGAAGAGAAGAAAAAACAGCAATGTTGAAAAAAAGAGATAAAAAGTTGAAACAAAATACTAATTGGCAAATAAAAGAGAGGATTTTTTTAAAGAAAAAAACTAATAAAACAGGGAAACTATTAGCTTATTCCAAAAAAAGAGGCAGACCAAATTGTCCAAATAAAAAAAAGAATTCATAATAAATGAAGAAGACATATAAGAAATTATAAGAAACTATTTTATCTAATAATATTCTAAACAAAATTCTGACTTAAATAGAATGAATGGGTATTTATCAAAATATAAAATGCCTAGGTTAAAAGAGTAATGAGAGTAAATTTAAATAACCTAGTCTCAGAAAAAAAAAGAAATTGAACAAGTCATAAGTGAACTTACAGGGAAAAGCACCAGGAAGGCTTAGGTAGACTTAGGAATGAATTGCATTAAGTAATCAAAAAATAATTAATTCCAATATTACATAATTTCCTCCAAAAATGGAGAAATTATTGTATCAAATTTCATCTATGAGACAAATATGTTCCTACTGCTCAAAGCAGGGACAGGTAAAGCAAAGAAACTGTGGACTAGTATGATTAATCTCTAATGACCCTCAATGCAAAAACATTGAATTATAAACAAAGAAGAGTATATACCGTTTATATCTGGAATACATATTGAACCTGGTTGGTTCAATATGAGAGAAACTATAAACATAATGAAATACCTTAATAATAAAAATAAAACTATGCTATTATATCAATAGATACGGAAAAGGTTTTTTGACAAAATGCAACTAATATTTATATTAAAAAGTTAAGCATATGAATGAGTGAACCTTTTTGAACCATGAAATGATAAACCTTATCTATGTAAGACAAAGAACTAGCATTATCTGTAAGAGAGAAATGCTAGAGTCCTTTCCAATAAAATCAGAAGTTAAAAAAAGATGTGCCCACTGCTACAACTATTGCTTGATACTAGCTGTAACAATAAAACAAGATAAAAAGATTGAGGGAATAAGAGTTGGCAGGGAAGAAACATTACTACTTTCATGGGATGTGATGGTTTACTTGGCAAACCTTAGAGATTAAAATTAATTGAAAAAATTCAGTTCATAAAAGTAGACATAAAAATTCATTAAATAATCAGTTTTTCTTTACCAATATAACCCAGTAGAAGAAACAGAAAATGAAATTTCTTTCAACATAACTACAAAATATGTATATAAAATAGAGAGGCCTATTGCCAAGATACACAAAGTAATTATATGAATACATCTATGAAACACTCTTTAGATAAGTAAAGGAAAACAAGGAATTAGAGATGAATAGCTCATGGTTGGGTCATGCTAATATCATAAAATGACAATATTAACCCCAAAATAATTTACAGAGACCAATAATAATTTATAGTTACCTACTATAACTAAAACTATCAAAGTATAATATTACAAAACCCAATGAAAAATAAAATTTATCTGAAGGAACAAAAAGTAAACATTGAAGAAAAATTATGCAAGAGAAGGCAGCTGCTAGTACCAAACTTTAAATTATAGCATCTGGGTTTAGATAGTGAAGATGAAAATGAAAGGAAAGGGTACTTATTCCCTCCTCTGGCCCCTATCATTGAAATATGGGTGTTACTAGCTGGGTCCAGTTTCTCCTTTTCTCTTTCTGACAGGCAATTCCTACCTCCTAATCCTTGTCCTCCACCCTATTGTTGCAGAGAGCTTTCTCTTTGCAAGGGGGACAAGGGAGAGCAGTGAAGTAGGAAACAGCTCCCAGTAAGCTAGCTTCCTCCCAGACAGCAGGGGCTGACTCATTGGAGCCTAATGTTTGCAGAGAGAAAAAAGCCTTTTTCTTCTTTGTGGAATTGATAAAAATCATGAAAAAAATTAACAAGATTCTCTATTATTTACTCAACTCTTAGTCACAATGGGATCCTAGCATTTTTAGCATCAAACCTCCATCCTTTTATATACCAATCCCAGTCAGTGAATTTCTCTCTTTTGTGACCTCTTCCCTTAAAAGTTAATAAATAAAAGCAACAATGACCAATCATAATTCTACATCTAATATAAACTGGCTATAAATTCTTAATTAAATCAGCAATCAAGAACAAACAGCAAATTTTGGATCCAATATCTGCTATCAGTAGCCAGAAGAAGACATTGGATAAAAGTTAGAATACTTCACCACCTTTCTCAGATGTCTCAGAGATAAAATTTCAGTCAAACTCGGTAGCTTCTAGCTCTTCAGAGTCTGGACAGACAGAGGAAATAGTCAAGAAAGTAACACCTCAATATTCATCTCTAGTCCCCTGATCCACCTTCCTTTTTCTCTCCACACAGTCAATCACTTAACTCCATTCAAATCACATGCTCAGTGTTTTTTTCTCCCAAAAAGAAAAGATTAGGAAGGGAAAGAAAAGGAAAAGAAAGCCACAACCTGGGAACTATAACTATTCATTGTATTGCAGTGGCACTCTTCAGAATTCACAATTATCTCTTAGTCACTCCCAGGATGAGAAGAAATAACACTATCTGTCTGAGACTACATTTCTCAGAAACTCTTGGGGCTAGGCACTGAAAATACCTTTTTCAATAAAGAAACTTTTCTCTAAGAGTCATTATACAAGGAATTCCAAAATAAAATTTTATTGGTTAAAAACTAAGAGTCAGAAGCTGTTTAACATAGAAGCAGAATGTTCAAGAAACCCAAGGTAACCACCTATTCGAGTAATGATAAAAATTGCAGGAAAAATTGGAAATCAGTCTGGCAGAAATTAAATCTAGACCAGCATCTCACACACTATCCTACAATTAGCTCCAAATGGACACATAGCCTAGCTGTAAAAAGTATATGTCATAAACAAATTAAAGAAGAAGGGAAACCATTACTTTTCAAAACCATCCATGAGGGAGAGTTGTTGACCAAACAATGGCTAGAAATTAAGTTGACAATTTTGACTACATAAAATTAAACAAAGTTAATTGTTAGGATTTGTCAGTCAGTCAATAAACATTTCTCTTACTATTTGCCAGACATCAGGCTTGGGACTGGAAATACAAAGAAAGGCAAAAAACAGTCATAGGCTTGTATGAGGAATAGGGAAAAGTCCAAGTTAGCTGAATTGTAGAGTCCAGGAAAGAGAGAACTCAGTCTGGAAAGGTAATTTTGGGCTAAGCTGTGAAGGTCCTGAAAAGCCAAACAGAGGAGTTTATATTTTATCCTAGAGGTAATTTAGAGCCCCTAGTTTTTATTGAATAGGAAAGTGACAGCTCAGATCAGTGCTTAAAGAAAATCACTTGGATCACAATGTGGAGAATACTTTTTGTTGGAAAAAACTTAAAAGTAATTTATTCTAACCCTATCATTTTATAGATGACAAAATTGAGATCTAAAATTCTTGTTCTGTGAAGGTAACTCTTATTGAAATAATGGTATCTTTGAGTAAGTAGGGGACTACTTTCTTGCCCCATTACTGTGACTTTTCAGTTTGTTCAGTTTTATTTGCTTCTGGGTCACAATAAAATCTTTGCTGATCCAGGCATGCTGTGTGAGCGACAGTTATCTCTTTGGCTATGTTCTTAGAGTGACTGTTATAAAATAGTTTCCATGACAGAAGGAATAAGAGGGGAGGGGAAGAAAGGGTTAAAGGTCCCAGGCATTGGCTACAGCTGGGTATCATTAGGAATAATCAAGTCTCTTCCAGCATAAAAAAGCAACAGGAAGGGGGAGGGAGAGAAGAAAGAGAAGATTTCTCTCCCTTGTGTCCCCTCACTTAAATCATTCTACTCTGTAAGAGGGAAAATGTTTGATGTGTCTTTTAGAATACAAATAAGCCTCAGAGTTTCAGTCTTTGAGGTGGCAAGCTGGATGACTTGCCCAAATGATGACATCATCAATAGGAGAAACAACAAATCCTAACCAGCTGCCCTAGAAGACTTGAATAAGAAAACAGATTTAGGCGTATTGTTGAAGAGTACTAGAACTTATTGAGCCAGAAATGAAGATGTCTAATAGTGAATTGGGGTATCATTTTTCTTACATCCTTGCAGGGATCTATGGAGTAGGTTAATCAATAGAAACAACTAAATAGTCTCACCTGGACTCCTGTTAGTTCTTCAGCCTCATCACGGAGTCAGTTTCCTGAAATCATTGAGCTGGAAAAATTCTACTTGACTCATAGACTTCAGACACTAAGCCTACTGAAATTTAAACATACCTTCACCCTATTGCCTCCGTCTTGCCTTCTTCCACTGATCCCTCTATCAAAAGAGCCAGAAGAAAATACCAGTGGATCAGTAATCTCCTCGATGTGGGTATTCCCTCCAAAAATGTGAATCATGACCCAAGCATGACCTTCCATTAATCTGTTATATGGGGTCTGCTCAATGTACCAGGCATTTTCTTGACTTCTCTTGACATTGTGTTAATAAAAATATAGGTTGTTTGTTAGATTCCGTCCAAGATGGATTTATTAAATATAGCACTGCTAATTACCGGGTATAGAAAGATAAAAAATGTGAATGTTTCTTGTCCTCAAGGAGCTTATATTATGTTGGTGAACGAGGGGTATGAAATGAGGGGAAAACAACATGTTAAATAAATAACGAAGAGATGCAAATATATTTATAATAACATTTATAAGGTACTTCTTATGTGCCATGCACTGTGCTAAGCACTTAATAATTATCTCATCTGACCCTCACAACAACCCTGGGAGAGAAGTGCTATTGTTATCCCCTTTTGAGGCAAAGGGAGATTAAGTGACTTGCCCAGGATCACACTGCTAGTAAGTGTCTGGGGCTAGATTTGAATTCAAGTCTTCCTTCCCAATACATATAAGTAGGCATATCTGTATACATATATTATCTATTATATACATATATACATACATTGACTATTATATACATATCTCTATACATATATAATCAAAAAACATCCACCCATACCATTTTACCATTATATCTCAAAGTCCTGTGGCAACAGGCAAGTGATGAAGCAACAGGTTCACTCTGGGAGTTGTAGTTGCAACCCTGCACACAGGCTGCTCAAGCCATAGGAAGCAGCAGTGGGACTTGGCAGCCCCCTGGGTGTCTGAGCAGCCTTTTAAGGATCACACTGCTCATCTCTTGGTGTGAGGAAGGGGGCTAGAAAAGGTGCCCTAAACATTGTCTACTTACCCAACCCTGGCCTGATTACCGCAGCAGGCAGGGAATCCCACTATGCAGTTGAAACACAAACAAATGTACAAAATGTACAAAAACATCTGCAAAGATGGTACCACTCACCATTGGCACATGGAATGTGGCGCCCACGAATAGACAACACAAAATTCAGTAGACCTGAAAGAAGAACTGCTCTTGTTGCAAGAGAACTCAAAAGGTATCACATTCAAATAGCAACCCTGGGTGAAATAAGGTTGGCGAATGAAGGCCAGCTTACTGAAGTTGGAGCTGGAGTGGGTGCAGTGAAGGGGAGTACCAAGAATCTGGGTAGGTTTTGCCATCAAAACTAATCTAATCAGCAACCTGATATGCCTGCCAAAAGGAGTGAGTGACAGACTCATGACAATGTGATTGCCTCTCACAGGAAAATGCCATGCCACCATTATCAGTGTCTGTGCTTCCACCATGACAAACTCTGACAAAGTCAAAGAAAAATTTTATGAAGAGTTAGATACCTTTATCATCCATGTGCCAAAAGAAGACAAGTTTATAATTCTGGGTGACTTTAATGCTAGAGTAGGCTCAGACTACCAGACTTGACAGGGAGTCCTAGGGAGGAATGGAGTTGGAAACAGCAACAGCAATGGTCATTTACTGTTGAAGACTTATGCATTGCATGACTTTCTCATCACCAACCCTGTTTTTCACTTACCTAAATGCAATAAAACTTCACGGATGCATCTTTGCAGCAAACATTGAAATCTAATAGACTGTGTGATTGTAAGGAGAAGAGACAGAGAATAGTGAGAGTGACAAAGGCGATGTGTGGTGCAGAGTGCTGGACTGATTATAGACTTATCCTTTCCAAGCTAAATATTTGCATTCATCAAAAGTGCTGCCCCCAAGGCAAAATGACTACTAGAAGAATTAATGTCAACAAATTAGAGCTCTTCTTTGAGCATGAACAATTTGTTGCTAACTTGGAGGGAAAGTTGAGCCAACACACAGTTGGCAACAGTGGAGCAGAAAAGGAGTGGACAGCTTTCAGAGATTTGGTGTACAGCACTGCATTTGCTCATCTGGGTCAGAATACTCACAAAGACCAAGACTGGTTTGATGAAAATGATGGGGAAATTCAGAAGCTGCTAAATGAAAAACGAGAACTCCACAGAAATTACCAGCAGGATAGTTCATCCACCTTTAAGAAGGCAGCATTTAATTCCATCAAAAGCAAAGCTTAGAGAGATGCAGAATTTCAGACTCAGTAAGAAGGCAGATGAAATTTATTCTGATAGTAACAATCCAAAGCTCTTTTATGATTCCCTGAAAACTATTTTTGGACCAAAAACCTATGGTGCATCACAACTACTCAGTGCTGATGGAGCCACATTAATTAGTGATAAGGATCCTGGAGAGACGGGCTGAACACTTCCATTCTGTTCTCAACAGACTATTGTCAATCAATGCTGAGGTCCTTGATTGTTTACCTGAGGTTGAAGCCAATCCCTCCTTAACTGAACGTCCCACTGAAGAAAAGTTATTGAGGGTGATTAGGTTCCTTTCATGTGGCAAAGCAAGAGGTGCTGATTCTATTCCAGCTGAGATTTACAAGGTAAGGGGACCATTGCTCATACAAAAGCTGATTGAAAAGATTATATGGCAGGAGGTGGTTATCCCCCAGGAGTTCAAAGATGCCTCCACTGTCCATATCTATAAAGGTAAAGGGAATAGATTGTCTTGCAACAATCACAGGGGGGTCTCTCTCTTAGAAATTGCTGGAAAATTCTTGCTAGAGTCCTTCTTAATAGGCTGATCCTTCACCTGGGAGATGGTCATATAGCTGAGAGTCAGTGTGACTTCAGAAAGGGTCAAAGAACAATTGATATGGTGTTTGTTGCCCGACAACTCCAGGAGAAATGCCAGGAGCAGAACAGAGGTCTGTACAAAATATTCGTAGAACTGACCAAGGCCTATGACATGGTTAGTCATGGGGCTTATAGAAAATTTTGTCAAAATTTGGTTGCCTGGAGAAGTTCATCATTTCATGATGGTATGTTTGCCTGGGTTCTGGATAATGGACAATGCTCTTGTGCCTTCCCAGACATCAGTGGAGTGAAACAGGGCGGTGTGCTTGCTCCCATGCTTTTTAGCATGACGTTTTCAACCATGCTATCAAATGCTTTCAATGAGGATGAACATGGCATCAAGGTCAACTACCTTGGTACTGATGGTAAGTTCTTCAATTTGAAAAGGCTACAAGCCAAGACCAAAGTGGAGGGAGTATTGGTGCATGATTTTCTGTTTGCAGATGATTGTGTGCTCAATGCAGCCTCTGAAGCTGAGATG
>CM053770.1:200002761-200018647 GCA_028658325.1 Potorous gilbertii | reverse complement strand
TCAGGGGGTTTATGTAGAGACCTTTTGTAATGGAGCTCCTGCTGAGCTCCTGCCTGCTCTGGGAGCCTCTGGCCTCCCACTGCCTCTGCTGCTGCCTCCTGAGGGGGCCTGAGTTATGGAGACACCCCGCTCTCCTCTTGGCCCACCAAACAGTGTCTCTCACTGACCTGTGCACCTGTGGGTGGAGGGACCTTCGTGGCCACCTGAGATTCTGTCCCTGAAGCCTGCTTGGATGTGCTCCTCTTGGTGCCACGTGGCCAGGGAAGGGCTAGGCTCTGCTCCTGTCCAGTGTGCGACGGATCTTTGGGTCGGTTTTTCAGGGTTCTCTGGAATGGAAATCTCCTTCACTCTATTGCTGCACAGCTTCCACTGCTCCAGAATTTGTTGGGAGTTCTTTTTACAGGAAATTCATAGGCTGTGGGTTCGGAGCTAGCATATGTGAATCTTTCTACTCCACCGTCTTGGCTCCTCCTCCCACTTTAATGCCTTCTAAAGAAGTAAGTGAAAATGATCTGTTCAACTATCAGGAGACTTAGCCTTAGCCCTACCACTGACTAAGTGAATTTGGGCCTCAGTTTCTTTATTTGTAAAAGGAAGACCTTTATCTTTAAATGATCCCTAAATCTTCTTCCAGTTCTTTTTTTTCAATCTAGGTTTCTATGAATTGGATTTTTGATCTAATGATATTAGGAGATGTTGGATTTTGTAATTAGAATATAAATTTCTTGGGGATAGAAAATGTACAATTATATATCTTTTATGGTACCCAGAACAATTCTTTGCACATAAAATCTCACTTGTTTGTTGATGGATTTTCTACAAGTTTAATAATAATCTATCTTCTAGCTCATTAGTACATGGTAACTGACTGTACTTAAAGTTTGAACGTCTCAAAAAGTATGCCTTAGGTAAGAATCATCACCTAGGATATGTATTTAAATGTGTCCTCTAGTCTAGGAGTCCTTGAAAAAAATTTTTACATCTACTTGCTTTTAATTTTTTAGCATTTATATAGCCTTTTGAATTCTTATGTAAAAATTTTTATATTTTATTTTTTCAAATTTCATGTAAAAACAATTTTAACGTAATTTTCAATTTTGAGTTCCAAATTCTTCCCCTTCCTTCTTCCTCTTCCCCATCCTGGGACAGCAAGCAATATACATATATGTATATATATATATATATATATATATATATATATATATATATATATATATATATATATATATATATGCGTTATCCATGTGCAGCCATACAAACACATTTTCATATTAATCATGTTGCAAAGAAAAACAGACAAAAAAAACCCAAAGTTTTTATAAAAAAAAATCTATGCTTTCATCTGCATTCTGCATTCAGACTCTATTAATTCTTTCTCTGGAGGTGAATAGTATTTTTGTCATAAGTCCTTTGGAATTGGCTTGAATTATTGTATTAATGAGAACAGCTAAGTCATTCACAGTGGATCATTGTACAATATTGCTATTATTGTGTATGACATTCTGCTTCCGCTCACTTTACTTTGTATCAGTTCGTGTCAGTCTTCCAGGTTTTTCTGAAAGCATTCTGCTCATCATTTCTTACAGCACAATAGTGTCCCTCACAATCATATACACAACTTGCTTAACCATTCCCCAACTGATCAGTATCCCCTCAATTTCTAATTCTTTCCCACCACAAAAACAGCTGCTATAAATATTTTTGTGTATATCTGTCTTTTCCCCTTTCTTTGATCTCTTTGACATACAGACTTAGTAGTGGTTTGTACAGTACCAAATTGCTCTCTAGTATGGTGGCATCAGTTCACTACTCCACCAACAGTACAATAGTGTCAGGGTTTTATTCTCTTTATTGTTTGCTGTTTTTCCAGTGCATTTCTTGACTTCAAACTTTATGTTAACGGGCTCTGCACTGGGGTGTAGAGATTATTGTCCCAAGCTTCCGGTTTTTCTGCTGCTGTTTTCAAAGCTAGTTCTGGTGATCTATAAGTTTTTAGTTCTTCCATGGTGGTATGATCTAAGGAGAGGTGTGTCCACTGCCCTCCTGTCCTGTACTCTAATCTATGAGCAACTACAAGCACTGTTTTCTGCCCTGGACCTGTGTGTGACCAGGAACACTGGCTTCAGGGAGTTCTCCTCCTTGCCCTGGGATTTCAACCTGAAACCTGTATGGGCAATGCAAGACAGTCCTACATCCAGTGCCAGCAAAGGGTCCCTTGTAGTCAGACTCCTCTGACTGACTGCCCAACCCCATAACTATCTGTGGGCTGGGAGCTCTGGAAAACTGCTGCTCCCTCTTTCTATACACATACCCCTAAGGCTTGTTCCTGGCTTGCTAGAGCACAGTCTGTACCGCCCTGCTCTCTACTCTCACCCCAATGACTCAGACCTTTCTTTCTGACCCTCTAAATTGTTTTGATCTGGAAAACTGCTTTACCATGACCTATTCGTTGGTTCTGCCACTCTAGAATTCATTTTGAGGCAATATTTTAATGTTGTTTGGAGGGCAATTTGGGAGAGCTCAAGTGAGTCCCTGCCTTTACTCTGTCATCTTGGATTTGGCTCTCTTTTGTGTGAATACTTTTTATTTTTAAGAGGGTTATATAGTCTTTACTCCATGTTGGCTGTATGCAATGGCAGTATGCAAAGTCCTATCAATCAAAGACTGAAACAGCCCTGGGAAAGGTTTGAGATTTGTCAATGTTAGCCATTCAACTAGAGTTAGAACTACAATGAAGGGCTTGGAAAACATCCAAGTCTGTTTAGTTGAAGCTATTAGCTCTGAAGTCAGTTGCCCTCCATTCTAATCCTGGCTCTTCTCCTTTGCTCTTTGATGCTAGATGAGCCTCATTACCTCTCAGAATTTCATACTTTTCATTTCTAAAATTAAGGGAGGTTGGACCACATTGTCTCTAAGGTCCCTTCCAGGTCTACTTTTAGGATCCTAGGAACAATTAATCCAGTTATTTTGCTAATCTCTTTAATGGTCAGCTGGGTGATGTGATCAGCAATCCACCTCAAAGATAGCCCAAAGGAACAGGATTAGCAGTGACCATCACTGATTTCCTTTCCTACCCAGATCATTTTACTGGCACATAGCAAATGGGACATTTTTCTAGGGTTCTGACATAATGGAGTATATGTGTATGTAGATGTGTCTGAGTGTACCTTCTCAGAAAAACACTTCCACCTACTTCAGCTGGTTGCTACCAGTATCTCTGCACCTGAGAAGCTTCTTTTCATCTCCCTTGGCTTCATCTATTTTTGCTCTATGTAAAAATATTCCTAGTTACAGCTCTGATGCCATCCAATGATTAAGTCAGGAAAATTCCTTTTCATCACATTCTTCATATACTCCGATTTACCTGGAACAGTATTTTAAGTAGCCCTTTCTTTTGTGCCAGTTACTCATTGTGTTGGTTGATCCCAACATGACCCTTGGTGTTTATGATTTAATATATTTGTAGCAAATCTACCAATGGGAAATTAAAGTGCATCTTACTTTAATCAGGGCTATCAATTTTATACCACAAAGGATAAATTAGGTAGGTGATTCAAAACCATGAAATGATTTGCTGAACTCAGTCACAATGAACAATAAATGAAACTATGATGAAAAATGCTACCCACCTCCTTACAGAGAGGTGATGGATGCCAGATGCAGAACAAAACATACATTTTGGGATTTGCCCAATGTGGGAATTTGTTTTACTTGACTTTGCATTTTTATCACCAGGGCTGGTGTTCTTTTTCCCCAATTGAGAAATGGAGAGAAAATAAATGAAAGTTAATTGAAAAATAAATAATTGGAGAGATGTTTATAACAAGAAGCAAAAAAACCCTAAATAATTCAAGTTTATGTTGCTTCACAATTATTTACAGTTAAACTCTAAGCTTAGGCTCTTGATTTATGGTTTATTCAGAATGACTTTAATGATAAACTAAGGTGCAGTCTTTATTTGCTAGCATTCTACTCTAGTGAACTAAGAGATATTTTGGGTGCCTAGTTAGGTAATGTTTGAAACTTTCCTTTCTCCTCATAGAGAAGGCTATTAGCTGTTTCTACTTGTGCAAATCATTGTTGAAAGCATGATCTAAGCCTGACACGAAGATGATTATTTTGACAAACTATTTTCAAAGGGAATTGGACACAGCGTTCTTCCCAGACAAATTTAAAATGGGTCTTAATGAATGCCATTCCAAACAATGAAACCATTCGGCAAATCTATACAATAGGACAATCCATATTAAGAAACCAGATGAACGAAGTCCCCTTTATGATCAGAGTTTTAAAAGAAAAGACATTAGCTCATTCAGAATGTGGCTCATTTGGATATGAGATAGAACAAGAAGCAAATGAACAATGTGGCAGACACTTGGGATAAAATTTCCACAACTTAGAAGCAAAATAGGAGACTCCCTTGAGGGAATAAATTCCTTGGTCACTGGCGATGATCTTTCTTTGGTATACTTTAGCCCAGCTTCCTTAAAGTTGTGGTAGAGACCCCAATAAACCAGCTATTGGGAAATGGGGAAAGATGAAGTTCAGTAGGCTGAAAAGCATTCCTCAGCCACCTATTTCTCACAATTTGGGGTACTTCCCAGCAAAAACCTTTACTTTATCCATAGATACAAATGTAATGGGAACAATTAGGGAATTCCCACTCAATTTTGTAAGGGCTATGCCCATGGAGTACTTCTAGTGACAGGCACCCTGACCTCTTCCAGAAGACTATCCATGAGAAGAGGGAAGTTCCTAAGTGGTCTCTTGTTCTCTTGACAAAACAGGGAGTGTAGAGATGGCCTCAAAGAGGGCTGTGCCAAACAGGATTGGCCTGATCAGGAAGAGCTGCCCACTTGGTAGACTTGAAAAGGAAAGACAACTTCCAGTATGACTCTTTCTCTGGAGTGTTTCCTTTGAGTCTCCCACAGAGACCTTTCATTTCCCTGCCTCTCCTTGCTTTTGAATAGGCTCAAGTGATACTTCCTATTGGAGTGCTTTCCTTAGTCCTTCTGTTATCAATACTCCCCACTAAAATTACTTAGGATTTATTTTGTACGTAAATATGTGTAACCCCTGTTCCAAAGCCCATTGTTATGGGACTCTATCCCTATTGATGGAGATGAAGGCCTCACCCTATGTGAGGGGCTGGTGGAGTTGGCCAGAGATAAGAAAGCTCTAGACTTCACCATTCACCAATCATTTTTTGGGGTTCTCCAAGTGAGAGTTCCTTTTGAGTTCCCCTTTGGGACTCTTCAGGGCTGATTCTTGCCTTTGGGACTGGTCAAGTTCCAAGTTTTCTTTGAGCATCAAGTTGGCTTTCAGCTTTGAAAGAAAACATGGAAAAAGTCAACCCCACTTCAGACTGCTGAAGGAAAAGACTTTGAGAAGACATGAGAGGACAAGACCATGTCCCTATTCCCAGCTTGCTACACTAGAGACATTGAGGAGCTTCTCCTTGGATGAGATCTAGGACCTTCTCTCTTGATGGAATTGAGTTACCTTGCTCCCAATGGGAGAGTCCCTTCGCTCTGTATGGCCTAATATAATCTCCTATGTATAGCTTCTCTGGTTTCTGTTTGACTATGACTTGGATAAATGGATTTCTTTGCTATTTGCAATGTATGTTCATTGTAGAATTGATATTAGGTAGGATAGCCTTAAATGTTAGAGCTTGAGGTCTCCCTTCTTTATGGAAAAGATAAAGTGATCAGAAGTTAAATGGAATTCAGTTATATCCTCTAGATGAACAAGGTTTAAGGGGGCAGATAGATATACTTCTAGTCTGGCAGCTACTATCTCTGAGGAGGGCAGAAATCATGGCCTCAGACCCCAACCTCCTTCTTTCCCTCCTGGCAGATATGAAAGTCTCCCTTGGGAAAGAGGAAGTGGGCAGGGGGAGAAAGAAGCTATTATGCCTCCTTTTAAACCATACAGTGACAGACTTCCTAACACCTGTAGGTCTTTCTACAGATGTAAGACACTCTCTATAACTACATATGTACATGGATCCCTCCAGTAGAATATATTAATTTTTGAAGTCAGATACTGTTTAGTTTTTGTTTCTATATTTTCAGCACTTACCTGGAGCATTTTATTTTATTTTTTATTTTTATTTTATTTATGAAATAAATGCTAGCTGAATTAAATTAAATTGTGACTGTGATAAAATAACTTAAACTTCCTTAGGGAGTTTCTTTAACCAAAAAAATTAAAGACTTGAACTAGATAATAGCCTATCTCATCCCTTCCATTTCTCTCCACTCTTCTCCTTTCCCTCCTTTTCCCTTTCCCCTTTTCCTTTCCCCTTCCTTCCATTCCTTTCCCTTGTATTATGTGTTATTCTTGTATTTTGCGCCATCTGTATCTGTATCTTCACTGTTTCGGTTGTTCATTGACTCCCATTTATTAACATATATCCAGAATCCAAGTAAATCAGGTCAACCTCACTATTTGCAAATATGTTTTGTGATCGAAATGGATATTGGTCATTATTCATTCCAGATAATACATTCTTTTTACTTGATATTTATCAAATGTTTTATAGTAAGGTAAAAAAAGGTCCTAGGTCCTCTAGCTCCTTCACAAATGTCTATTTCCCAACTTTTTCCTTCTACACCCATGAAAATGATTCCACTTTATATTCCATGAAGTGATTTCCCAGATGAAAGTACTTCATGCTGTTAACAACTCTTCCAAACTCTTGGTATAATCATGCAAAACATATCCTACATTTGTCAACAATTATTCTTGTAAAATATTTTCAGACTCAGCATGATTATTACCAGAATATCATTAACTCAGTCAATAAGTATTTATTAAGCATTTACCAAGCATCAAGTATGGTACTAAGGGGCTGGGGAGATAAAAAGGCAAAAACATGGTCCCTGCTCTCAAAGAGCAATGCAGGAGGCAATATAGGAATAACTTACATGCATATTTTGTAGGTAGACAGACAGCAGACAGCTAGATAGTAGATAGGTGATAAATGCAGAAAGACAGACGGTAAGATACACATGTTATTTATATATATTTATATATATATGTACAGAGAGAGAGAGAAGTAATAGATAGGTAGATAACAGGAAAACATTGATAAAGTAGAGAGTAATCTTACATGGATTGCACTGACCTTGTAAGAAGGTGGAGGGACAGGGAAATGTGTCATTATATTCAGATCCCACCATTCTAGGAACTTACAGTCTAAATCACAGAATCAAAAATTGAAAGAACCTCAGAGGTCATCTAGTCTAGCCTGCGCCTGAGGCTTAATCCTTTCTGTGATAACACCAACAAACATTGTCTTCTCCAGTCAAAACATCTCCAGGTTCTTGAATCAATTCTTTTCTAATCCTTTTACTTTCTTGTTCTCCTTCTGGGTGTCCTGTAGGATGTCTATGTTTTGCTAAAATGGCAAGTGTAGAATTGAACATGGTTACTTGATTCCCATGGTTACTTTACTCTTTATGGCAATGGGGTATAGCCATCGAAATATCATGGAGAAATTAAAAGTGCTAGAGTTTGAACAAAGTGCAAGAATACAAAAATAATCCTCCTCCAGAAGGACCTCTTGATCAATACTTGGTCTACTCTTCTGATGAGTTTCTTATAACTATTCATTTTCATAATCCCAGGACAGTTATTCTCTTAAAACAATTGTTTGCAGTTGATTTTTTGAACCCCTATGCAGAACTTTACATTTATCCCACTTAAACTAAATTTTATTTGATTTGTTTCATTGTCCAAACTGTAGAATTCTTTTTGGATCCTGACTTTGTCATCCGACATATTATCCATACCATGTAACATCTGCAAATTTGACAAGTGTGACATCTAGGCCTTCATAAAAGTTAAGGATAGAAATCTTGAATATCTCAGGGGACAAATCCTTGAGGCACTCTACCAGAAACTTTTCTACAACTTGACATTGGTCTATTAATATCTACTCTGGGTCTAACCATTCATACTCATCCATAGTCACTTAGTATCACTTAACCTATAATTTTTAATCGTATCTATAAGCCTTGAGTGAGAGAAATGCTTTACTGAAATGTAAATATAGTATATCTATAGCATTCCTCAGATCCACCACTCTAATTATCTTATCAGAAAAGGAAATGAGTTACTAGTTTAGCATATCTGGACCTAAAGACTGAAATTTACTCAAGGCACATAAATACAGCTTGATTAACTTCTCTTTTGCCTTGGATTTTCATTCCATTAATCATTCTCCTTTTATCCTTTTTGATAAAAAAAAAATTCTTTTGTGGAAGAAAAAGTAAAAACAAAATAAAAGTTGAGTCTTTGGCTCTCTAACAATCATTTATTGTCACTATCACATTTTCCCTGAGCAATGGTTCTATTTTTTCTTTCTTTTTTCTTGGTCCCATTATAATAACACTGCATTTCTTCAGAAATCTTTCCTCCATTTCCCTGGACATTAGATTTTCTGGTTGCCTTAGGAGATTAATTTGTTAACAGAAAGAAGACAAGACACAAGCATAAAAGACAAAAAATAAAAGTACGTAGGATGAAATCCCATTATTTAATGGGATTTACTCACCTTATTTCACTCTCCAGTCAACACTCTCCAGAACAGACCTGACATATCAAATATTAAAAAAAGTTTGTGAATGGATTTCTTTGCTATATCCAAAATGCCTGCTATAAATGTCTTTGTACATATAGGTCCCTTCCCTCTTTACTAGATCACTTTGAGATGTAGACTGGGTCAAAGAGTATATACATTTTGGAGACTTTTTAGGTAGAGTTCCAATTGGCTTCCAAAATGCTTGGCCCACTTTAATATTCACAAAGCTAGACCCTAGAAGCCACCAAATCTAACCTTCTTGTGTTGTAGGTAAATAAACTGAGGCACAGAAATAAATATCTTTCTAAAGGTCACACCAACAGTATATATCTAAGGTAACATTTGAACCCAGGTTTCCCTGACTCTCACTATAGAGCCTTATTCACTACGCTATGTCACCTCTTAAATGACGTGATCAACAGTGGCAAATAAGTGCACAGCAAGCAAATATGCAGGAATATTACATATCAGGGAGCAGACAAGTGTCATAGAAATGGCATTGGACTTGAGTTCATGAAATTCAGGTCCTGTCTTGCCTTAGATGCTGAATAGATGTGTGACCATGAGCAAATCAATTACCTCTCTGAAAGCATTCACTTATAAATAGATAAGGATACTTATATTACCTGCTCCATAGGGTTCTTGTGAGTCAAGTACTTTGTGAATATTAAAGTGCTATAAAAATGTGAATTAGTATAAACATTTTGGAGTCTCAGCAACTACCTAAAGCATTAAATTAGTTATTTGCAACATACAGCAATCTATAACCCATGAAGTACAAAGGAAAAAGTAGAAGTGCATGGCAAGGATGTTCACAACCCCTGCCTCCATTACCCCCTTATGGCTTTGAACCTTCCCAGTTGGAATCTGCAGAAAAGATAGATCTTTAAGAGTCTTCCCTTCTCTGCTTCCAATCACTGTAGATAGCACAGAATGTGTAAAAGATACTGGTTCACAAACTAGAGGAGAGATAGGGAAAAGTAATAAGAGCCTCCTTCATTCTTTTTTCTTTTGTTGCTGCACAACTCATTTGTAGACCTTCCATGGGGTACCAGATTTTGCTTCTCTTACTGGGAGACATCTAATGAGGGGCAAAACCTAACTTCAAATTCCAGATCTGCTTCTTCTTATCTCTGTCCAGCCTCCGTTCAGACCTCCGTCTGAAAATGGTCAAAGGATTTGAAAAAAAAACCTCCCAGAAGAAGAAATACAACTAACAACCATTTAAAAATGCTCTAAATCATTAATAGTAAGAGAATTACAAATGAAAACATTTGTGAGGTTCTACTTTATCCCTGTAAAATGGGCAAGGGTGACAAAAAAAGAAAAAATTGCAATTTTGAAGACACCATTGGAAGACGAATATGGTGATTCATTCTTGGTAGAGCTGTGAATTGGGCCAAGCATTTTGGAAAACAATGTGAACTATACCTAAAAAGTCACTAAATTGTGTATACTCTTTGATCCAGTCTACTAAAGAGGGAAAAGGACCTATATGTTCAAAGACATTTATAGTACGCCTTTTGAATATAGCAAAGAAATCCATCTACAAACATTTTTTTGACCACTTAATGCTAGGCTCTGTGTAGGGTGGTGGAGATACAGAGATAATGGAACCTGCTAGACATACTTTTAAATTTAATCTGCATTGTTAACATTTTTCTCCATTACTGTCTTAAGTCTAGACAATCAACAAAACAGTACATTTGTAGAGTTTGCTGATTTCTAAGGTATAAACACTCACACTGAGAATTTAATGATTGGCTCTTGAAAAGCTAGTTCCAGCATACCCCCATGTGTGCCCCTGGGCAAATCATTTTGCTTCCTGGGCCTCCTGTGTAAAATTAAGGCATTGGGCTAAATGATTATCAAGTTCTATTCCACTTCTAAAGACTGTTTGTATGGATAGGGATTATAGAATTATATTTGTCCTTGAAGAAGGTTCCCAAAAAAGAAAACAAGAAATTTCTCCAAAAATAAGTTTTTCAACCTTAAAATACCTTTGCTATTCTACTGTGGGTTAAAAATATACATAATGAATCCTGAATTTATAGTGTAGCCACAAGGAAAAATTTGTAAGCAAGGCAAAGGTCTTTTAACCCTGAGAGCTTGACAATTTAGATAAAAGATGACATCTGTACAATCCAAACACTCTGATTCATTACAGTACATACACAATGCTCTCCCTCCCATTTTTGCTTGGGCTCTACAGTGGGTCCAGGGACTAGCTGGTCAATGTCTCCCACCTTTAAAAGAGCTGATTTTCCCCTTTCATCATGGCGTGTCCATAGACTAAGCTTGGGGATATATATCACTATGGGTCTTGGATACTTCTGGACTCAACCTGCATTTCCAAGTAGCAGTTAGCAATGAGGGCTCTGAAGCCTTGTTGTGATTCAGTCCTAAGGGTGCTTCTCAGTCAGTCCTAAGGGTGCTTCTTAGTCGCAGTTCTAAGGACTATTCCACTAGAAGGTCTGGTCTTGACCAACCTTACTTCTCCAAAGCAGGGTCTTATTTGTGAAACAACTGGTTTCTATCTTACTGTAAGAAATCAAAATCAACATTACTATCAGTCAAGCCACAACTAGGGGATGTAAAGTTGTCTGATAATCTTAAAACAGTTCTGCTTCCCAGTTATCAATCTTAAAGTATTCTTATCAATAGTATGCAAACAAAGTATGAAAATGATTGAATAAACAAATCAGGACTGGGAAATTGGTCACTTTGGTCACCTTTTCTCTGAATGACTTCTTCTGTCTCACAACTATCCTTCATTCTGTTCCCTTCTATTATTTTTTGGTCCAAATGTTTTTTTTTTGCAGAAGTCACCACTTCACAGCTACACTTCATTTTAATGTATTTACCATATGTTTAATATAAGATCTGGCAGCCACCTTCATCTCAGTTTGTGTATTTAACATTGGCTCAGACAAAGATTTGAGAAGAGGTTTTAGAATTTCTAAAGTGATGGGATACATTATCCACTTTCAGTATGAGTTGGGAATTAGGGGGAGAATGTACATGGATCTTATTTGGATTTACAGTAAATGAGAGAGATGAAATATAATCATATTACTTGGCCCAATGTATACTGTTCCATAGAAAATAAATAATTATAAACAAACCATATTTTATAATCCTGAAACCCAATCTACATAAACTTTTGAGGCAACCAAGAGCCTAGAAAGGATAAATTTCCCATGGGGTGACTTGGGTTCTCTTAGAGAGTTCAGGGTAACTTCAAGGAACTCAAAATGGAAGTCTGTCTATTTGCACCTTCTGTTCATTGTTTTTATTTTTCTCCACTTTGATACAAGCAGAATAAATCTATTTCTTGTCTACATGGTGGACCATAAAGTTACTAAAAACATATCACTATATTATCTATTGACTGTAAATCCATACATTCTACATCATAACCAGACTAGAGCAAGCACTATTCCCCAATCTCACCTTGTCTTCTGTCTCAGTAGATTTACACAGAATGTCCCCATATCTGGAACACATTCCCATAAAGTCTGTCTTGATCTCTCTAGCTGAATGTGATCTGGTCTCACCATCTTCAAATTTCTTATAGCCTTGAGATGTCATTTTTGCCTGTTACATTATATAACATACTTATTTTCATATTGTCTTATATTACCTATTAGACTGTAGGCTCAAAATCAAGGACTGTAGTCTGTTGCTAGAAGGAAGAAACAAATATTTATTAAGTGCCTATGCCAGGCACTGTGCTAAATATTTAGCAAATATTATGTAATTTGATTCTCACAAAAACCCTATAAGGTAGATGTTATCACGATCTTCATTTTACAGTTGCAGACACTGAGGCAATCAGAGGTTAAGTGACTTGCCAAGGGTCACATAACTAATTATCTAAGGCTGGATTTGAACTCAGATCTTTCTGACTCCAAGCCCAGCCCTCTGCTGTACCACCTAGCTGCTTCTATAGTAGAACATGATTTATTCCAGGATTACCACTGCCATCCTTCTGAACTCTACGGTCCTATTAATGCAGCCTAATAAAGATAGCAGCTCCCTACATGGATGACTTCATAGTAGTCTGATAAAAAAAAGCCAAACAAATCCCCAAATGAACTGGAGAAGTTAACATTTTTGATTATTGTTTTTAAGTACCCTCTCTTATTCACATGGACTATTGCTTGGTCATGCCTCCCCTTCCTCATCTGTGTTCAGCTGATGTCATGCTATGTTGACTGGTGCTGGCATTTTGAAAAGCAATATGGAAATATGCAATAAAAGTCACAAAATGGGCCAGACCTTTTGACCCAGTGTTCAAACTATTCATTGCCAGAACTTCATTCTAAAAATATCACATCAAGTCTAAAAAGATCTGAACTAAAAATATCTATTCCTGTTCTGTCTGTAATAGGCAAAAAACAAAAAAACAAAACACCCCCAGAGCAATCTACATATTCAACAGAGAATGGCTGGATAAAATATTCTATATTCATGCAATAGAATATTATGGCAACGTAAAAAGAAAGAAATTTGGAAAAACCTATGTGAATTGACTCAAAGTAAAGCCAACAGAATCAGAACTGTACCCACACTGGCTATAATTCTGCTTGTGTATTAAATAAGGAAAAAAATTCAGACCTGTGATTTCATCTCTAGGAAACTTCTAGGAGCAGAAATTCCAAATTCCTTCCACAGAGATAGTTCAGCAACTTGTGTAACTATCCATTTTGTATATTTGCCTAGAGGGTTAAGTGACTTTCCCAAGGTCACCCAGTATATGTCAAAAAATAGAACTTGAATTCAGGTTTTCATAACTCTGTGGTCTATTCTACATTATGCCATGATGCCTCTGTCCATCTCTCTTCTTTCAGTTTCTGTGTCTCAGTTTCTCTGTCTCCTTTCCTTTCTCCTCTTCCCTCTCTCCCTCCCTGCTTTCCCTAAGCTTTCCAATACATCTGTAGTGACAAGATTTCCTTGTCCACTCAGGGCCAGAGCAGAGATACTGCATCCTTTCCTTGGTGGGGCTGATGTGTCTGTGTTAAAGAACGTTACCTCCTACCCTGCTCTTTTTAAAATTGATGTTCCCCCTCTACCTCTGCCCCCACCCTGCTTCCCATCAATCTAGTCCTTCATCAATAAAGCTTTTGCTTGAGGGGAAAAAAACAAAGAAATAAAAATGATTGTTATTTTACTTCCTTGCTCTCTCTCTCTTTCTCTAGGTTTGAACAGGTAATAGGAAAGAGAAACAGAGAGACAGACAGAAAGACAGAGAAAGAGAGAGACAGAGAGACACGGAGACAGAGAGGCAAAGACAGAGGAGAAGGAAAGAGGGAAGAGGAAGAGAAAGAGGACAAGGAGAAGGAGAGACTTTTATCACCCAGAGCTCCCCAGCACCCATGATATTTACGCAGATTTCCACAAAAGAGAAGTTACAGATAAGGAGGAGATACCACACCATGCCATGCTTGTATAATGGTAGAGGCTGTAAGATATTAGTCTCCTGGTCTGATAGGTAGGTTGAAAGGGCCCAGAGTTTTAGTCACTCTGCCCTTGGAAGTGTAGTTATGAAACAGGAATAGATCATGGTTATGCTCCCTGTTAGGGAAAGAAAACTTTCCAGCTATGGACTCCCAGGTCCATATTAGGAGATTTCTCTCTTTTCTGTGTGGCTCCCAGGGGTGTCTCGTGACCTCAAGCTCCAAACAAAGGGACACAAGGAAATGCACAGTTCATGGTCAACCATCGATGTTTACAAGAAACAAGATGGTATCAGTCCAACACTGTCTGTAACACAGTAAAAGAGCATGGCTAGACATGTGTACCAGTCACATCCAGTTGAAGTGAGGCAGAGGACAGGGGTGAGGATTGCTATCTCCTTCACATTCCAACCTCTTGATAAAGCATCTACAATAAAATAATAATCTTCTACCTGGCAGCTTTTCCCTTTCCCCTTTACTTCTCTACTCTCCCAAGAAGCGTGGGTTCAAGGAAGGAGAGATGTCTTTATTTCCTTTGTGTTTTCCCTCTCCTTTTAGTGCTGCTCTAGTCCCAAAATACATGCTATTGCCTTGCCTTAAGAGATGAACAAAATCCTCTAAGTTCCAGAAAGCTATACAGGTCCAGGTCATTATCCTCTCTCAGGAAGAGACATTACACTAGACAGGTATCCAAGCAGGGTTTTAGGTATGTTTCCATGTGCCATATTCATCTCCCTTAATGATGAGAGTAAAGCCATGATCTTCATGGACCAGAGGAGACCAGGTATCATGGAAACAGCAGATTGGGGAGTGGGCTAATGAGCTAGCCACACTGGGTGTCTAAATCCTTCCTTCATCTCAGATAGGCAAGTAACCCTTGTTCAATTGTTTTTTAGTCATGTACAACTCTTAGTGACTCCTTTTGGGGTTTCTTGGCAAAGATACTGTAGTGGTTTGTCATCCCCCTTCTCCGGCTCATTTTACAAATGAGGAAACTGAGGGCAAACAGGGTGAAGTATACTGCCCAGGGTCACACAGTTGGTAAATATCTGAAGCCAGACTTAGTCTTCCTGACTCCAGGCCTGGCACTTGATACATTGCCCCACCTAGCTACCCTTGATACTGTTGGCGCTGGCCAACTAGCCTTGATACTCTGGTTTCTGAGACTGCCCCAGTTGCTGGGGCAGATGAAGCTACCGAACCTTTCTTCTTCTTTAGTCTGAGGCACTGAGGCTGTGACTGGCCTTGTAAGATATTGAGGAGACTTGCCAGCACTGAATACAGACTCCACCAAATCCCACAAGTAGAGTTATTGTATACTTGGATCCCAGTGTTACATGTAAACTGTATTATATGGTAGTCTCATTATATGTGAGAACTCTATTATATATGAATAAATGAATGTTACCACACGCCAAGTGCTTACCATGTGTCATGTACTTTGCTAAAGACTAACAGATACAAATAAAGAAGTCCTAAAATCTCTGCCCTCAAGGAGTTTATATTCTAGTAAAAGGAGACAATACATATAAAAACCTAGTAGTAGCCAGGGCTTGGGTTGATGAGTGAAAACCGATTGTTAATTTATTTGGTTCTACTTTGATAATTGCTAAGGGTTTTATGTCCAAGGCAGAGGAAAGAATGAGGTTTTCCCTTCCAAACACACACTTCATCTGATGTAATCACAGAATGTGGTCACACTGGATGAGGTTTTATTTTTTTATTTTTATTTTTTCAATTTTTATTTTTTTATTTTTTTTTATTTTAAATAAATTTATTTAACTTTTTACATTCATTTTCACAAGATTTTGGGTTCCAAAATTTTCTCCCCATTTGT